>VXBP01005459.1:191575-337537 GCA_013400115.1 Rhinopomastus cyanomelas | reverse complement strand
CCCCCGCCCCGGCGCCGCCCGTGCCCCCGCCGAGCCGCACCGGCCCCCCCTACCGCGCCCCGCCTCGGCGCTGAAGTAGCCGCAAAGCCGTCGGTGGAACTGGCGGAAGGAGAGCTCTGCCGAGAGCCCCTCACACAGCCCCGCGCACTCCTCGGCCCCCGCGGCCGCCGCCTCCTCTAGACCCAGCACCTGGCAGAGGGTACGGAAATCCTCGCCAGGAATTCGGCCGGCCCCGGCGCAGTCCAGGTGGTGGAAGATCTCCTGCAGGTACTGGTCCAGGCCCGTGGCCAGCACCACGATCTCGTTCTCCACGCCGCGGTCCAGCCCGTAGTGGTAGGCCAGGGCACTCACCAGCCACTGCGTGCGCCGGGCCGGCCGCTCGTACGGGTCCCGGCCCTCCTCAGCCGGCTCCATCGCCACCGAGCGCCCGGCGCGCCGCCAGCCTCGAACATCCTCCGCAACTCGGGCCGGCCCGCTCTGCCGCGGCTTGGGATGGGCGGGACGGGGCGGAGAGCAGGGGAGGTGGTGCCAGCGGCTGCCACACCCGGGGTCTCAGAAGCGCAGAATATCTTCATTTGGGAAGAATCCACTAGAGGACATTGAGAAGAGCCTGGCTCCATCCTCCTGACACCCACCCCTCACATATTTATAAACATTAATGAAGTCACCCCTCAGTCTCCTCTTCTCCAAGCTAAAGAGACCCACCTCCCTCAGCCTCTCCTCCTAAGGGAGGTGCTCCACTTCCTTCATCATCTGTATTGCAAACTGGAGGTACTTAAATCCATGGGCCCTAATGTGATGCACTTGCGAGTGCAAAGGGAGACAGCAGAAGCTAGGCCACTCTCCATCATCTTTGGTAACTCATGGGGATCAGGAGAGGTGCCTAGAGTCTGGATAGCAAATGTCACTCCACTATTCAAAATTGGTAAGAAGAAGGACCTAGGTAACTATAGACTGCTCAGCCTCACCTCTATCTCAGGAAAGGTGATGGAACAATTTATCCTTGACTTTTTCTGCTCTGGTGATACCACATCTGGAATATTGTGTCCAGTTCTGGGCCTGAAGCTGCTGGAGAGAGTCCAGTGCAGAACCATGAAGATGATAAAGGGAGTGGAACATCTTCCTTATGTGGAAAGTCTGAGGGAGCTGGGTCTCTTTAGCTTGGAGAAAAGAAGCCTGAGGGGCGACCTCATTAATGTTTACAAATATGTGAGGGGTGGGTTTCAGGAGGATGGAGATGGGCTTTTATCAGTATCTTCTAATGACAGGGCAAGAGGCAATGGGTGTAAACTCGAACATGTGAGGTTTTACATCAATATGAGAAGAAACTTCTCAGTGATGGTGACAGAGCATTGGTATGGGCTGCCCAGGAGGGTAGAGTCTCCTTCTCTATAGGTGGATATGTTCCTGTGCAATTTGATCTAGGTGATCCTGCCTGGATCTGGGTACACAGAGCCAGCCAGAGCTGCAGCTAGGCAAAAAGTGAAAAATGTCATGCTAAGGACCTATTTGTTTTCCAAGCCCATTCCAACAAAGTCATACTGTGGTGTTATTGATCCTTTGAAAAGGATTGTTTCTCAAACAATTGCTTTTACAAGGCACTTTGTATGATGAGTTAAAACAGTATTAGTGGTGCTGTGCTGTTCTTGGCACGTTCCTACAGCTCTGCTCTCAGGCACTGTCTTTGGTAGCTAGGTTTAGTGTATTTGGACAGCTCTGTGTGTACAGTAAAACAAAGAAGGATAAATGTAGTGGAACATCCTTCTCTATCATGGAGTTCTGCTCCTGCCCACGGCAAATTTTCATTTAATGCTTATACAGATGAGTTTTTAAATCTGTGCATCCAGCGAGTGTGTGGGTAATCCCCATAAATTTTATGAGGGCCTGTAAAGACATTCAGTATGTTTAGCAACACGAAGAGCCTATTGAGTGGGTACAGGAGAGAGCAGCTTATACAGGGAACCTTAGTAAACTTCTGAAAATAAGGAAAATATCAGTGTTAAAAATCAACGAGAACTGGTGTCTGGAGCTTCTCTTGCTCTTCAACTGATGAGGAAGCCACTGGAGCTAACAAAAAACCTAACTTTGCTGCAGCTGATATCACTTAGATTGCGGGCTTTCTCTTGGTACAAACTATTTAGAGGGAAGAAATGTGGGGCTGTGCAGTCTGCAGAGGAAACAGCTGCAGCTCCCTGAGTAACCAGGTGTCTAAGTGACATTTCTTAGCTAGCAGCATCTGGAACAGCTTTACAGTAATTAGAAAAGAGGAATCTATGGCTTTCAACTTTTATTTCGTTGTGCTGATGGGGTAAATGTTTCTTTTTTATGGACAAATTTTGGAGTAAATAGAAGGGGAAAATTGGAAATTCATGGTAGGGTGAGACTGGAATTTGGCCCGTAGTACTTCAAGCAGTGTTACTCCCGGCTTTCTGCTCCTCCAGCTGTGAAGTTGGCCGGCAGTTCCTGCTGTGGAGCAGACCTGAGTTGAGCCTTTGATACAAGGTTTTGACTCCTGTTATGAGTCAAAAATAACTGAGTGTATATCTCAGTTATTTCAGACTAGCATTGGTCTTCTGGAATGTTGATTCTGTCTTAATTTATGCTCTAAATTAGACTGTAGATCTTCAGGATAAGTCCATACTATTTGCATTCAGGCTTTTTGGAGCACTTTTTTTCCTAATATTCCTAAATACCAGAGATAACTAACTCTGTGTGTACAGCAGCTATAAGGAATTGATGCAAGAAGTGTGATGGAAGCTTCAGCCTTAGCGTTGACACACATTTTGTGGCCATCTGGCCATTCTCAGAGCATGTAAAACTGGAAATCCATGGAAAAATAGAATAACAGATTACATTCATGGTGAGGGTGACAGAGCACTGGAATGGGCTGACCAGGGAGGTTGTAGAGTCTCTGGAGACGTTTAAAACCCGCCTGGATACGTTCCTGTGTGACTTGGTCTAGGTGATCCTGCTCTGGCAGGGGGATTGGACTTAACTATCTTTCGAGGTCCCTTCCAATCCCTAATGTTCTGTGGTTCCATGAAGCTGGACATCTTGCAGGCATGCTGGATGGAGCACAGCTGTCCATAGACAACAATACAAAGACCTATGGGTGTACCTGGCTCCTTGTTTACTGAGTTTTTGTGCCCTTTTCTGAGGATTCACAGCACCAAGCCTCAATGCCTCAGAGGAGTCCATGTGTTTCTGACCTGATGGTTTGTGCTCTGCCAGTGACTGGACTCTTTGCTGCTTGCTGAGAGTCTTTGTGCATTTTTAATAAACTGTGGTAGATCTTACAACTCTCTTTTCCACCTGACCTCAGCAAATCTTGAACTCCTTTCACAGCAGTACAGCTTCAGCAGAAAAAGGGGCAAATGTCCCTTTGCTCTGTGTAAAGTACAGCCCTGGTGATCAGCTAGGTCTCACTTTTGGTGCTCAGAAGATGACGTGCACTTACATTTCATATAAAAATTCAGGTGCTCTTACTGTGTCTGAGTTTTCCCAAACCCTATGTGTGACAGCAGTGGCAGGTACAGGAATGGCACCCAGGAATCTGTGTATGCTTCTGTTCATAGAATGCCTCCTGAAATGTCAGAGTTTTTCAATCAGAAAAGTGTTTTATGACAATCATGTTTCATCCCACTTGAATTTGAATTTCCACTCATCTGTTTTTTTGCACACAGTTGAGATGTCAGACTGATTTCCTGATGAAAGGTTGTGAGACATACTCATATGGGAAAACAAAAATAACTGAAATATGTGAAATTTACCACTCGGCCTCTTTTTCACCCTCCTTATAAGAAATACTGTTAAACTAAACTGCAAAAGCAGGTTGAAATACTGAGCGGTTCATATGAAAAATAGAACTTGTGCTTTGTCAAGACAAAAGACTTACCATTTGGTGTAGAGTGTTGAACCAATCCTGCAAAGATTTTTCTGCTGTCTGAGAAAGGGGAAGCTGATGTATAAGTTGTGTGTTTGTGGACTATTATGTCTGGTTGTGTTTTCGGCAATCTGAGCCTCTGAGAAGGGAGTTAGTGTGTAACTGATGTGCCTGAATTCACACCACACTTTACTGCTCAGTGGTTTGGTAGACAACTGTATCAGGAATATTGTGTCTGGTTCTGGGCTCCCCAGTTCAAAAGGGTCAGACATCTGATTGAGAGAATCCAATGGAGGGCTATGAGAATGATTAGGAGACTAGAGTGCTTGTCTTATAAGGAGAGATTGAGAGACCTGGGACTTTTTAGTTTGGAGAGGAGGAGATTACATGGGGACTTAATCACTGTGTATAAATACATGAGGGCTGAGTGTCAAGAAGAAAGAGACAATCTGTTTTTGCTTGCTCCCTGTGATAGGACAAGGGGCAATGGGTGTCAGTTGGAACACAGGAAGTTCCACCTCAATACAAGGCAAAACTTCTTCCCTCAGTAAGGGTTACTGAGCATTGGAACGGGCTGCCCAGGGAGGTTGTGGAGTCTACTTCTTTGGAGACTTTTAAGACCCATCTAGATGAATTTCTATCTAACCTGTCTTAGGTTCTATGCTCCTACTTGAGCGGGGGGGTTGGACTCAATGATCTCTGGAGGTCCCCTCCAACCCCTAATGATCTGTGTATAATACCGTGTCTCTGAAAAAATTTATCTCAGTTTTTTTCTCTCTGGTTTATTCTTATTTCTGCTGAGATGTTTGGGTGGCCATGGTCTTCAAACTGCTGAAAGGTGAACATGCTCACACATTTCCCTGATCTGTTGGCTGCATGAATCATTAGTTACATTCTACTGATTGAGGTGGAAAAGAGTAATGCAAATGTTGGAAAGGGATGTGATTGCAGAGGTTTATTTTGCACTGGTGCAGAGGTGACAATCCCTGCTGCTCAGCAGTGAGGCTGCTGAGGTGGGTTGGCTGTTGATGCCTGTGGTGGGGCAGGTGGGTGTCCCGCTCCTTGCCATGTCAAGGTATACATGGCGTGGAGCTGGGCAGGGTGCGTGAGCTGTGAGGGAAATGATTTCTCTGTAGACTTAGCTGGAGTGAGCAGCTCCTCCTATTCATTGTGAATCGCAGGCTATTCAGAAATTATAGAAATGGAGAAAAACCACTTTAAAATGAAAGTCAGGTGCATGCATGTTGACAGGGAAAGCAAGCACATATTGAAGTGTGTAAAGAGTCAGTGCTGCGAGCTGCAGGTTCTTATGAGGTGTGTTTCCTTAGCTTTGCAGGGTAAGCTGAGGTGCTGGAGGATATCCGCAGAAGGGCAGTGAATCTGGGGAAGGGTTTGGAGGTCTGGAGTACAGGTGCTCTGAAGAGCAGCTGAAGGAACTGGGGAGATTCAGCCTGGAGTAAAGGAGGCTCAGGGAGACCTTCTCATTCTCTACAACTACCTGAAAGGAGATTGGATCAAGGTAGGAGTTGGTCTCTTCTTTCAAATAACAAGCAAAAGGATCAAAGGGAAAGGCCTTAGTTTGCACCACAGGAGGTTTATGTTGGTCATGAGGAACAATTTCTCCCCTGAAAGGGTTGTCAAGACCTGGCCCCAGCTGCCCAGGGCAGTGGTGGAGGCCCTGTCCCTGGAGGGGTTTAAAAGGTTGATTTAACAGTTGAACTTGATGATCCTACAGGTCTTTTCCTACCTAAACTGCTGGGGCCCAGAGCTGTGAGTTGGGGCATAGTGGGGAGAACCAGGCCCAGGTCTGCATTGTGAGGCAGCTGCTGGCCATGTTGCAGGGTGTTACTGTGGCCCATCTCCAGATATGAAGTTAGCAGCTTAGCCTTGGTCATGGGCTGGTGGTCACAGATGCACTGGGTGCCCTTCGTAGTGACCCCAGCAGTGCCCTGATGGCTATTGTAGGTGTTGTTACGGTAACCGGGCTCATGCAGGTGTTACTGAGCTTACCCACCTCATCAGTGCTGAGCTGTAGGGGCTTTCCCTGCTCCCCATAAATAAACTCCTTCAAAACTCAGCTTTCCCTTGCAGTTAGTCAAGAAAAGAACAGTTTATAGGCTCAGCTGAAGTCCTCTCTCCTCACATTTCTGAGCTTTGTGTTGGTGTTCACCCTGTCACCCAGGCCTGTTGCTTGGAAACTTCTCTGGGATTTGTCTCTGCACCCCAAAATGAATTGGTTGGCCGTGTGTGTTTTGAAAGCATTTTTGAGATGGGCAATTTCTGAGTACCTCTTCCTTCCTTGCTTCTGCTTTGGTTCTAGTAGGGATTTTTATTTCAGCACTAAAATAAAACTGTCTTTTTCAGCAGCCTTTGAGTCCATCATCAGACATTTTATCCAGATAGCAAAGCAAAAGCAGAAGGATTCAAAGGCAGTGGGAGAGGAGTAGGAAGGTGATAAAGAAGAGATGATGGATTTGAACACAAACTGTTCTGAAAGCACTTTTGAAACTGAGACCTGCCAGGTGCTTGAACATAGTGAACATCTGACCCCAAAGGGTGAAAGCAGCTGGCTCCTACCATCTGAAAAACATTCAGTGGAACTGGATGGCTCCCATACTGTGACCTGCACCTTCACAGTCTCACTAGCTGTCCCTGCCCTGCCTGCAGGTGAGTGTTCACAAGAACTCTTATTACTTCAAAAATCCATGTGGCAGAGTCCTGAGATAATGTTAGGAAAGATGTTAATTGATTTGTCTTTTCCTGGGTAGATTGCTCAAGAAAAAGGCAGTGGAACATGGGATCCTTTTGTCACTAGTGACTGAAAACATGTCCTGCCTGACTCCTTGGCAGTCAAAGTTATTAAAATTGGTGATCTTAACTGGTGCTCATTAATCAGTCACTGCCTAATAATGAAAATAAAGGTGGATCTTGGAATGTATACTCAGCTTGACTAATTATGATTTTGGGTAGTTTAAAGGTGGTATTTCCATTTTAGGGACTCAGCAGATGAGATGTGAGTCTTCTGTGGCATGGGGGTCTCTGAGTAGCAGAGGATCGGTTACCTTCAGCCTTCCTCTCAGCACTGTGGAGCTCTGCTTTGTGGAAATTATCTTGGCAATAGGACATTAGTGCCTTGGGAATGGCAGTCACTGGATGTCATGCTGCAGGAAAAGGAGGGCAGTTCAAGGAACTTGATGGACTGGTAGTTAAACCTGGGTAGAAAGTGCCGGGTTGGGCACTGGTGTAACAGTTACAGATTCCCCTCTTATCTATGTTCAGTCATTTTTCTGCTGTTAGCATTTGGTCATTGCAGAGGACATTAACTGCTCTTGCAAGTGTAATCCCTTATAACATTTAATGCTTCCAAATAATTGTAATGTTCTACCTAGGACAAAAGCAGAAGGAATCCAACCCCCCTGGCACAAAAGGAGAGAGAATTCAAGCTAAACAATTGGGAGCCTGTCCATGTTGCTATCACATTGAGTACTTCCTCCTACCAGATGACCTTGTACCTAGAAAACTGGAATTGGTGTTTGTTGGTGTGGTTGCAAAGCTATTTACGGAATCTAGTTCCAAGGTAATAAAACTAAGTAATCAGAAAAGTTTTGTGTAGAAGGTGGGAGAATGTTTTCAGATATGAAGTTATGTAGTTCCTTGTTTTTTTCACAGCTGCTTAGGCCTTATCTGCACACACAGGTATAGAACAAATATCAAAGATAGAACTTGTCTCTGTTAGTCCAGATCAGTGGTAACTTCTTACATTTGTAGTAACAGACTGGTGGATTTCAGAGCATTTCATTTTCCTTTAGATTATCAGTTTAGTGCGGTTCATAGTTTTTAAATTTCAAGTGCCAAGATAATAATGCATCAATCTGAAGGTAATTATCCATTTTACTAACAATGAAGAACAAAATGAAATGTATGCCCTGATCTTTGTTAAGGAGAAAGATTTTTAAGGTACTTGAAGAATCTGGAAAATTTTGTTTTGTTTAGACTTGTGTCTGATTCATGTGCACCCAAAACCAGGAACCTGTGAATTGGATATATTATTTTGTAAGTTCTATGTCTTTGTTAAACAAAATGCACTTGTAAAGTTGCTGACTGAAATGTATTATATTGGTAACTCTGACAAGTGTTTTGTTCTTACAGTTTACCACCACATGCTTGTTAAGCTTACTGCTGGTCTGTCCTTTAATTTTATAGATACCAATTCAGCATCTTGTGCTCTTATTCAGCTAAGTCTTCAGTCCGTGATCTCATGCCAAACAACAGCTTAATTGCTCTTTTTTCTTACCTCAGGTATTCATGTCAGAGCGTGATCAATTTGTGTGAGCCCAACAAAATATGCTGCTCTGACATAGCAAGGGAGGGGTTTCATGTAAGACCCAGCACAAGCTGGGGAGCAGTGATGATAATGGTCAGCACATGAATACAAGTTCTTTGGTACAGATCAGCTCATCTAAAGATTTTAATCTTTTGTTTTAACAGGCTATTACACCATGGTTTGAAAATGAGAAGATGTGGGTATCCTGGAAGCATAGTGTTGATATCAGAGTCACTAATGAATATCTGATAAAACTAAGAGATCACAAAATAAGTTTTAAAATATGGAATACCATAGACAAAGTTTCCTCAAAAACAAGGCTTAGGAAATCATCTTCGCTAGAAGGGGATACAGAAGCTGATAGTAAGTCAAACACACACAGACACATTGTAATACGTATCTTGAAATTGTGGCCAAAGTTATTGGTACGATATTGGTGAGATTATTTGATGCTCATATGTCATTGCCACTAAAATAATTCCTGTTCTAATGAATGCATGAGTCGGTTTCTGAAAAGGCTGATGTCAGCAAAATATGATTGCCTCCATAATCTGAAACTTTGGAAACTACCAAGTTATTTGAGGTTATTGGGTAGTAATGATAGTAATGAATGTGTTCATTTTTCAGAGATGGGTTTTTCTTTTTGTTGTCTTGAGAAAAGGCAAAACATATACAGCTGTATTGTTCTGCTGTGCACCTTTCCATTTAATCTTCTCCTCTTGGTTGTCTCCTACAACTTTGTAGCTTGAATCTGTCCCTAAATCTTGGTCACACTAGCTTGAAGGTCAGTGGTTTCAGGTATTTTATAATTTATAGTTAATTTTTACTAGTTGAGTTAATATTATTAGAGGAGAGAGACCTTGTTAGACCTCCTGTAGTCTTAATAAATACCAGAGATCAAAGCATGAGATGAAACCTATAGGAAATGGGGTATTCTTTGTTCTGATATCTGAAACTATTGTTAAAATTAAATGTGTATATAATTTCTTAGTAAAATACTTCAGTTGTTCTGTCTTTCCCGCGTGCATCAGTGGGTAGAGTTTTGGTGACGTTTAATTGTTTTTGTCCCTAATAGATGAAGTAAAACAGACGGTACTATCACAAAGAAAAACCTTTGAAGAGAGTCAGCCAGCACCCAGCTGTACAAAAATCAAAGCAGCAAAGGAACCCAAGGCACGGGAGAAGTTTTCAGCCTTTCCTGTTGAAGGTATAATAGTAACTGAAATTGGTTTACTGGTGAAGAGGGCAGAGGAGTACAGTGGCACCTCAAGTAATGGACGGGCAAGAACAGGAGTGAAAAATCTACTGAGGGAACAAGGTTTTGCAAGAAGACTTGAGGGAATTATAGTTAGAACAAGTTTTTAATAGCTTTGGGATGGAATTTGGACAGGAAAGAGATTTTACTGGCTCACAGAAAGTTTTAACAAATGCTAGATAAAAATTGGGGTTTTCTGCTGCTGTGATTCTGTGATTCATATTTGTAAGTGGGTGTGTTAACATCTAGAGCCATGACTAGAATCCAAGTTCCAAAATTCTTGCTGTTTCTCTGTCCTTGGCAAATATCTGGAATCTAGTAGCTGAATGTCACCTTTCCTTTGCATTGCTAGTTCAAGGAGCAGTGTGGAAGCTTATTCTTGGTACTGCTGGGATCCTAGTCGCGTGCAGTGTCGTAAACTGGCACAGCCTTTTGCTGGCCGAGAACATGCTGCAGCATTGTCACAAAGAATCAAGGAAGCGTGAGCTCACAACTTGACCGCCGCTACAGTCAAGAGCAAATGAGTGCAGACGTCATTAATGACAATTAAATATGTAATTATGAGAATCTGAAAAAATAAGTTTTTGGCTTTCCAGCTGAGCTGCCAACCTTAGTGGAAAGCTCATGGCTTATTTTCTTGTACTTTGATTTTCAGTCTCCACAACGGAGATAATATTTGTTGTGCTACAGCAAGTGCTGAGAAAGCAAAAAGATGCCTTAGCACTGAATGTTACAGAGCAGGAGGAGGTCAGTCATTTTTTGCTCCCCAGCATTACTGCTTGGAACTTCCTAAGAAATTACATGAGACCTGCACTGTGCAGTAAGGAAAAAGTGAACCATTAAAATACCCTTTCACTGAGAAGTCCAATAAACAAATCTGTGCTCCTTGGGGCTGAGCACCACGGCAAAATGTGTTTAATCGTCAGCTGAGGCCTCAGATATGTTTGTGTACCAAAAGGCTGAACTCAAGCAGTACATATCTTTTATTTTGAAGATTTCTGCTTTTAGGCAGTTGGCCTTGCAATGTAATAGTTGTTTTTGCAGACTGTTTTTATGAGCAAAAAAGTACTGGAAAGCAATTGTTAAGAAGCTCTATATTTCCACTTCAGTAATCTTGTGAAAATGCAATTAAAACATTTTGTTTGTTTTACTTTTTGGGGTTTTTCCATCATTTTAGATTTTTATGATTAAAACCAAACTAACAGGTAGATTCTCCCTATGTTATGCCTGTGAATTTGTTAGACTTGACAAATCTTTAGATAGAATTATCTAAAGGGAGACTTTGTTACTGCTGTAAGATACCAGGGTTTTAGCAGATAAAGTAATTTCCTCTGGTCTCATATGATACAAGGCTGCTTACATGGCGTTGGGAGCACTCTGTCCCCAGCTTTGGTTTATCTTTTAAATTGTTTTTAAATTTTTGCTATTGATTAATGGCGTGCACCATCAAAGGTAGTAAGGGTAGTGAGTCTGCAGCATACACATGCGTGTTGGGGTTAGTGTCATCTGGTGCTGGGCCCAGGGAGCATCGATAGACCAGATACTGAAGTCTGCCCAGCTAGACAGAGTGACCAAGGAGCTATGGCCAGGAACATGACTTTGGGTTCAGGTGCATGGAAAAGCGCCAGCGTTTTGTCTACATGATAAACTGTTCCATGTAAAGGAGAGAAATGTACTGAGGATCTCTATTTTTTTTTCATTGATTGGGAAATCTACATGCCCCATGGGGTGTACCAGTACTTGTGCTCTGTAAAATGGGCAAGCTATCACAGTTTCTCAGTATCCTGTTGCTAGCCAGGTTAAAATCTGATGTCGCAGTGATCCATCTTTGCTTACATCCAGATAATGGCAAATTTTACTCTTTATTGTGTGGAACATATTCAGTGATTCAAAAGCAAATCCTCTTTGCCTTTCATGCAATGTTGATTTGCTATAACCTCACTGTAATTAAGATCTACATCTCACAGCAATTAAGACTGCTAGACTGTGAGGGTAGGTGTTGAGTAATTAACACGAAAATCTGTGACTGTCAAGTTCTATTCTTCAATTAACATTTGAAGGCAGGTAGCTGTAGTTTCCTTTTGGCATACAAAAAACATTTACTAAATATCTGGACAGTAGTACACACTGTGTAAGAGATATAGACTCTGGCCACATTACTTTTTTGTGAGTATTCACAGTTTAAGAGCATAAATAAGCAAAAATAATGTGTTATCTCTTGCATGTGCAGTCTTTCATGCATTCAGATATGTTATTGACATCAGTATTGTACACAAAGGATGTTCAATGCTAGCTAAATATTACTTGGATTGTCTCACCATATTTTAATTATTTGCTGATTTTGTTTTAAACTGCAACATGATAATTACAATGGAATTACATTTTCTAGGAATAAAGTACAACTTCATAATATTTTAGTTTCACTGCATGATGTCTCAAGGTCCTCAAAAAAAAATTAATCTTATATAACTTGGGTTTATTCAAACTCCTCGACATGGAGACAAAAATTAAATACAGCTTGCATAAGACTTTTCATGTGTTTCCTGCAGCTTTACAGATGCATTTTGCTAGTCTTACCTATGAATCTATGATTCTACCTGAGTTGTTGAAACATATAAATTATGTAAAATCTGGTTTAATTCAGCAGAAGGAACCAAGCTGGATGGACGAGCAACATCTGCTTCTGATTTGCCACAGGCATCAATGACACAGAACTTAGGAACGGCAAGGTAAGAATGTTCCACTTGCATATGTTCATGTGTTGAAAATACAAGTGAAGATACATAATTGGTTTTCAATTTCTATGAGTTTTTTAAACATTTTACATTTTACTGTGGTTTCAGGAGTGGTTAAATACTGCTTTTCCACCATGCCTTCTGATATTAGAAGGGAGAAGCAGCATCAAGATCCCCTTTTAATACATCATGCTTATTAATAGTGTATTTAGGGTGGAGTACCTGTTTATGAAATAATTACATAAAATACAAACTTTTACAGTAACAGATGCTAGTGGAGCAGGCTGTGCTGGCTTGGGAACTCATAGGATCAATTCTATGAGTTTGTGTTGGATTAAATTGACATGAGGTAGTTTTCTAAGGCAAACAAGGTAATCCTGAGTTTACACTGCTGCAGTATCATGGTTCCCTATTAGTTTTATTTTTAGGAGCGGTTATGCACTTATTTGGTTTCATAAGACTTTGGATAGTTTCTGATGGTGAATTTCTATCACCAGAATTTAGTGGTGTTATTTCTAATTTCTAGTTAGTGTGTAACTCTAAAATGGTAGGAGATTGTGTCCAGTTCTGGACTCCTCAGTTCAAGAGGGATGTGGAGCTGCTAGAGAGGGTCCAGCAAAGGGCAGCGAAGATGATGAAGGAGGTGGAGCACCTCCCTTATGAGGAGAGGCTGAGGTAGTTGGGTCTCTTTAGCTTGGAGAAGAGAAGACTGAGGGGTGATCTCATTAATGTCTACAAATATTTGAGGGGTGAGTGTCAGGAGGATGGAGCTGGGCTATTCTCAGTGTCATGTAGTGATAGGACGAGGGGCAATGGTTGTAAGCTGGAACCTAGAAGGTTCCACATCAACCTGAGAAGGAACTTCTTCACGGTGAGGGTGACGGAGCACTGGAACAGGCTGCCCAGGGTGGTTGTGGAGTCTCCTTCACTGGAGATGTTCAAGACCCGCCTGGATGTGTTCCTGTATGACTTGGTCTAGGTGATCCTGCTGTGGCAGGGGGTTTGGACTAGATGATCTTTCAAGGTCCCTTCCAATCCCTAACGATTCTGTGATTCTGTGAAAAGTTTGAGGGTTCAAGATATGAGAAACTAGAACGCTTAAAAAGGACCCTATTTTCTTGGACACTAGTCACAATAGAAAACTTTGCACTTTAAGTAGAAATCATAGAATCATTAGGTATTGGAAGGGACCTCAAAAGGTCATCTAGTCCAATCCCCCTGCCACAGCAGGATCACCTAGACCAAGTCATACAGTCAGTTAAGTTTAGAAGGGACCATAGGATCATCCAGTTCCAACTCCCTTGCCATGGGCAGGGACTGAATAATGAATAAGGAATATGTGAAATACCTCTTCCAGAATGTTATCTAAAACAATATAAACTCAATATAAACTAAAACATCTAACAATATAAACTTACTTTCTCAAGGTTCCTGTTTTATTTCTCTGCCAGGTAACAAACTCCTAAATTCCATGATGTACTTGTCCTTTTATGCTTTTATGTAAGTTTACTGAGATTATTACTCTGCTCAAAGAATGGTGAAGTCAATGAAAGGACTCTAATGCCTTTGGCAGAAATTTATGAACTCAGCTTTACAGGTGAATGTTTCTGAGTATTTTGTACATCATGAGAAGAAGACTCTTACTGATGAGTGCATTTATGCCCAATATTGCTTGTCAAATGCTGTAGTGTTGGGGCTGCAGAAAGAAAACATGCACTTGTAGAGATCAGCAAGAATGGCAAATTGCAGGTGGAGGCAGAATATTTAGCTTGTTTCAGACAGTTTTAGATGAAGTGCAAAAGTCATCTTCAAAGAAAATCTTTATACCAGTATTTAGAAAATACAGGCACCATGAGGATGAGCTGGTTGAGAGTGTGTGGGTTATAATTAAAGGGAAGACAGGGGAGGGTGATGTTACTGTAGAGGTCTGCTACAGGCCACGTGACCAGCAGAATCAAGCAGATGAGGCCCTTCACAGGCTAATAGTAGTGGCTTCCAGGTCACAGGCCCTCATCCTCATGGGGGATTTCAACCACCCTGACATCTGCTGGAGGGACAACACAGCTAGGCACCAGCAATCCAGGTTATTCTTGGATAGCATAGATGACAGGTTCTTGCTTTGCTGCCTGGTGTGTATTTAACACTCCTCAGTTCCTGGTTGGTAGACTCATGCTTAGCATATGACAGCTCTTGCTATTTGAGCTGCTTCCTTCTGTGTTGTATTTTTGATTAGGAAACTAAATACCATAAGATCGTATGGTAAAAGAAAATGGGACTCTCTGAAGCTTCCTAACTGCTGAAATCAGTTGGGGCAGTGTGTTTAAGTCTTACATGTCTATTTGTGATAATAGAAATGAAAAAAACCTAACTTCTGAATGGGGGTTTTTTCAGTCTCTTATGAGAGGAGATACTGAGTGCAAATACGAGCTGGTGTTGTTCAAACTGGGGGGTTTTACTCCAAAAATGGCATTGTTGAAATCTTGCTGTGTGACTCAGAATGTGAATTGTGGCTGCTTTGTGTCCCATTAACATGTCTTTTCTGCCTCAAGGATGGATGTCCATGCTGGGTAAGCAGGGCATTACCTTACTTTAGGTTTGCTCTGCTTTTTGTAAGCACCTGTTTTCCTGAAGAGTAAGGGTATTTGAAGGATATTTGTCCAGTTTAGGCCTGAAGTGTAGTTCCTTCTGCTGCAGCTGTTCCCTTGCATATATTCATGCTAGCTGTCATGCCAGCCACAACATTCTGGTGAAATATGTGCAAATGAGACCAGTGTTTTGAATAATTAAGAGCATGTATTTAGCTTTAAAGCAAACTTAATTTTCAGGACAGATTAAGTGGAACAGAAATAATTTTTAGCTAGAAATATTCTAAGACTTCTCCAAACCACTCCAAAGTCATAACTGGAGAGATATTCAGCAATATTGCAGTCCAATGACATAAGAGCTGTGTGAGAATGTTTATCAGGAGACTAGATCTCCTGAAAAAGGTTACCTATTCAAAGTGAAGCTCCAACAGGATTAAAATGAGTGAACATTATATCCTTACATACATCACAGTTGCTCTTTCACATACCTGAACTTTCTCATTACACTTGTATTGTGAGTGTACTGGTGTTTCCTCCCAGCTTCATAGTCAAGTAAGTGTTACTGAATGACTATTCCTTTCAGAAGACCAGTGAGTTACCCGAGAAGCAGCCTACATGTTTACTCTGAAAGCAAATCTGAGTCTTGGGGAAATTATATTTTACCCGTCTTATGGCAGTGTTTGCCACTCCTTTGCATACCTGGAAAAAAGTGTTGAGTTGGTTTTTTTTCTTAAAGATCATATTCTTCCTTCTCTCATTTTGTGTCTGAAGTCTACAGCAAGGAAATAGAACAGTCACAGTAACTGCATGCATTTCTTCTCTCAAATTGCTTCCAGAAAAATTCTTAACGCTTGCGTTAATGCCCACATATGGTCCAATATCCTATGTGCTTTTTCAGCCCTTGCTGGGGACACTTCCCACAAATCCACCGATACATTCCGTGTTACCTCTGTGGACTTCACACTACAGTTTCCCTCACTTATTCCTAATACCTGGAGGTTCCTACACAGAGCAATTGTCTCTAGAGTCACTGACCCTTTCTAGTGGTGTATTTATTTTTCTTGAGGCAAATGAAAAGAGCCTTGCTACTTCTACTTTCAGCAAGTCTCGTTTTTTCCCTAGTTCATATTTATATATGAAACCACATGCCAACTTTTATTATTTAGATAGATTTCTTGTTCCCAAAGTAATTATTTTGACAGTCTGTCATTCACTACTTAGTTAACATTACATATATTAGCAATTTGTCTGTGTTTTTATAGGAATACGAAGAATTCAGATGTATTTCTAGCATTGATAAATTTTAGGTCTGCAAAACCACATGAAGAACCCTCTTCCTCCCAACCCTACTATGAATCTTTTTGAAACATCTCTAAGAGTTGATAGAGTTACTTGTGAAATGCTTGGCTTAATCCTGGTAATAAATGATAATACCAGTGCTTCAAGCTTCACAGCCACAGTCCTGATCCTCTGCTTGCTGCACAGATGCCTGTCTGAATTAAAATGTTTGTGAAACAACTGAAGAACTTAGACCTCTGAAATGAAAATTCCTGGGAGGGGAAGGAGTAAAGGATATTTAAAGATTCAATACCAATAATAAGAGTAGACTGCATGCATTTGTCTACATATATTGAACTACAGTTATTTATAATTAAACATAGTCCCTCTCAAATGCTTTTGAACTGCTGTTATTGTAATTCACACCCATAAAGCTAAGTGAAGGGGTGACCAGTTTTTGTGACTTACTGATGTAAAAATTTCCTAGGCAGACGTTGTATTTCTTTAAACTGCATACAAAATTCCACCACCAATTCTGTCACCCCATTGCAAGGAATCTTTAGGGCTGTCTGTGTTCCTCCCAGACAAAACAAATTTACTGTGGTATGTCTTGTAGTGCCACCCTCCAGATGCAATGGATTACAGTGATCTGGAGATCGGGACAATAAAACTGCTGATTCAGGAGATTTAGAATGCAGTGAGATTCATCTCTGTTAAACACACCTTTCTGTCATTTCTGATTAATATTGATTTTTAAGCAGCAACAATATGTCAAGTTTGTAAGGAATGTATGTACTTTAGGGAATAAGATGTGTAGTATCTACTGAAGAACAATTTACATCAATGACTAACTTTAAAAGCTTTGAGAAGCTTGCCAGTTCTGAAACTAAGTGATGGCATTTCTAGCTGGGTTTCCCCCCTAACTGAGCAGTTTTGTTCAGCAAAAACTGCCTGAATTCTAGTTTGCTGGTCTGTACTTATGTTACAGGGTATACTGAGCAAAAGCAGTAATAGATCAGATGTATTTCTCTCTCCTCAAAAAGCAAATCAGATGTACAGAAAAATCAGCAAGTCAAGATATTATAGCACAACCTACAAAGTGTTGTGCTTTCTGTACCTCTTCAGGTACTTGCTCTCTTACTCAAAACAGGACCAAATATCCTATTGATATCCTTAACCTTTGTGTTTCTATTCTGACAGCTCTGACAGGACTTGAAATATTTTGTTTTGCAAACAGAATTTGTTTTGGAGGCATCAACATGGCAGTGATTTATTTACTTATTTTCCATATTTCTTCGTATTTTCAGAAGTGTGTTATTTGCAAAAAGGAGATCTGGGGATAAGGACCAGCTTGTGATGAAGGAAGCAGGTGCTGGTCCTCCAGTCAAGACAATTTCCAAAAAAACTGAGAAAAATAGTAACGTGGGAATTCTGACGTATGGCAAAGACAAAGCCACCACAAGTGGTAAGTTCTGGATGGAACTGTGGACTAGATCTGAAAAGGGAAACATGGAATTCTGCTTATCTTCTTCTTCAAAGTTAAAACAAGGAGAAAGTAGTTATTGGACTTCAGTCTTGGCTCTGCCATGAGCTCTGTGTTTCTTCAGCAGCTAATAAAACTTTCTTTTTCCCTTTTCTATGTGAATCTAGGATGGTGATGATGGTCCTTTTCTGCCACTACCTGGAGTGTTCCAGGGGTGAAGTGATGGATGTTTGCAAGGGACTTGGGTGTGCAATGATGAAATTTGTAATTTGGTTAAATAGTAATGTTGGAGGTAAAACAGGTATTCCAAGTGGGTCATTATTAAATTGTTGTTCCATATAACTTGCACCACTTTTTTCCACCAGAGATCAGGTTTGTATTTGTGGTTTACAGCCAATTTTTATTTCCATGCTATTTCCTTAAGTTAAGTGAAAAAACTCAGCCCCACTGAATGTTTTGCTCTCTCATATGTAACTTACAGTTGACAAAGGTCCTATGAAAGAGAGGAGGACATGACAGCCTCTGTGACAATGGGCACTAGAGCACATATTAACTCACCCAAGTTAAATAGCATGTTTGTCCAGCTGAAAGCTACCATGGCATCTCAGGACTGCAGTGCATGTTGTCCCTGGTACACATTACATAAAATGCACTTGCATATCAATAGGCATCACCAAACGTGAGAGATAACGCTCAGCTGTAGTATCGTTCTGTCAAAATGAGTGAATGCACCCGTAGTGTCAACCAGTCTTTGCTTAACTATTGTTTTCTGCAGCTGACCACTGTGGCAGGGTTTGGTGCTCCTGCTTTTACCAATAGACCTTTTGAAGAGCAGTAAAGAAAACACTGCTGCAAAACAGGGTGTGCAGAGAAGCTGACAGGTGTTTGAGAATCTTCTGGTGCACATAGACAATGGTGGTGGGCAGCTTGGATCACAGCACTTGGGGAAGTTTGAAGAGCTTCAACGTGAAACACATCTACTCTGCCTACTTTTTGGCTTTCTTTTTACTTTACTTTTTTAAGTCTTGCTCTCCCATGACTGTAGACACTTGTGACTTCCATAATCTCTCAACCTTCCACACATGACTTTATTTAAAAATGAAGGCATCCGGAACTTTCTTTCAATAAACAATTACGCATTTGTAGGGAGTTTTCTCTGAGGGTTATTGCTTTGCTTATGTTCACAGTGGTTTTTTCCCCAATATAGTTTTGGTACTGCTGATATTTCTTGTCTGCTGTTACTAAAAGATAAAATTTTAATACTACATTGCATACCTCTCTCTACTTCAGTTTGAGTGTTAAAGTTGAGCTTTAAGCATTCGGTTGTTACAGGATTAATAATAACAACCCAGTAACAGCAGCAGTAATATTTCTGCGGTTGTTTCTAAGCTGCTCCATTTTTTCATAGAATAATAGACAGGTCCGGATTAGAAGGGACCTTAGAGATCACCCAGTCCCAAGCCCCTGCCATGGGCAGGGACACCTCTCACCAGACCAGGTTGCCTACAGCCCCATCGAACTTGGCCTTCCCTACTTCCAGGGATGGAGCAGCCACATCCTCCCTGGGCAGCCTGTTCCAGTGCCTCAGCACTCTCACAGGAAGGAATTTCTTCCTCAGATCTAATCCAAATTTCCCCTCTTTTATCTTGAAACCATCACCCTTGTTCTATCACTAGAGTCCTTTGCAAAAAGACCCTCTTGAACTTTCCTGTAGCCCACTTCAGGTACTGGAGGCTGCTGTAAGTTGTCCCACTGCTGGAGCTTTCTCTTCTACAGGCTAAACAGCCCAAATTCCCTCAGCCTGTTGTCATAGAAGAGATGCTCCAGCCCTCTGATCATCCTTACGATGTAGTGAAAACTCAGTAATTGGAGTTAAGAAGCAGGCATTCTTCACTGCAGTGCCACGCATGAGGATCTTTCCTCCAAAAAACGTGGGACCCGTTTCCAGGCAGAGTTCTGGGTTAAATCATGGTGGCACATGCATTATGGTTTATTTTACATCAGATGCACACTTTTAGCTTAGTTTTTTTACAGAATCTAATTGTGTTAGTTCATCAGGCCTGTTGTCTCCCTGGCTCCAGTCCCTTTTGTTTCGTTAATGCAGTCTTTTAGAGAAAGCCTCTCCCCAGCCACCTCAAAGCACCCTGTTAGTTGTCCCGGATGCCCAGCATGTCCAGCAAATTGCATATGGTTTTGTTAGGTTTCCCATATACTTGTAACCTTGTTTGACAGTTTTACGTCCTTATATTGGCTTCAGAGCTGAACACTACTCCAGGTGAACTCTCAGAAAAGCAGAACAGAGCAGGAGCTGCTTAGTTATCTGTCTGTACAAAGCATCTGGAGCTGGGATTGAAATACCTGAGGCTGAGACTGACTGTGCTTTTATTGGTGGGGTCAAGACTGTATCTGTACAAAAGGAATTTTGGAAATAATCACTCAGCCTCTAACAAAATGTCAAATATTAAGGAGTTTGTCTTGTGGAGTAAAGGGATGGCAATATTCTGGTTTTGTAGATACAGTTACAAAGTACAGGTTTCTGGAACCAGTAGAATATGTATCACAGAGCACCAGACATTTACGGCATATCTGTAGGCAAAGAACAGTCAAGCAGCACGGAGAAATTTAATTTTACTAACTCCATGGACTGCTAGTGTTTGCTGCTCAAATTTAACATTCTTGTAGTGACTTTATGTATAGTGAGATTCTCCTCCCCCTCTACTCTGCCCTGGTGAGACCACATCTGGAGTATTGTGTCCAGTTCTGGGCCTCTCAGTTCAAGAAGTACATGGAGCTGCTGGAGGGAGTCCAGTGCAGACCCATGAAGATGATGAAGGGAGCAGAACACCTCCCTGATGAGGAAAGGCTGAGGGAGCCGGATCTCTTTAGCATGAAGAACCGGAGACTGAGGGGTGACCTCATTAATATTTATAAATATATGAAGAGGATATATATAAATATGTCAGGAGGATGGAACCAGGCTCTTCTTAATATCATCTAATGATAGGACAAAGGACAGTGGGTGTAAGTTGGAACATAGGAGGTTCCACATAAATAGGAGAAGGAACTTCTTCACAGTGAGGGTGTGACTGGTGGGGCAAGCATAACTTAGAAAACAATCACCCATTACAGCAAGAAGGCAAACAGTCCGGAACAGGATAACCAGCCAAATTCTATCCACTGAGGGGGTCCATCCCTAGAGATAAGGAAACCAGAGATCCCGTACATTGTTCTGGGAAGGAATGCTGTTCTTGGAAGGAATGCAGACCGGCTAAAGATAAGGTTGCTTGACCAGCAGGAAGAATCAACCGCAGGGGTTCAAATGGGAAGAAGACTTAATTTGCATGTGAAGCAGGGCAGGTCATTACTATGTATTACGGGTAGTGGGAAATCTATTGAATATATATTATTGTACAGCTTATAATCGTGGTTTTGGGTCTAGTTGGGCATGCATGTATTGGGGAGACAAGCTCCTTTGGGCCCGCTAGCGAATAAATTGCCTCCTCAAAAACTCTAACCAGAGTTCCTGGGTTTTTTTCTGTAAGTCAGGTGACAGAGCACTGGAACAGGCTGCCCAGGGGGGTTGTGGAGTCTCCTTCTCTGGAGATGTTTAAGACCCGCCTGGATGTGTTCCTGTGTGACTTGGTCTAGGTGATCCTGCTGTTGCAGGGGGATGGGACTAGATGATCTTTCAAGGTGCCTTCCAATCCCTAATGTTCTGTGATTCTGCAGTGAACTCTGCAGCAGAAATGTGGGCATATCGAAATACCAAGCTGGTGTTAAAATGTATAATCAACAACTTTTTTTAAACATGATACTGGATTATGTCAGCTACTGTAAGAAGCTTCAGTGTTTCTTTGATTAGTTGCAACAAAATATTTCTTCCTTCCTACTTAGTCCGGTCCTGCCTTCCATCAACAGGTAGAAGAGGATCTGGTCCTAAGAGCAATGTTGATGCGACTCTGGCAAAGGCACATGGCATTGCTTTGCTACAGTTAGATGCCATGCCTCTCCTTGCAGGTATCAGTCTGGTCATGAGGGTGTACTCCTTCTCTCCTCCTCTGAAGTGTCTGTGCTGGTGGGTCTGCCTGGTGGAAACTGGCTTGAAAGATCCCCAGGGAATTTCACATTCTGGGTAAAAGCTGTCTTGTTAAGGAAGATATGTGACTTGGATTTGATCTAGCGGAGGCTGACGTGTGCCCTTCTGTGTGCTCTGAAGAGCAGGATGTCCAAAATCGACACTAGTACTCCATCAGCATGTGCATCTAAATTCTTGTGTCCTGTTTGATTTAGAATGTGTCAAGAGGAGGATATTGGTCAGACTACAGAGAGTTATTTCTGTGGTTTCCTGTCTGTAATGGGATTACAGACATTAATATGTATCATTATTAATATGTATCCCCATTTTTGTGTGTAGTGAATGAAATCTCTCTTGTGTTCTGTGCCTGCAGATGGAACTAGCAATGTTGTGCAGTGTGGAACTCAGCTGCTGAGTGTATGGAAGCAGCAAAGCTGCTTGCAGAGAAAGCAGTTTGTTTAAAGGTGGTTTTTTTCCATTAACAGGGAGTTTAAGTTTGAAGAAATGTCTCCGAACTACTTTGGTTTGTAGTGTTTATGTAAATGATGTATTTTCTGTGCTTTGAGCAGTTAGCCCAGGAGGGATTCTGGCACTGTTTTGGAGTCTGTTTTCTTCTTACTGTAAAAGAGAAATTATATCTGTAGCATTTAAAATGCTTTTGGTTTATTTTAACACAAATTCAGTGGAGGCTTGTAACTAATTGTATCAAATCTGTTTGCCTTGATGTGATTAGTGCTACAACAGTATTTCATCTTGATGTTTAAAAAGGTGAAAATTCGGTGATCAGTCATCTGGCAGACAAGAACCTGAACATTTTAGATGGTTATGTGAGTTTCACTGTGGAAACACCTCTTCTTTCTGAAAGACAAAGGCGTGAACTGAATCCACTGATTATAAGGATTAATTCAGCTACCCGACTCCCAAACACACCCGTTCCAGTAGAAGTGCTGGAGGTAAAGCCGCTGCTTCTGGAAATAATTTCCCTGTTACTTTTGAGTAGTTTTGAATATGGGCATGGTTTTATAGGTAACTTGCCTTATTAGTAGCAAAACTGGACAATATGGCTGACATATCTCTTGAAAAAAAATGTATGCGTGTAGGAGTCTGTGTTGTAGGCACTGGCACAAACCAGCAGTCCCCGTGTTTTCTAGGGGCAATATATACAGTTGTCTCATTTTATTTCTAAGCAGTGGATCTTGAGTAGGCCAGAGAAGCTGTAGTTCAGTCACAGGGCTTAAAGAAGTGATGTTCTAAAAAGGCAATTACATATTGTTGATGTGAAAGTGGAATTAAGGTCAAAGGCTTTTGATAGCAGGAGCTATTTTGTTGTTTCCTGCCTAAGGTGGAATTATAAGGAAATAGTATATGAAAGATCTGTTTCCAGACGCATTGACTTGGTCCTTAACATTAGTAGAATGTTTTGTTGTTGTTTCTGTGAAAATAATTTAGGAATACTATGTCAAGAACATTCTAATGGCACTTATAGTTCTGTGGTGGGGTTTTGCACTGCCTTTACAAAAAGAAACCACAGCACCACATCATAAGTGATGGAGATTAAACCATTGTGTAGTTTCTAATGCAGTTTGCAAAGTGACCACAAGCAATTTGACATTGTTTCTCTTGCCAAGTGGGGTACTGTATGAATAATGAAGTGTTTGAAGTCCAGAATTGCTAGGATAGTCCTTGACAAGTTGATAAGTGGCCTCCATTCCACACAGGCTGCCATAATGCTGATGGACACTTACATAGGGGAACTGCAGCAAGCATTGTGAATGAATCCTCCCGTCTACTTCCCCTTGTAAACTTGTAAACAAAAGTCTAATAATGAATAACGCAGATGATACAGTCAATTTCTCACAGTACTTCAGGTACTTGTTGGATTTCTTAACTTCTAGAAACAGATATTTATTTTAGGGCTCAAAGCCTATAGAAGAATGCATAGGGAGAAACAAAAAAATTCTAGGAGCCATTGCAGTTCCCAGTTTTCTCATTTAACAATCTAGAAATAATAAGACTTTTTTGGACATATTTGGGTAGTCAACAAATTGGAAGACAGGCAAATGAAGGGGACAGTATATTGCCAAACCTGAGGATCCAGAGGTATAGGATGGCCTCTTTGCTGCCTTGGAAGTTTGTGCCATGAAGTACATCCCAAATACTTTATCTGCTAGAAAAGCCATTGTTCTGTGGGGTTAAAAATAAAAAAGGGTTACAATGCAAATAACTGTTTCTCCTCATCTTTTTGTCCTTTAGAGATTGTGTGTTCCCACCTACTGCAAATACAAATTTCACAACTTTCCACCTCACCGAACTCACGGACAAGTCCATGGAACTCATGTGTACTTTAAGGATGTGAATGTACTTCTAACAGGGACAATGAAGCCTGGGGAATTACAGAGTTGTCTTAGAGGTCCACCTTTGGAGATTGAAGTTCACGACCAGGACAGAAACATGGAAAACTTATCTTTCTTTGAAGAGGGTGATGCTGATGAAGAAGTGGGTCATGCGAGCTTCTCCACTTGCAAATCCACAATCCGTAATTCTTTTATGAAGAACAACGCATGGCATCCGCATGGGGTAGCTAAAGTGAGTCTAACTGACTTATCATTGGGTAGAAGTTACTTAAGTATCAGTGCTCCCATCCGTAACTGTACAGCTGTTTGCAGTGAGAAGGATAAAAATAAGAAAATGACAGAATCCATGACTCGCTCTTCCGTACTACCTGTGGGACATTATTTAGAGTCAGACTCACTTTTGAAAGTACAAGTGGAAATAGCTGTGCCATTGGGAATGCAGGAAGAAACTGCACGTGCTCAAATGACAGACTGCCCATACAGTTGTATAATCTACATTTTTGACTATGCTAATTCATCTTTATTACATTATTTGGTGGAAGAGATTAGAGAAATCAATACAGAAGCCCTCTGGCTGGACTGTGATTCTGTACACTCAATCAGAATGGCCCTTGCTGCAGCAAAACTGGAAACCACTCTTGAGAAAGTCTGTGA
This sequence comes from Rhinopomastus cyanomelas, assembly GCA_013400115.1. Classification (NCBI taxonomy): domain Eukaryota; kingdom Metazoa; phylum Chordata; class Aves; order Bucerotiformes; family Rhinopomastidae; genus Rhinopomastus; species Rhinopomastus cyanomelas. The sequence continues at coordinate 312,911 of VXBP01005459.1, read as the reverse complement.
GTTGGACATTGTTACTGGTTTTCACTTACTGGATGGAGTAACTCATCTCTTTGTCTTGGAGGGATTAAAAGACAAAGCAATCAAAAGGCTGTGGGATAGACACTTTGAAAGGTAAGAGAGTTTGAGGTTTTTCATCAGTTCTTTCCTTAGATTCAGGTAATTTATGCTTATTTATATGTCCTCCATCCATTCCCGTGGTAAGAAAGTACATAAGTACAAGTGCATAGCTGATGCCTTCTTCGTGGTTTTAGTGGATGTGAGTCTCTGTGACTGCTTCACTTGAGGCATAATCTTATCTTTGTAACGTTACACCATAGACCCTCCGTGTGAAGTTAAAATGAGTGGGGTGTTAAGCTGCTAGTTGATCTGTGGAAACAGCACCATAATCTACCGATTCTAAATAATAACAAATAATACTTAGTGGGATCTAAACCAAAGAAAGTCATCAAGAAGAAGTTGGATTTCAAGCTGTTTCATCCTTTGAGTTTAAGGGGAAATGTGATGAATTGAAAGTGAATGTCTGCCTCAAATTTCCAGCTTAAAAATAATTGATATTTTTTCCAGCACTGCTGGAAAAGTTGTTAAAGCTTTCCTGTGGTGTTTTGTCATTTGTCAGTTTGCTTTTTGGGGTTTGTTTGCTTTTGGGGTTTTTTTAATGCAAATCACTTCATTGCTGTTACAGAAATTATTTATTTCATTGTTTATTTCATTATTTGTTTCATTGACATGTCTGTCAGTGCTCACTTGTAACCTAAACTGAGTTTTACCACTGCAGTAGGCATTTTAATATTTGTAGTACAGATATTTATACAATGCTTTTGTAACTGTAGTAAGGCTGCTAAGGGGTACAACTGGTGAAACAAAAACGTGGCTTAATAAGAAAACATATGCAACTTGGTTGTGTCTTGAGAACTTTGATGTTTACACAATGGTTTTATCCAAAGTAATTTTTTCAGTTCAGGTGGAATGAGGGCTATAAGAGGTTTCATCTAAAGGACAAAAGCAAGCAGTTTCACTAGTGAGAGTAATTGTACTGCAGGACAGAGGAAACCTGAATTCAAGTTGGTTGTCTTAACCTTGTAATTGTTGCAGGACTTACAGACGTGAGGATGGACAACTGGAGATACTGTATAACTCACAGCTGGCTTTCCATCAACGCCTCTACACAGACCTGGAAGCTATCTTTTATCATTTCCGCCTCTGTCAGCCCCTCCACACCATAACAAAACAGCCTCTGCTTTATGTCAGGGGTTCAATTCCTTGGGCTTGTTTCCAAGCCTTATCCAGGTATGACTTGGTGAGATTCATAGTCAAGAAGAAGTGAACTGTTAGCAAAGTAAAGGGAATATTTAATGCAAAAAATAATACTCTCAGATATCTTAACTCTGATGAAAGCAGTCTGTGGGCCTGATGTGTAGTTCAGATTTCAGATCAGGTTTGTTTAGACTTCTGCTGATAAAGTGGTGAGTATTGGTAAGCCCGCTTTCAGTTTAGGCAGGAATTTACACTTTGTAAAGAAGAGACGTTTCAAGAAGGCTGTATAAGATTTCCACAGTCATGTTAACTGTAATGATTTGATTGCAGTCGAGTTTTTGTAAACTAATCCATTATTGATGTCTGTTTGTAGGCTCAGTTACCTCTGTCGCAGTAAGAGGTTGAGGCATGTCATTCATGGATATCTGCTGCCCTCAGCAGAGATGATCACAGCCCTATGTCACGAGTATGGAGCTCCCTTAACTCCTGAAGATCTCTTCACTCAGAAACCTCCTTTACTCCCATTTTCCTCTGACGATTGTACAGTGCCGGGAAAAGTTAGCAAAGCAAAACAGGCAGGACATTCTGCATTAGATAACTACAATAGGGTATATGACCAGCAGAAGAAAGAAGGAGCAGACAAAAGGTCTTTTGAGAGAAGGCATGTTCAGGTGAGTAGTTGATGGTATGTGAGGGGTGGCCCTCAGAGCCCCAAAACTTTGTATCCCTAGTCAGCACCTTCTTCATAGAGTCAGAGTAGCCTGGAAACCCTTAAGGTCATCTAGTCCAGTCCCCCTGCAGTGAGCAGGGACATCCTCACCTAGGTCAGGTTGCCCAGAGCCTTGTCCAGCCTGCCCTTGAATATCTCCAGTATGGGGTCTCAACTACCTGCCTGGGCAACCTGTTCCAGTGTTCAACCTCCACACGGTAAAGAACTTCTTCCTAACAGCCAAGTTAAATTTCAGTGCTCACAAGTAAACAGAGGACACACAGCATGAGTGGTGAAGAAACTGATTGTTTAAAGGACTTTTCGTTTCTTTTTGGGATTTTATTTGTATTTTTCTTTGTCTTTTTATTCTCCCCAGTCCCATCCTGGCTTTAGATGCCTGTGGGGGGCCGAGCCAACTAAGCTCATGTGAAAATTATGCTTTATTCTCTTGCCATGTGAAAGACCTGCTTGCCTGTGGGCAACCACAATGTCCTTTATTCTTAACTGAAGGAAATCAGCAGTTGCAAATGTAACTGAGATTTAAGAAAATTGTAAAGAATTTTGTAACCTCTTCTCACTTGTCACCAATGTCCATCCACCCTTTCTGTTGCCTCAGGGAGAACATGTTGAGATGAAACCTTTTCCTATTAATACAGACATCACTGAAAGGGTATCTATATTTCCTGGATGTCTGAGTTGGGTTTTGGAGGACTCCAACCATCCTGTGGTTTGTGAAGAATAGTTGTGGATGTTTTTCCTGAGAAGTAGAAGAAGAGTACTGTCTTTGAGACAGTGAAAGAAATGTAACTCCTCAGCATTTCCTGTTTCAGTCTTGCTCTATCGATAAAGGAGTATTACAAGGGGCTAGAAGTAGATGATCTTAAGTGTCTGTAATGTGTCTTGTGTCTGTAATGGCATAGGAGAGCAGCAGAGCTCCTGGGTGTAATCATTCTCTCCGGAAGAAGTGCATAGTTTGATGGCTGTGCAAAGCTAGCAGTCCTCCTAGTGTACATGTTTTAACTTTTTTTTTTGGTTTCACACAGACTTTTGAATCAGAAGGTTAATAGAGAAACTCTGTTTGGTTTAAAAAATGAAGTGAATGTCATAGGGAAGGGACATCTAAAATGCAACTTTATTCTTTCGCTCTCTTTACCTATTAGGGTAGAGTTTGAATTCAAAGCCAGTATTTCTACCATAAACATAGTAGAATGATGTTCTTAAGTCAACAGAAGGTATGAGGGTTGAATTATACTGTGTGGGCGGAGGAATTGAACAGTGCTAATGAATGATGTTTCCCATATCACTGTATTTGCTGGAGTGTTAATGGAATCATGGAAATAAAAGAAACACTTTTATTTCATTCGATGACAACCAGCATCAGGTCTCGAGAGCAGCCGTTTATATGTGCCAGTAGAAGTCACTTTCTGGTGTTTACCTCCAGTCTGCTGCCACAAGTCCTGCAGAATATTGTATACAGAGGTGAAATGTAGTTGTGTTTGGGGTTTTTTGTAGTCTTTTTGTGGCCTATTTCAGTAACAAAGAGCTGTTTAGAGATGGAGGTTTTTTAGAGGTTTTTGTTTTGTTGAAGTTGGGTTTTTTAGTGTTTACAGAATCATTTGCTTATTTGTAATATTTTGATAGCAGTCTGAATTCCCAGTCCACACAGATCTCACATATAATCCCTCTATGCAGGCTGGCATTGATGCAGTATCCCAACTCAAAGGAAAGGTGAAAAAGCCAAAGCTCAAGGCATTTAGGATTTATCCTGAAGATGGCAAATCTGTCTTTAACTACAGCTCTCAGAGCCTGAATTCTGCAGAACTGGCAAAGAAGTATCTTCGGCAGGAAATGGCAAAGGTACATTGAGACACCTGATGGGAAGGTGCTGGCTTGCTGTACATCATGTTTTAAAATGGGAGATGAATTACTTTTGCACTAGTAACTTCCATGTTTTTGCACAGGAAGGGAAGTTGGGATCCAAAACCATCTTTCTGAGAGGTAGTCTTTGTTGCTGTGTAAAATTCTGCTATGAATGCTGTTTGTTATACTTGAGTTATCTTGTCTCCATGGCTGGAGCTGTCATTTGAGTGCAGGCTTGGATAACCTCAGCGGTTACTTCCAGTTCTGTGCCCCACACCTTTGTAAGTGGGAGAACTGGAATAATTGCAGCGTCATTGTCTGCGCTGAGTGATTTGGAGTGTGCATTTATGAACACATTTGAAGAGTCGCTGTTGTCTGAATAGCTGGCCTGAATCTTAATAACAAATGCTGGCCTCCTCTCAGTGAGACTGGCACCACTCTGCAAACACTGCTCCTACTGCACCATGAACACAGTGTGCTTCTCTCTTTGTGCAAGTAATATCAAAGGTGTTGCTTTCTGTAATGATTTTACAAAGATCCCATTATACCACTTGACATTAAATCCATCATTGAATCACAATGGAATAAATGTAAAACCTTAAAACAGTATGTAATGGTATCTATTTTGATAGTTTTGATCTATGTTTGCTTGCAGTCTTAAGGAAAAAAATTAGACTGGTTCAAAGAAATGACTATTTTTTTTGTAGGAACCAAAGAAGAGATTCACTTATTGTCATAAATATCTGTCAGCCACATTTGAGCCAGTGGATGTGTTTGCTGCCCATAAGGAATCCCTTGCAAAATCGAAGAGTATGTGGCTGTCACTGGAGGGATTTGTGTCTTCTGGATTTAAAAGCAGCTGGGAAAGCAACCTGCACCCTCAGATGACTGATGAGGCATGTGTGGAGGAGTTAAGTAACAGAAAACCTAACAGAACAGTCCCAAGTGCTCTCAAGCATTTTAGGTGACTTGAAAGAGGCAGCGTTCTGTAACGCAAGGAAATATCTGTTGAGGGGTACAGACTAGGCTGATCTGTGCGTGACACATGTATTTGCAATTTGGGCACATTAGCACCTCACTCAGTTAATAATTTGTTCAAAAACATGAATTATACCCTGAACAAATGTAGCAAAGGCACTGCCAATACCGATTGGATATTTGTAGCTATTGATGGACGATGGAGTGCTTTGGTTTACAGGTGGGGTTGACTGCTAGTGTTGGAAAAGTTATAATATGGCAATTCAGAGGGGTTCCAGGCTGTTCTTCAAGACTTACCGGTTTCCTTGTAACCTTCCTTCATGTTTCCAAGTTCCCTCACTGCTTAGTTTTTCTCCATGTTTTGTTTGTGGTTTGAAATTATGTTTTTATTTGTCCTCCACCATTGTGTTGTCTCTTAGTTTCTTCCTGCCCTCGTCCTCTCAACCTTCTCCAGTTCCTTTCTATTTAGATGCCAGTTTTCTGCCATTTTACTGGATAGTCATCCTGCCCAGTTTACAGTTATTGTGTGTGCTAGTAGAACTGGCAAGATGAGGAAAATAAGGTGTTATGTGAAAAGGTGGGGGGAAATTTGGATAATTCATTGAGAAATAAACCTCCTTAGCTCTTAGCCAGGTCCTCCTTTATGAGAGGGACTTGAGCAGCTGATAAGCAAGCATTCAACTGAGCGGCCCTCAGATCCACAAGTAGTATTAATTTACTATAGATCCAGTGAAGCAGAGGGGCCCAGCGAGGGGCTAGCCGAGTCAACGACACACAGACCAATATGGTTAAATGCCGAGCTCATTTATTCCCGTAATCGCCTTGCTTATATACAGTTGTGCCCTGTCCACGCGGCACTGAGTATGCGCTCATTGGGTGCATGGCCTTTATCACGCGCAGCTGTCCTCTAGCCAATTGGTTGTCATCAACAAACTACCTGATCAGATGGCCTTTCTGGCCGCCCCCCCCCGATACGGCCCCTCTTCTGGTTAACATTCCTCTATAATTGCAACTTCACTGCTCTTCCCTGCTTATCACCTTCAAGGCCGTTCCCAGGGTAGCTATTGTTGGCTCAGTGTAGGGTTGTCCAAACCGCCCAGCACTAAGTCCATTAAGATCTACAGTCCAGCACCAGACGTTCACAAATCAACCCTCACGCTGTTCGTCTGGTCCTTCTTCTAGGGAGCAGTTGGTTTCACAAATAGCAATATCAGTCTATCTGCTATGGGTCTGACACCTAGACCCTTATAAACAGCCCTTTTTGCTGTAGGTCCAGTCAGTGCTCATAGGAAACAGTCAAGAGCATGACTAGTATAATTTATTCACACATGCAACATTATATAGAAGTTCCTTGATATCCCCATGGATAGATTTGCAGAAAGGCACTGCACCTAAAACAGACAGTAATATGCAGAGAGGCACCTAAAACAGACCAACAAACATACTAAATAGATACAGGCCCATGGTCAAGTTAGCCAAGGCAGAAATCTTACCACCAAGTTCCTTGTCTTGGGAATCTGAAGAGGAGGAGGGGTATGATCCTTTTGATGTCACTCATCTTTCTTCCCTCTCCCTCTACAGTACTTTCCTGCTTCTCCCAGCCTTCAGTCCCCAAACAGACCGAGATTTTTGTGTTGTGTTAGGTGGTACATGCGTGTGAGAAGTCTGTAGACAGAGTCTCCTTGGGGGTACCAGTGAGCACAAAGATTTTGATGAGTGATTTAGCTTGTGATTAGTTTATCGGGATGCAGTCATTGTGTCCCTCACTCTTCGAGAAGAGTGATTATGACACCATTTCAAGCCGTCTTTTCCATCCTTTCTGTGTCAATACTGAGTTCTTTGCTGGGGAACCTTCACCCCCTCAGGCAGGATCCGACTTTAGACACAATTCAATGGATATTTTGACTTGGCTGAGTCCTTCTGTTTGTGCTTTAACTTCTCCTTTCCTGCTTGCATCAGTGTTAGCTAGGGATTTGTGAAGAGAGGAAGGGGAGGCATCTTCAGCTCATGCAGGGACCTCATGGGCATAACCAGCATTATATTCTGTAACAATTCTGAACTTGCCATTCATGTTCTCTGAAAAGTGGAGCAGAAGTAGAAAACTATGAGGATCCCTTCTGAGGTACTGTGGGTTTGCTGCTCTGCCTCTCCAACCAGTCTGGTTTTCTTCTCACAAGCACAGAATGTGACCATTTTCTTTAACACCATGCCTTGGGAGGAAAAAAGTTCTTGGAGTTCTGATTTCCTGCAATATCTCCATACTGGCTCAGCTGTCCTTTAACTGCACCGTTTTAGGTAAAACAGGGAAGTACCAGACAGAGGCAGTTAATCTGTAGTTTAGGCAGGATAGTATCATCTGAAAAAATCATTGCTGGTATTTCAGCAGTGGGTAGTCTGAGGACCAGAGAAGGCTGAGCTCTGTTCTGCAGCTGTGGTGATGCCTCTTCCTGCCATGATTCCAGTGCACAAGCTTCTTCTCTTACCTGTTTGCTCAAGGCATCTGAGCCCAAAGAGTTTAATACAAATGATTGTATTCTAGGAGCACAGGCTTTGTTTTCTAAGTGCACTGTGCTGCAGGATTATCCTTGAGATGATTTATAGCTTTCACTGTTCTGGCAGTTCTGGACAGCCAGCCCACTCTCACCTCTGGGAAGATAAATGACCAGTTAGGGTTTGGGCTGGCTCTGTGCTTTCAGTGTCATTATGCAGAGGAGGACCCTGATGTGGACTCATGTTGACACAGAGGAATGGTTCATATTCTCCTGCAAATTTAGCAGCTGTGTGTGAGATACACAGGAAAAGCCCATCAGACCCTTTATATCACTGCAGAGAGATGGGACACATGAATCTCCTGTGAAACAAATGAATCACCTGACAGGTTATTCTCAATTACACAGTGAGTGCCTGCAAGTTAGATACCAGCTCAGTACTAGGGCAGCAGCTTGCTCACAAAATGGTTTTATTCATGTATATCACACAACAGATCGCAAAGCTGCTGTTCTCAGAGAGTTAAGTCTGGACTTTGGTAAGATCCTGCTACTAGTTGCTAACATGCTACCCAAGAATCTGGCTAACTGCTTCTGTTGTGACTCCTTCCTGGTGACTTTCGTCTGCCTTCTTAAAAGGATTCTACTTTCCTTTAGAAACGGCAAGAGAATGCTCTGCATGCTGACGTGGGGCCAGCGCTTCCACGAGACAGATGGAGGCGGGACAAGAGGCAGATCGATTTTGATCTTTACAAGAAGCCACATGAGTTCTTCCTGACAACAGCCCCCCAGCCTGGTAATGAGTCTGTTAACAGATTAACTAATCACAGAGCTTTAACTCAAAGGTCTGATCTTCCTTTATGCAGATGGGTGACAATCAGCTTCAGTTACTGAGGTCAGGCAGAAAGGAACCTCAGGGCCCATAAGCTGCAGCAGATAATTGGTGCAGTTAAATCTGCCCTCTCTCACAGCAGCCACTGTGCCCAGGTGAGGTGGTCTGTGGGACCACAAGTTGTCCCACACACAGTAACAGGCCAAGTTCTGTTTCCTTATGAACTCATGTTTGACAAGTTTGCCATGTGTTTCTTCTTTTGCTCAGAACCAACTGAGAGTCGCTGGAATATTTACAAACAGAAAAGAACAGATTGATTGTGAGTGCCAGAGCATTTGATGTTTCACAGTGTTCCAGTGGCACGTTTCTCTGTAACTCACAATTAACCTGCTCAGTGCAGTTGCTCTTACAAACNTTTCTTCTGGTGGAATCTGTGTAACAAAGGTTGTTCTTTGCAATGGAGGCTCTCAACCTTTTTCTTGTTGTTCAGATAGCTAAAACTTTTTTTCATCTCACTGCTTTCTGTGCTTGATTCTTTTACCCTCTGTGGTTGGCCGTGTGAAGATGGTTCTCAGATCCTGCAAACTACATCAGCTCACACCAAGCCAAAAGTTCACCAGAGCTCTGCAGCGCCCAAGTTATCCATGTGTGGGCCAAGAGCCAGGTTCCAGCTGGAGAAGAAGCTCCAAGAACTCCTGGAAGACAAACCTCTGACACTGTCATGCAGGAAGGCAGGACAAGGTTTGGAGGTATGGGGGAACTGTCTGGGGACTGCCCCCGGCTCCTGTGGCAGAGACTGTGGGAGCTTAATTTAGCCCAATACTTTTGGAAGTAAAAATGTTTGTTAAAATTGGTGCTGATGACACTAGTTAACTCACCCTTTCAGAGTCCTTAGAGAAGCATACCAACCCAGGCACTGCACAAATATAGGTTGGGTATTTCTGGTGCTTTGCTTTGATTCTTGGAGATAATGGAGAGAGGGAGAATTTCTGTTCAATTAACTGACTTGCCAGTCAGTGTGCAGTGGGGCAGAAAATAAGAGCAATTTCTAGCCAGCTGGCTTAGCAGCTCTAAAAGAAATTGTAAAGTCCCCTGCTGAAATGTGGGGGTGTCACAGCACTTGTATAGACCAGAAGCCAAGCCTCTCCCCTGTGTTCTCATGATTACCATAGCGCTGTATAGACTTCCCTTGTGTTGCACTGCAGCCCATTGGTGCAAAAATCCCACCCAGACTCTCCAAGTTGCAAGACTAAAGGATTTGTGCTCATGAATCTGAAAAGCTGTATGGGTGGCCTGCACCTAACTGTTCTTTTGTCGGCTGAATCACAGCCAGTGCCTGCATCTAAATGACCCACCCAGCCCTGAGCCTGTTTTTAAAGCCCAGTTTGATCAAAGGTACCAAACCTGCTGTGGGCTCTAGAAAAACAAACACAGGAACTAGAGGATGTTGGTAACAAAAGCAGAGATAAACCTTTAAGACCAGCTCACTGCCACCCACCCCCTCTTTGTCTGGTTTTTAATATTCTGTAAGCCCATCCTGGTATTAAGTGGAGGCTCTGCAGCAAGCTGCCTGGCCTCCTGCTTCAAGGTCAGGCTTTGAACTGTGGAACTCTTTGTGCTCCGTGCTTGGCCTTCTGCTCTGATCTGTCCGTTCAGACTATGAGACTTGTCCATCTTGGACTCTGCCTGTTTGCTCTAAATCCACTACACAGCCCCTTTTTTGCTAGATTGCAGATAAATGCTCTTGCTAATTAGATAACAACGTGCAATGTGTGACACTGCAGTTATGGCAGTCAGTACTGTATTTTTAGTTCTTGCTTTTCATAGTTCCAAACTCACCTCCTTGTCCAGCAGTGTTTTACCTTTGACAGAAACAGCAAGGAAGCATCCTTGCTGGATGACGTGCCTTGCTGCATAGTGTGCCTTGCTGAAGGAACACCGAGTTTAAACACAAATAGCTCTGTTAAAGCTGAGCTTGCAGAGTCACCTTATCACAAGATCATTTATTTTCTCCTTATTTCTTATGTATGATTGCGGTTTTCAGAAGAGTCACCAGAGTATTCCAGCTTTTAAAATTTCTTTACTGCATCAGCTCAGCTTGGAGCTCTTTGCTAAGTGTTGCAGATGTATCTCCACACTGTATAAGCAGCGACTTCTGCTCTCTGTATGCCTAACTGGGATTTCTGATTCTGTGATGAAAGGTTGTAGCATCTGGGGCTAGACATTACTGAAAGGCAGATGGGCCACTGGGACTCTCCCTCTAGTGCTTTGACCTCCCTCCCCAAGGTGTCATCCATCATCATGGTGCCCCAGGGCCCAGCTGCACCTCTCCCACCCCCAGTACCACAGAATCACAGAACATTAGGGATTGGAAGGGACCTCAAAAGATCATCTACTCCAATCCCCCCACCACAGCAGGATTATGTAGACCAAGTCGCACAGGAACACATCTGATTTGTTTAAAATGTCTCTAGAGAAGGAGATTCTCCAACCCCTCTAGGCAGCCCTTTTCTGTGCTCTGTCACCATCACCATAAAGAAGTTCCTTCTCATATTTATGTGGAACCTCCTATGTTCCAGCTTACACCCATTGCCCCTTGTCCTATCACTAGATGACACTGAGAAGAGCCTGGCTCCATCCTCTGACACCCACCCTTCACATAATTATAAACATTAATGAGGTCACCCCTCAGGCTCCTTTTTTCCAAGCTCAAGAGACCCAGTTCCCTCAGCCTTACCACATAAGGAAGATGTTCTACTCCCTTCAGCATCCTAATGCTGCACTGGACTCTGTCCAGCGGCTCCACATCCTTCTTGAATTGAGTGGCCCAGAACTGGACACAATGCTCCAGACATGGTCTCACCAGCGCAGAGCAGAGTGGGAGGAAAATCTATCTCAATCTGCTAACCACCTCACTTCTGATCCACCCCAGGATGCCGTTGTCCTTCTTGGCCACGAAGGCACTTTGCTGGCTTGTGGTCATCCTGCTGTCCACCAGTGCCGCCCAGGTCCCTTTATCCTACACCACTCTCCAACAGGTCAGTCCCCAACCTATACTGGTACCTGGGGTTGTTCTTGCCCAGATGCAAGGCTCTACACTTACCCTTGTTATAGTTCAATCAGTTTCTCTCTGCCCAGCTCTCCAGCCTGTCCAGGTCCTGCTGAATGGCAGAACAGTCTGCTGGGGTGTTGGCGACACCTCCAAGCTTTGTGTCATCAGCAGACTTGCTGACAGTGCATGCCAATCACTCATCCAAGTAATTAATGAATAGACTGAATAAGACCGGTCCCAGCACCAACCGTTGGGGGACTCCACTAGATACAGGCCTCCAGTTAGACTCTATCCCATTGGCCACTACTCTTTGGCTTCTATCCTGCAGCTAGTTCATGATCAACCTCACTACCCAATCATCTAGACCACACTGCCTCAGTTTAGCTGTGAGGATGCTGTGGAAGACTGTGTCAAATGCTTTACTGAAGTCGAGATAGACCACACCCACTGCTCTGCCATCATCTATCCACCTGGTTATGCCTCATAAAAGGCTATCAGGTTGGTCAGCCATGATTTGTCTTTGGTGAAGCCCTGCTCACTGTCCCTAATGACCCTCTTGTCCTTAATGTGACTAAAGACAGCGTCAAGGATAAATTGTTCCGTCACCTTCACTGGGATGGAGGTGAGGCTGACCGGTCTATAGTTACCTGGGTGTTCCTTCTTACCCATTTTGAAGATTGGAGTGACAATTGCTATCCTCCAGACTCTAGGCACCTCTCCTGATCCCCATGAGTTACCAAAGATGATGGAGAGTGGCCTAGCTTCTGCTGTCTCCTTTAGCACTCGCAGATGCATCACATTAGGGCCCATGGATTTAAGTACCTCCAGTTTGCTCAACTTATCCCTAACCCAGTCCTCTCTTGTCTCAATTTCCTCTGGGACCTCAGCAGTCTGGGGCTTGATATCAGGACAGCCCCCAGAAGAATAGACAGAGACAAATAAGGTGTTGAGTGTCTCTGCTTTCTCTGTTTCCTCTGTCTTCAGTGCACCCACCTCATTCAGCAGGGGTCCTGCATTGCCTCTAGCTTTAGTTTTACCTGCAATGTATTTGAAGAAGCCCTTTTTGTTGCCCTTGACCTCTCTTGCAAGGTTTAATTCCAAGGAGGCCTTGGCTTTCCTAGTTGCGTTCCTGTATCCTCTGACTAGAGCCTTATAATCTCCCCAACTGGCCATCCCCTCCTTCCATGACCTATAGACTTTGTTCTTTGTCTTGAGTTTGCCCAGCAGCTCCCTGTTTAACCACACAGGTCTTCTGGCTCCCTTCCTCGACTTCCTACCTGTTGGGATGCTCTTGTGTTGGGCTTCAAAGAAGTGGTCTTTGAATGTTAACCATCTATCTTGAGCCCCTTCACCTGCCTGTACCCTGCCCCACAGGATTTCCCCTAGCAATTTCTTGAAAAGGCCAAAGTTGGCTCTCCTGAAGTCCAGAGTTGTGATTCTGCTAGGTATTTTAGCCCACAGGAGTGAGCAAAGAGACGTAGAGTGTTGAATTAGGTAAGCAGGGTCGGGCCTGGTTTGTACTTGGATGGGAGACACTCTGGGTGCACCAGGTGCTTTAGGCTTACCCTGATCCAGAAGGGGGGGTTGGACTTAGATGATCTTTGGAGGTCCCTTCCAACATGTAACATTCTCTGATGATGCTAATGATCTGTATTCTGTTCCTGCCACATGAGATCCTGAACTCCATTATCTCATGGTCACTGCAATAGAGGCTGCCCTCAGCCTTCACTGTTTCAGCCAGACTCTCCTTGTTGTTCAGTACAAGATCCAGCAGTGCTCCTCTCCTAGTGGGCTCCTCCACCATTTGCATCAGGAAGTTGTCACCAATGCACCGGAGGAACCTCCTGGACTGTGGCTGGCTGGCTGAGTAGGTCTTCCAGCAAATATCAGCTTGTAATAGACACAACAGTGTCACCCATGCCAACCTGCCCCTTAATCCACACACTCTCAACTCTCTCTCTTCATCTGCCTCTGGAGAGAACTCTACATATTCCTGTTGCTCTCTCACATAAAGAGCAACTCCACCACCCCGCCTTGCTGACCTGTCTCCCATGAAAGGGACAAAGCCATCCATGACTGCATTCCAGCCATGTGATCTGTCCTACCATGTCTCTGTAATTGCCACCAGATCATAATCAACTGGCTGGGGATGACAATGAGTCAGTAGGGTGCTCTTGTGGCCAAGAGGGCCAACAGCATCCTGGGGTGGATCAGAAGGGGGTTGGTCAGCAGATCGAGAGAGGTTCTTCTCCCCCTCTACTCTGCACTGGTAAGACCACATCTGGAGTATTGTGTCCAGTTGTGGGCTCCTCAGTTCAAGAGGGATGTGGAGCTGCTGGAAGGAGTCCAGTGTAGGGCAATACAGATGATGAAGGAAGTGGAGCCCCTCCCCTATGAAGAGAGGCTGAGGGAGCTGGGTATCTTTAGCTTGGAGAAGAGGAGACTGAGGGGTGACTTCATTAATGTTTATAAATATGTGAGGGGTGGGTGTCAGGAGGATGGAGCCAGGCTCTTCTCAGTGTCATCTAGTGATAGGACGAGGTGTTCCTGTGGGACAGGCTGCCCAGGGGGGTTGTGAAGTCTCCCTCACTGGAGATATTCAAGACCCGACTGGACGGGTTCCTGTGTGACTTGGTTTAGGTGATCCTGCTGTTGCAGGCGGATTGGACTAGATGATCTTTCGAGGTCCCTTCCAATCCGTAATGATTCTATGATTCTGTGACTTGGTCTAGGTCATCCTGCTGTTGCAGGGTTATTGGGCTAGATAGTCCCTGATGATTCTATGATTCTATGACTGGACACAGATTTCTAACTCCTCCTGCTTGTTCCCCATGCTGCATACACTGGTGCACAGGCATTTCAGGGAGTGAGATGAGTGCTCCAGTTTCACTGTAGGACAGTGGGAGGCATTGTGGTCTTCATCAAGACCAGAGCACTGCCCCACTGCTGCGCACCCAGCAACAATCCCACCCTGCTTCAAATCTACTTTAAAGCCCTGTGACTGAGCCCTGCCGATTCCTGCCCCAGAACCCTTTTCCCCTTCTGAGATAAACCTTTCCCATGTGTAATGTCAGGTCTGGTGTCTTATAAAAGCAGCCATAATCAAGGAACCCAAAGCCCTGCCTTTAGCAGCAGTCTCGTAGCCAGGCATTTGTGGCCTGAGTCCTTCTATTCCAGCCCACAGGCACACCCAAAAATTGAAGTAATTTGTGCCCAGACTTATTCACCAACCGTCCTAAGGCCTTGAAGTCTCTCTTCATACCACTCAGGCTACAGCATACAGACAACAGTTGATCAACAGCCTAGCCCTAGTCCTGGGCTTTGTGGCCCTAGCAGTATTTACTTGGGCTCAGCTTTTGAGGTGTGTTTTAAATTGTTTGAACCATAAAGGTTGCACTTAATGGCTTTTTTCTTTTTTTTTCTCTGGTGTAAGGCGCTCTCAAACACAGGGTTACAGGACCAGTACATGTTGGAGCACCACAGGCTTTAGTTGTGTAGGTCCAACCTTGTAGTTTGCCTGCAGAGGAAATGTCCTGGGGCCTATGCACACGCAGGTGCAGCAGCTTTCTCATTTTCTTGTCCACAGTTTAGGAAATCTCTGCATTTAAAATTTGTCTCACCTTGGCACTCAAAGGCACCAGTAAACCCCAATCCTGTATGGGCAGCCATTCCTCACCAATCTTTGCTTTATTAAAGTGCAGTTGCCTAAGCATCTGAACTTTTGTCTTCTCTTGTCCCAGCCTGTCCCAGCCCCACCAACGTTGGACAACCAACCTGGTGACACTGGTCCTGATGCCCACCCAGGAGGGAGGAGAAGCAGCACCAGTGGCTTCATAAAAGATCCTGACAACAACCAGCACAGCCTGAAGTGGAGTGAGCTTCTCATCAGAGAGCAAGAAGAGTTGGACACAGGCCACTGCATAGATTTCAGGTAAGACAAACCAGATTGCTAGAAAGGGCAGATGTGAGACCACACCGTTTTATATGGTGTGTGTCAAAATTATTAGTACATGGGCATCATCAGAATAAATTACTAGGTAGATGAGACATTAAATTCTTAGGCTGAAGCCCAAAGCAGCCAGCCACTGATGTAGGGCAGCTTGGCGTTCTTGGAGGTCTCTTCTGAATTAATGAACTAGGTTTGTCACTAGTGAACAGGGGTGCTGCGCCGTTACCTGCACGCTCGCAGGCTGAGCTATCACCCAGCCATACGCTTCACCTTGTGTGGAGACCACAGGCTGCAGCACTGCTATTCTAAGAAGCATCAGTCTAAGGCCCAGATGAGCAGTTTCTACTTTTCGACTTTAACTGCTACAAATTTGAGGCAGTTTCTTGCTATCTGAGCTTTCTAAATTAAATTGCATCAGATAGCAGATCTTGCATCATCAGGAAACTCATAATTACTGTCTCAGTTACATACAGAGCAATGTGAAGTGGTTTAATTGGTATTTTGTTCTTTCTTGTGGGAGATGAGGTCTGACCTTTATTTCACTGTCATGCCTTCACCCAGTCTGACAGACACTGCTTCACTGCTTTAATTAGTCCACTCTTGCAGACCTGCAATCTCTAAGCATCCCACCAGTGATGCAAACCAGGCTTAACAAGGTCACGTTTAGTCTTTTGAGTGTCAGTGTAGGAAAAGATGATTAATTAGCTCCTGTGTCAAACCTGGCATCTCACTGGGTTCAACGTGAGGTTTGCTGTTCCATAGCCAAGCTGTGTCTTCCAAAGGCAAGGCCAAGCTTGGAGTCAGGGTGTCAGCAAACAGTTGCTGTTGGTGGTTGCCGATTCAGTCTCTGAGCTGTTACTAGCAAGTTTTGCCAGAGCCCACACCAGCCTCCACTGCTCAAAAGCCCTTAATCGAATCACACTGCTCCTGAGTGGTGGCTGTTACATTAATTAGTTTACAGATTCTGGGGTGTTTAGATTAAACATCTTTAATTAAAACAAAAAAAAAGCACCTCTATTTTTAGGAATGTGTAGATGGTGAGACACAGCTTAATTTCAGAGTGCTTTTTCATTCCAGATTACTCTGCTCTAAACACTCATTTTCAAGAGTGAACAAGGGTGCAGCACCAGCCCCACATGAACAGCCTCTACAGGCCACACTCCATCCAGGTAAGAGGGCAAACAGACAGCACGCAGTGAACAATGAGAAATGGGTGGCCCAAAGTAACCTCCTTTCTCAAATCACAGTTGTACAGGGACATTGCTGGAACACGTCACCTGAAGTTTAGAGGTTAGCAGGATGGTAGGAAATACAGAGCTGTCAGCTGTCACTGAGTCTGGGTAATGCTCATGGGGAATCTGTTGTCCCAAGGTTTATTTAAAAATGGAGGACGATTTTATTTTATTTAAATAAACCTCCTACTTACATTTTTTTTAAAAAAACCAAAACAAAGCAAAGGGGCCAGTGTAAGGCTTGAGACCAAAGCCAAGAACAGAACACGGAGAATTCTGATGGACTACAAGGAAACAGCCTTTAAATGGGAGCCGAGAGAGACACTGAAACAAACTCCCATCTGCAGAGACACTCAAAACTCACTGGATAAGGCAGTGATGGCTGTTGTTGGCACGGCTGTCGGCAGCATGTTGGACATGGTGGCCTCTGCAGGTCCCTTAGAAACGAAATTGTTCTTTCAGTGCTTCTCTAAGGGTACACAAGTAGCTAATTTATGCTTAAAGAGACTTCAAACCCCCACTCTGTCAGTCCCCTGGGCAAATGCATCTCAATATCCAAACCTCGCCCGTCTGTCTTTAACTCTGGGGAAACTGAGATAGACCCAGCTAATAGGATACCATCAGTTTTACACAAAATGTCTTTATTTACCCTCTTTATTTTGAGCTGTGTTTAGAAGTTCTATTTTACACAGTTACAGCTGATTACATTCGGTAAACTCAATAAATAACTTTCAAGGTGTCAAATAGCACGAGTCACCGTTTCACATCCACCAGCATGTGCTGCGCGGGAAGCGATCAGAACGTCCTGTCGAGGGGGTGAGAGCATATGTAGGACCTCTTCTCCAGCACCTGCTTTGCAGCCTTTTTAATGCTATCATCCAGGTTTTCATCGGCATCTGTGGGGAAGCAGGAGCACAGTTAACTGAAGAGCTGAAACAGCTTTTCTAGATTTCTTTCAAGAAGAATTTTATGAAACAAATGCAAGAGCCTACACTTCAGTGTAGGAAGTATTATTAACTTATTTCCTGCACGGAATGAGTTTACCTTTAAAAATGACAGGTTTTTGCAGAGTGAATTTCGAAGCACAAACGCCCAGCTGGTCAGTCCTGAACAAGTACTTAGGTGACCTGTTTGGTCACTCAATATTTTCTTTAGAGTACTTGCTACTGACAGATTTTATGTCCCTCCCTACAGCCACAGAAAAACCAGTATCCCTGCCCTTTGTTCTGTTAAATTAAGATACTCTTTATACTCAACTAGTAGCAGTTCTATTCCTTTTCCTAACTAAAGGCAGAGCAAAACTGGTCAGCTGGTCACGTCGTATTTTGTTTGGAGTCTGTGATGAAACAACAAACATTCTTTTATTTTATAGAACTTACATTTTTCTAACTGAGCCAATGCATAATTATTCTTGAAATATGCTTCCATGCAGAAGATGTTTGTGAGAAGCACCTGAGGACACAGTAAAACGCAAGTTAAAAACCTACTAAATTAATTGCATTTGCAACAAATTAGCGTAGCAAAAATAGAGTCACTTAACCTCCAGCAACTCTAGTCTTGTCCCTTGCTGCAGGAGACAGCAGGCTGGTGACCTACACTGCAAACACAGCTGTTTGTTTTTTCCCACAGGTACCGAGTGCCAGCACTGGGGTGACCCTTCGCTTGGAATGACCCAAAACAGTTTTGTTAACGAATCCAGATGAGGTTCACATACTCAGCGCATGAAGTCTCAAGGACAGTGAGGAAATTAAACAGTTTGGATTTGTCTAACAGTTAATGGCAGCAAATTTACTTGTCCCATAAGTGTAATTATTACCATATGACACTGTCAATCATCTTATTGACAAAGTACCATTATTCATAGAATCACAGACACCTCAGAGATGATCTGGTGCCAACCTCCCTCCTAGTCCCATCCCCTCTGCCATGGGCAAGGTCACCTCTCAACAGACCAATGTGCCCAGAGCCCCAGCCAACCTGGCCTTGAACACTTCCAGGGATGGAGCAGCCACAACCTCCCTGGGCAACCTGCTCCAGTGCCTCAGCACCCTCACAGGGAGGAATTTTGTGTTCTGCATGTTTCTGTCAATGAATGATTACATGGAATGGGTTTTACCATGGGTAGGTTTAAGGGGGCTATGCAAACTTGAATTTTTTCACAAACATGTTGGTGTGGGCTAACAGCTCTAAAACACTTCAGTAGCTGCTACTTGCACATCTCCTGCAAGGCAACTGCTGTGATTGCCCCACTCCTGCACCAGTCCATTGAGTGCACATTGGTGCACTGTCGGTGTTATGGGACAAGACATACACTCTTAACTGCACAGTATGCTTGTAGCTGTGATGAAAGTTGTCTGTCACTGGGGTTTTGCAAAGGCCAGGATGGCAGCATGCTACGCCTGCTGGCTCAGGGCACTGATACAGGCAGCGTCACGCTTGTGCACGGTTCAGAGGGGAAAGCTGGCTGCACAAGGCAGAGCTGGGTAGAGCCTTGCTGAGGGCAGAGCCATGCTGCACCTCTGCAAGGGAAAGCCTGAGGCTGTAGAGTGCGACTTTTTCACAAAGCCCTTGGGAAGGCAGCATGGCAAGGAACACTGCTTGTTAGTCTACGCGGTCCAAGTGTCCGCAGTCGGTGGGTAATGCTGACACCAAAGTGCACTTACTTCGTGGTCATGGTTTCTCAGACCAATACTGATAGACCGGCTCGCTCTGGAGATAGTTGCTGTCATTGCATATAAATTAATGACTATATCTGCCACTCTCTTCAGAACCAACTGCTCATCCACTATGGTCTGCAAGAGTAAAAAGAATTATTACCTTGTAATTTTTCAACTTAAATGCAAAGTATGAAAAAAATGTTTTGCTAAAGATTTATGTTTATACTTCTATAGCACAGACGGGTCAGTGCATCTATGAAATTTCTACCCGAAGTTGAAAAATTTTGGAGTGACTATGTTCCACCTTTAACAGTCTGCCTGCAGCCAACAGCAAAACTCCTGCATCTTGAAACCAAATACCAAAATCCAAGTTAAACCACTAGCTCTGCTGAGCCTGTTCAAAAGCTGCATTAGCCAAGGTAGAACGGGGCAGACTTTGTTGCTAAGAATTCTCAGAACACATCAGGCTACCTGTCACAAAACTGCAAATCCAGCGTAGTGCAAGTTCACTCTCTCCTGTTGAAACTCTACCACTTTGTGTGGCACAAGTACAGCCTCATTAGGGATGAGCCACATAAACTCAAAACCTGTTGGTGGTATAGCTCTGCACAGGTGGGTTCCAGTGGCTGCTTGCAGCAAAGGTCTTAAACCAGCCACTGCAGCAGGCAGGATCTGTGCCACAGGGGTAGAACAAAACAACCGATTCACCGTGAGCGCTGAGGGGTTGCTTTGTTCTGTTTTTAAACAAATTGTTGCTCTCTACACGGAGTGCTGAAGTGTATTTTCTCCCATTCAATGGAGACGTGTTGGGCACAGGGAGTCCTGGCTTTTGCCACACACCACCCACTCTAGACTCCAGTGAGACCACAGTGGTTGAGGATAAAGTGGTCAATAACAAAGATAAACAGGCAAAAGTAACAGTTACCTTCCCAAACCTACTGAGCAGGCCTTGCACTGTGGTTCCAAAGTAATAAATGTTTTCTTCCAGTTTCTTGCCACTTTCCTATAAAATAAAAGGAAGAACACAACAATCAGAGTGATCTTCTAAAGGAAGAACCAAGCACAGCCCAACCCCTTCCCACAGGGCACAAAAATTGTACCCTTCTGCAAAATGCAGCTCTGCGCACAGGCTGTGAGCTGTGCTTTGCATTAACAGGGGGTCAAGTTGTGACAAGCAGTGAAGGGAATCAAATATGGAAGATCACTATCAGGACCAAATCAAAGGGCACCATGTGCCCCTCGCTCCCTTACCTGGAGGCTGGGATGCACCACTCCCTGATCACCAACTAGCCCGTAATCCACTTTCCTGCCCATCAAGTCCCGAAACTTGTTCAGGAACTCCGTCAGTGCGATTCCTACGTTGCCTCTCTTGAGCTCTCTAAAATGTTGGTTAAAAAACAGGTGTTGAAAGGCCACCTCCTGGTTTGGAGGGACATTTCAAGAGGTTCAGATAATCAGCTGCAATTCCTGAAAGAGCTGCACTTTGCAAAAGATCATGAAATCTTTCGATCCATTTTACTACAAAGTCTGGAGAACAACTATCCAGCCTTAAAAGTACGTTGCGTGGTTCATGTTCAGTTCCCCTCAGAACCACTCGTAGTAAATTCCAGAGACCAGCACATGTGCTCAGCATGTACCTGAGCAATAAAGCTGGGCTATAAAAACTTGAGTTATACAATTTTAATTACTACTCTTGTAAGAAAGAGCTTTACAGAAGCTGGAATTGTAAGACAAAAGTACGGCAAAGATTCCCAAATCTATAACGCATCCAATTAAGAAGAAGAAAAACCCGAGCCCTGTATCATTAAACTACCTTTCAGGCAGCTATGAAAAGGATCATTTGTAATTACACACATTTTTCAGTATCACTGAACATCGTAACACTGAAACATTTTCAGTAACACTGAAAAGTGCTGCAGCCTCCCCTCTTACCTACAGTTAAACAGTTACCAGGCTCTGTTTAGTGTTTAAGCGCAACGAGCGGTAAACAGACACCTACTTGATTTTGTCCGTCAGGATTTTGCCCGCATACTGCATCCCCGTCAGGGCAATATACATCCGCAGGATTTCATTTGTTCCCTGTACAAGAAACATCAGTCACACCAGCATCAGGTACGCTTCCTCTCAGTGGCTGAGAACCCCAGGTACACCAGGCAGTGCTCTGGATGCCTTTTTTATTCCTAGAGCAGCTTTGAATGTCAAACTAACTCGCACAGTGCTAATATTCCACCGTGAAATATTCCAAGTGATTTGGACTCACCGGCTAAAATTCTCCCGAGAGCTCTCTGTGGGACATAAGACTCCGCACTTGTAAAGAAAACCCACTTCTACAGAACCTGCAGCTCCAGGTGAGTTTGCCTGACACGGGAACAGGAGCCAGGGATGCTGTCAAGAGATCCTGGGAGCAACAAAGGCTAAACCCTCCATTACTAAATGTTTAAGTACATGTATAATTTTGAGGACAGGCTCTTAACTACAGTTTACAGTATTAATGAATGTTTTCCAAGTAGATCTGCCTTGCCAGTCTTCCCTTTCCACTGCTCTAGGACCAAAAGAATTCTCTTCCTCCATCCACAAATGTTTGCCCTCTCTCAACTATAAGTTCAGATTTCATTCAACTGTGAGGAAGTTAGGCCTCTCACTGTTAAACACTCACATGTAGCACAGTTGGAAAAGTGCTTGCCAGGCCTGACTGGAATTCAGAGTCCGAGAAATTAAGTGATTGATTTGATTTAATACTGATGGTTGAAGAACAAGGCTCGAACACAGGAAGGTGGTCACACATGAACAGCACCCTGAGTATTAATTACATCAGAGTACTGTAGTGACACAGTGACAGTCCACAGCTCACAGGGTCTGTTTTTATAAGGCTGAGCAGGATGTTCTGGAGGGTCACATACCCAGCATGGAGAGATCCTGCAGCCCTTGCCTGCAGCAAACTGCATTTATCGGGTCTGCCTGGAGGTCCCTTAGGATCTCACTGAGGTACACCACACAGTCAGCACAACTGCCCTGTTTTAGTGGGTTGTGCTAAAAAAGAAAGAGGGATCGGTGAACCCAGTGATACTTGGGATCGGTGAGAAAACTCAGCTGAATTACAGGAATTGCAATAGTGTGGTGGTTTGGGTTTTTTTTGTTTAAATAAAACTTCCTCTAAGCTCTCCAACAATGTGAAAGGACTTCCCTGCCTCATCACTCTCAGAAGCCCTTCTGGTATTGGGTTCTGATTTTCACTGTTCCCTATGTCTGTCAGATTCACAAGCACTGCGCCCTGCAGGATACAGGAGGGTGACCTTGTGGGCTGCTTCACTTTACTGCAGCCGACTCTTCCTACTTACATGTAAGACTCACACTTTACTGTGGAAGCAGCAAGGTGAGTGCTGCACCGCAGGGTGAAAATTCTTGTTTGCATTAATTTGCAGTTGAGAACTTGGCCGTCCTGGCACCAGAAGTAAAAGATCAGTTCCAAATGATCAGAAAAAGCAAGTCTGTTAGGTCTGACTTAGGTGAATAGATACTAACAATCCAGCTTGGAAACAGAAGGCATCTCAACCTGCTCTTAACTTTTTCTTAAATAAAGAAATGCCCATCAGTAAGATAATTCCACTTCTAAAGTAATCTTCTAGATTTTCTTTGAACGAGAAAATCTTAAGTGGAAAAAAAAAAGAAAAAAATGTTTAAAAATGAACATGGTGCCTGTATCTCTGACCGAATCCCATCACACACATTAGAAAAGATGTGAAAATAAAAGCAGCAAAGAAGTTTCAAACCCTGCTTTGTGCAGAAGGGAGATGGACAACGTCACTCTTGTCAGGCTCTTGCTTAGGCAGACGTAGTCCTGTGGTGTCATCACGAGTCACCATATGCAACTACAGATTCTTTTACTGTGCTCAAAACAACAACAAACCCAAGCCACAAGCTGGAACTGTTTCCTCTCACGTGTATTTAAAACAGCTGCAGATTTTGGTAATAACCTTCAGAAAGTTTCTAAACATTTAAAACCTGGTTTTAAATATTTTACAGGGTTTTATCGGTATAATTTATGCTCTCTCTCACCAAAGCCACTGTATATACTGCCACGTACAGGCATCAGCAGTTTGTTCTTTTCAGAGACTACGCTGGTTCTGCAGGTCTCACTGATCAGCAGGTAAAAGCCATCCTATCTTGTTTTACTGTAGTTCCTACAGTACTAGACACATCTCCCAAGAAGACCAGATTCTTCAGTCTTACTCTGTTCCAGACTCTGCGACTCGCCAAATGAAGGCCTGTTGCACTCCACACTCACATTTCACTTCAGTTTACACCGGGGTCCTCAAACCCCAGACTGTGGCCTGGATACGGCTCCCCAGGGTGTCCAGTCCGGCCTGCTGGTATTTACACACTCATCCACCAAGCAGCTGCAGTTGACCTCTAGTAAGATAATTCGCGGCCAGGCTGAGGCAGGCGGCTCCCCGTCTCTCCCTCACGCTCCCAGGCAGCACAAGCCAGGCAGCACAAACTACAGCCCAGCCCCTGACACTGTCTGAGGGACAGGGAACCGGCCTCGTTTAAAAAGTTTGGTTTACACAACGCAAGCAATGAATTCAACTTTACAGTAAAAAAGCGTATTGACACTTGCCTCAAAAATCAGAAGTATCCGGGTGTCGCGGAGGTAGCGCTCGTAGGGGTAATCCTTCATATAGCCAAGGCCACCGAGGATTTGCAGTGCTTCACTTACACAAGTCCACGCTCCTTCAGAACTGAACACCTGCCAGTGGGGAGCATTTTAGTCACACAGTGACTACAGAACACACTCTCTGATTTCATACCTAGGTAACACCACTGTCACAGCCTGCACTCCTGTCACTCCAGTACTGCTACCAGCTTGTCTGAAGAGCACCTGGCTATAGCTCAGGGCACACACTTTGATCAGACTTAAATAGTTCCCTTGCAGCCCACACAAACATCACTAATACAGGAACATTCCTGGGAGGACCACAGCCACAAACTGAAAGAATAGCTGTAGGCAGCTGGTGGGAGCCCTTTGTGTCTGCCCAGATTCACCAGGTCCAACAGAACTAACAACAGCATAAGGGACCATCAGCGGGGCTGAAAGCTCCGAGTTGCCCTCGGGGGTGAGGATGTCTGTAACACAGTTGTTATTTCACACAGGGGTAAAAAACCTGAGTTTGGCATGATCACTGTTACGTGAGATACAAAGAAGCCAGTGATGTTTGCTGTTAAATCTAACGGAGACTTTGCACTCTGTGTCTAAAAGTAATAGCTGAGCCTCTTGGCAGCCTGGAACACAGGCTGAAAACCAGAGAGGTGTTAATCTGCTTAACTTCAAGCTGTAGGCAACTCTTTGAGTAAAATTCATTACCTTGACCATGGCTGCCTCCACAGAGCAGTCTGGAAAGCCTGGCCTGTCCATCATCCCTGCAGTGAGGTAAGCCATACTCTCCATTACATATGCTTTCACAGCCATAAAACAAAACTTCTCCTGTCAAACAGCAATGCGAGGAATCACACAGTAAGTCTGACACAAAACCCCACAGCCAAGCTGGCAGTGCAAGAGCACAACTGCGGTTTTTGTACGGTGACATCCCATCAAGGGACTACGCTCCTAGGAAGTAATACTGCCAAACACTCGCGAGCAATCGAAAAAGATGCGTCTTCGTTCACTGCAGTTATCATTCCAGGCATTTAGAAGCCCAGCATACACAAGTCAGCGCCAAGTCAACACAAATTTAATACTGCCAGTGATTTCTTTAAGCAGTACAGCCCAAAGAGCCCCAACTTCATCTACGTCCTTGCGCCTGGTCAGGACAAAACAGAGATTTTGGGGTTTATTACCTGAATTAATCCAAAGTCGCTCAGTTTCTTATTGAACTGTTTCCTGGTACAGGCGTACTCCGCTGTCATTTCTTTAAACAAAGACAACAATAAAGTCATCTCAAACCAGCAGCACGAGAACTGTGGCAGACCACCCCTGCAGTGTCTTTCTATCAACTATGACATTTCAACCTACCCACAGGCACCCCCTCTCTGCTTCAGCCAGTCGAGAAAACCCCCCTCAAAATGGCTGTGTTGAGCAAGTGTGGGAACAGCGTGCGAAATGCTGGCAAACAAGACCCTGACGTGTGAGCCTGCGTGCTGAGAGGAGGCACAGTCCAGTGCTCAGCATCACTTTAGAGGGATTTCTGTTACTGTTTTGGGTACCCATTGGTAGAAATAAATGTTATCATTTATTGCTGCGTATAAGCTTTGAGACAGTTATTCAAATAGGAGTTTTATGGGAGACTGCACCTTCTGAAAGCAAAAGGCTTAGCAAGAACATTTTACCTCAGAAAAATTCAACAGAAGCAGTGACTTTCCACTGTGTGACCTGAAAAAACTGCAGTGTTAAAACACTGCAAACAGGCTTTAAAAAAAAAACTAAAGGTATTTTAGAGTTGTAACGACGTCAAAGTACAGCACTGCTATTATGGTCAAGACCTGTGACACCCTTCTGAATTAACTACATACAGGTAATAGAACACAAGGTTACACTAAGGTGTGAATGTGTTACACAGTGTACGTCATTTACCTCTACCATATAGTTCGTACACCTTACACGGATCAGGCTTTTGGCCTGGCACCCAGTAACCCACAACACCCAGCTTACCCACCTATCAGTTTTTTGATCATTCCAGCAGATGCACTGCCCATGCTAAATCTCCCACTGTTAAGGATATTCATGGCAACCTGGAAACAAAACAAACAGGGTTTAGGCAGCATTGCTGCCGCACAGCTGAGGCCAGGAAGGCTTCTGCTATCTTGCTCTGTGTTGTAAGGTTTTCCCGGATTTCATTTGTCACTGGAACATGCTTCCTGTTCTGCAACAGCTGCCCTCACAGCATTCGGCATCCCAGCAAAAACTCTGCAGAACTTGGTTCTTAAGGTGACCTTCTACACCCAGTGTCACACGTGAAATAGTTCTCAGGTCCTGCTGGTCAGTGACCTGGCAGTAATCCTTAGCGTTACACTACACTAAGGTAAAGTGTAGATAAAAACTACACTAGTTTATGTGCAACTAGACAAACGAATTTGACCTGACAGCACTCCTTGAGCTTATAAGAAAAGCAGAATACTGGTTAATGTGTGCACACAGCAGCCAGACATAAACCCTCTCTGCAGCCAACCGGTGGTAGAGGCTTTCCTGCTTCAGACCCCTGTCAGCAGCGCCCCAGAAAAGGGAACGAGAATGAAAGGTGTAGAGAGCTGAAATACAGATTGGTAATCTGTACAATACCCAATAATAAGATCTATGATTACTGTTTCCTAATGGCAGAAACACAGTTCAGGACTAAGAAATTCAGCAAGAGGTCACTGTTCCCATATTTTAATTTTGGATAATTATTGGAAGAAGAAACCATAAACATTTTCTTTCAGTGTGTTTGCTGCCTCAATGAAAATGATTTCATTTAGCATTCAGGTCTGGATTTGCCTGCTCTACACAAAGAATAAGAAAACTGAGGAAGACCATCAAGAGCAGTACTGCAAGTCCATACGTTGAACTCTCAGCGAATGGTTACGACAGCCAAGAGCCCAGTGTTGTTCTTACTGGTGTCACACTTCTCCGATGCAATATGGAGAAGCGAGAGGCAGCCTCACAGGGCTCTCTTCCCTAACCCTGTAAAACGACCTGACAACCATGGCCCCCTGGAGAGGGTCTGGACTGTCCTCAAACCATTTCCTGTTACTCTCATCTCTTTCTCTCTGTAGTCCTCAACCATGGCTGTATAAAAGAGAAGACACTTCCCTGATTCCTTTCAGAAGCTCTGGTGAAGAAACTGCTCTGTGGCTGACAGGAGCAGAGCAGCATGAAAAAGAATAAAAGGCCAAACAGCGGCACCACTTCTGTAACTGCACTGGGAAGAAACACACAGGAACCTGAGATGGTGGCTCAGTTGGGTACTGTGCCAGTGAAACCATCAGCACATGTGGAAAAGTCAGGCCTCCAGTATTCTTCACTGGCAATGTCTGTACTACACACAAGGGAATAAGGTTTCCTTCAGGGTTTTAAAAATCAGCAGTGCTTACCTTAAATCCCCCTCCTACTTCTCCAATTACATTCTCTATAGGCACTTTGGTGTTTTCAAAATGTACTTCACAGGCTGGAACAGAGTTAACAGAGGTTTCATCGTGACACAGACATTTAAGAGACATTCAGAAACACCGTTTACTCATTGTAGGAAGCAGCATTTTTCCACTTACAGATGCTTTGCCAAAGGAGCTGCAATTTGGGCAGAGACTGTAGCTGATAGAAATTGCCAATGTAAAACAGGCAAAACAGAATTACTGTACAGTGTGCAAACAGAGAACGACCGCTTTGCCTCTGTTTTAAGGAACTGATTCAGCAGTCAAGTCCAGGTGATAGACAGGGAATAGCCATTATCAGTGAGCCTTCAAAAACTCCCTTCTAGATAGAAACTATTTGGCTACTGAGTGCTCCGAGTGATTTCTCTCAAAGGGGCAGAACAGATTTAGACCACGTGGGTTTCTTACTTCAGACCCTGCATTAGGAAGGGCTTATAGGAAAAGCCAGGTAAAGAAATAAGGAACTTACACTGTTACAGGGCATACAGATTTGCCTCTAAATTCAGACGACCTACACATATGAAAACACTAAACAACTTCTATCAACAAATTTAAGTGATTCTTACTATTGGATCCTCGAATGCCTAACTTATCCTCAGGCTTCCCATGGGTGACTCCACCAAAATCCCGCTCTACGATGAAAGCGGTGATCTTGTCTTTCACCTGTCCATCTTTGTCAACAACCTCTGTCCTAGCAAATACTGTGAAAATGTCAGCAAGGCCACCGTTGGATATCCAGACCTGTTTTGAGAGAGGAAGGAGAAAAGAATTCTATTTATTGTGATTCTGAGAGCGCTGCTTTTGAAGTGCTTCCTAACAGACTAGCAAAAACAGAGGGCTGAAAAATTGCTGCTTCTTCCCTTAAATTCTATCACGTGTCCTGTTGCCAGCTTTGCCTTTTGGGAACACATTTCCAAGGAAAGTTGACCACAGAATATGAAGTCTAAACTAACTGTAAAACTAGGTTGTAAGAGTTGATTTAAATTAAAACTGTGATGCATTTTCACAACAGCCTCCATCTCCACCTACTTACAGCCCATGACAGATAAAAGGGCAGCACAGCACAGACTGTAAACCATTTTGCCCAAAATATTTGCAACACTGATGAGAAGTTCTCTGAATCAGGCTACATGTGTGGCCTCGGGCTCTTTTCACATCACAGACAAATTAATCAGCAACTACAGAGCAAGTCTGCAGTGGATCCAACATTGTTGAATCCAGTACATCTCCACCCTTCTCCAAGGCTGTATTCTGCCATTGCTTCTTTCAGCAGCAGTGCCCCCAGGCAGCCCTATTTCCAGTTCAGTGTCAAGTTCCCATTCAAACATACTTCCAAAAAAACAAAACAAGAGCAAGACACATGATTTAGGCTTCCGGTTGCCTTTACTGTCACCAAGGGAGCTGGTGAACAAACCAGCCTTCCCTGAACACCAGGGGCTGGTGATGCAGAGAAGGAAATCGGGAGCAGCTTCTCACACCTTTCTTCCCAATTGCTTAGCAGAGGTTATGCCCTGAACAGGGTGCTAAAAGAA
The DNA here is from genome assembly GCA_013400115.1 of Rhinopomastus cyanomelas. NCBI lineage: Eukaryota > Metazoa > Chordata > Aves > Bucerotiformes > Rhinopomastidae > Rhinopomastus > Rhinopomastus cyanomelas. The sequence continues at coordinate 284,249 of VXBP01005459.1, read as the reverse complement.
CACATCTGGACGTGGTCATTCCTCAATGGCTTGGAAACTTCAAAGTTCTGATGCAGTGACCATCTTGCCTGTTACTTAGCAAAACCGAATGATTACAGGGCTTTCCATAAACCAGTAACAAAACCCTGCTGCACTTGCCGTCTGCGAGAGGGTACCTTAGAGCCATTTAGTAAGAAGTATTTCCCATCTTCAGCGGGGGTTGCTCTGGTCTGGATGGATGCAGCATCACTCCCACTAAAATCCAAACACGTTATGAACATTTTAGGGAAATTAACTTACTTGAAAAACCCAAAGTGCACCATTTCCCTCCTTCCCACCCTTTAAAAAGCAACATTTGCATTAAACATCAGTGTATAAAATATGGTTTTTATCTATGAAACACGCTAGATTTGACAGCTCTAAAGAAATCTGCTGCTTCTCACGCTACCCGAAGGGACACTGCTGCTGATTAACCTGTATGTTATGAATTTCAGGACCTGACCAGAACATTCACAATGTTTGAGCTCGGTGTGTATACAGTGAAAGTGTCAGCCTAAAATACCATCAAGTTTAAAACATCTAAGTTGGTTCCCCGGTCATTTATACTCTGGATTTTTATCCCAAGTGAGAAAAGGCACAACGGAATGAAACATAAACATGTGATGGTGTCTATCAACAAGCTCTTGGGCACATCAATTACTTCTTAGAGGGGTAGAATCAGCAAGTGAACTGCAACAAAAAAACACCCAAAGTTTATGTTCTGTCTCCTCTCCTACAAATGAAAAATCATTGCAACAGGGAGATCTCGGCTGGAATTTGAATAGGGTTAGATGTCCAAGGCTCTGCTGTAAAAAACATTGCTTCTGTGCACTAGAACTAAGGTCCCTAAGAAGACTGAAGGTAACATTGCTGAGACTAGTGACCTTTTGAAATCCTGGGCTAACTAAAAATGTCAGAAGAATTTGAGAACACAGTTAGCCTCTGTTCCTTTCCTGTGTATTACCTCCAAGCCCCTTCCCCAGATCACCATTAAAATATCTGTGCCTGTTTAAGTTTTCCCCACATGCGGGACAGGTTTTAGAGGGTTCAAACCCAGCTTAGGACTCTTGAACATAAACAATGTTTGACGGTGCGGTGGCATCTACACCACTGCAACATGAACATAAGCATGAAGTGAAATGCTCCCTGCAGACCTCTCCACCAAACAAGAACACGGAAAAGGCAGTTTCAGACTACTGTTTTGTAAGGACAAGCAAGATTCAACTTGGAACGTTAAACTCCAATGGCAGGCCAACAATTCTTATTATTTTTGGTAGCTCTTTCAGTAGAGGCTTTCCACAGAATCACAGAACATTAGAGAATGGAAGGGACCTCAAAACATCATCTAGTCCAATTCCCCCATCACAGCAGGATCATGTAGACCAGGTCACACAGGAACACATCCAGGTGGGTTTTAAATGTCTCCAGAGAAGGAGATTCTGCAACCCCTCTAAGCAGCCCGTTTCAGTGCTCTGTCACCATCACCGTGAAGCAGTTTCTTCTCATACTGATGTGGAACCTCCAATGTTCCATCTTACACCCACTGCCCCATGTCTTATCATTAGATGACACTGAGAAGAACCTGGCTCCATCCTCCTGACACCCACCCTTCACATCATTATAACTATTAATGAGGTCACCCCACAGGCTCCTTTTTTCCAAGCTCAAGAGACACAGCTCCCTCAGCCTTTCTTCGTAAGGAAAATATTCCACTCCCTTCATCGTCTTTGTGGCTCTGGACTCTCTCCAGCAGTTCTGTGTCTTTCTTAAACTGAGGGGCCCAGAACTGGACACAGTATTTCAGACGTGATCTCACTAGAGCAAAGCAGAGGTGGAGCAGAAGCTCTCTCGACCTGCTAACCACCCCCATTCTGATCCACTCCAGGATGCCGCTAGCCTTCTTGTCCACAAGGGCAATTTGCTGACTGATCCTGCTGTCCACCAATGCCTTGCAGGTCCCTTTCTCCTACACCACTCTCCAACAGGTCAGTCCCCAAGCTATGCTGGTACCTGGGGTTGTTCTTACCCAGATGCCAGACTCTACACTTGCCCTCATTATAGTTCATTCAATTTCTCTCTGCCCAGCTCTCCAGCCTGTCCAAGTCCTGCTAAATGGCAGCACAGCCTGCTGGTGTGTTGGCCACTCCCCCCTGCTTTGTGTCATCAGCAAACTTGCTGACAGTGCATGCCAATCCCTCACCCAAGTCATTAGTGAATAGATTGAATAGTACTGGTCCCAGTGCCAACCCTTGGGGGACTCTGCTAGATACAGACCTCCAATTAGACTCTGTCCCACTGGCCACTACTCTCTGGTTTCTATCCTACAGCCAGTTCACGATGCACCTCACTGTCCTATCTTCTGGCTCCCTCCATTGACTTCCTACCTGTGGGAATGCTCTGATCTTGGGCTTCAAGGAAGTGGTCTTGGAATGTTAACCAAGAGTCTTGTGCCCCTTTACCCGCCTGTACCCCTTCCCACAAGACTTCTCCTAGCAATTGCTTCAACCAGACCCTCCCTGTTTGTTAATACAAGATCCAGCAGTGCTCTTCTCCTCGTGGGCTCCTCCACCATTTGCATCAGGAAGTTGTCACCAAGGCACTGGAGGAACCTCCTGGACTGTGGGTGGCTGGCTGAGTAGGTCTTCCAGCAAATACCAGGGAAGTTAAAATCCTCCATGAGAACCACAGCCTGTAGCTGTGAGGCTGCTGTTAGCTGCCTATAGAAGGCGTCATCAACTTCACTGTCCTGATCTGGTGGCTTGTAATAGACACTCACAACTGTGTCACCTATGCCAACCTGCCCCTTAATGCACACCCACAAACTCTCAACTCTCTCTTCATCTGCCGCTGGAGAGAACTCTATATATTTATAATTTTGAAAGAACCAAAAGCATCCTAGAAGCATCACAAGACGTTATTTCTAACACAGCCCAAAGAACCCGCTCGATTCACAGTCAGTAACACCAAAGTGAAGTGGATGAATTCCTGAGAACAGCAGATGTTAATTGTTTCATGGGAACTGCAGTAACCAGCACCTCCAGGAAAAGTGTGATTTGAAGCAAACTTTTAAAAACCAAAATATGAAAATGTCATCCGTACACTGAAGCCATGAGCACCAAATAACTGATCAAATATCCTAAACAAACAGCCACTGCAATGAAAACAACAGAAAACTCCTTTTGGTGTTCTGATGCTTTCTAAAGCTTTTCTGATTACAAACCCAGTACCTTCCAGGCTCAGTGAGACAAAAAGCTGCGATGTGCTCCCCAGATGCCAGTCGGGGCAGGTACTTGGCCTTCTGTTCTTCAGTGCCAGCAATGAGAATGCCCTACGGAATTATCAGAAAAAAAATTCAGCATCGAGTCATAAAAATAAACCTAAGCAGCTTCCTCAGGTTCTGGAAGCCGACTTTGCTAACGTTATGGCGCAACAAGAGACAGTTTGACAAACAATGGCCATTATTATTTATCAGACATTGAAATACATGGAAGTGATCACCACCCCGCTGCTGAACTACCCGTGGGACATGGCTTATTGTCAAGAGCACCTTTTAGGGCAGGGTTCACTGTGTTTGTGTTGTAAATGAAGACTAAACTGCTGCTCTGAAAGGCACTGAGAGAGTTTATCCTTTATAATTTGTCGCTCTGGGAGCACTCACAACCACCCTGACAGCAGACTGTTCCATCTGATGTGGGTTTCCCTGGTTAATTCCCACTGTTTAGACCCATGCTGCACACTGACACAAGCTTCACCCCACCTCTCTGTGGGTAGAAACACCTGACTCAAGAGAGAGAAGCATTACCTTAAGCCCGATAGCTTGATGGGCCGCCAGAGTGACCGCGATAGATCCATCCAGAGAAGTGATTTCTCCCAGACGCGCATACATGGTGTTTGAGAGCCCAAGGCCACCTGGAACAAACAGCACCTTTTATTCTAAGTAGACACTTTACATTAAGTTGCCCCTTCCCCCCCAACATCCTTTCCCAGTACCAAAACATCAAAAACAGTGTTAATTGGAGTTAACTGGATATACTATGTTTACAAAGAAGTACTGCCTTGCTGCAGCTGTGCCCAGAGAATTCCCTGTGAAAACAGTAACTATCAATTAGCACGAGCTGTGCTGGATTTAGCAGACATGCTTGTGTTCTTCAAGCACACAGCAAACACAGCACCATCTCCACGAGTCCAACGTGAACATGGTAAAAGACTCGCTATAAAACCTTGCAGGGTAACATGAATTTCTGCTGCCATACCAGACCATATTACAAAGCCAGTTATGTTATCCACGTTCAACTTCAGAGCTGCCCAACTGCACACAAGCATCAGAGGGAGCAGTGCTGGACAAGTCCCACGATAGAGCAGGGCTGGTCCCATGCTCAAGGCCAGCCAGGCTGTCCGCAGCCCCACGGCCAGTGGGCCAGAGTGTGACCCAGACAACAAAATGGGGCACACCAGTTCCCACGCAGGTTCCTAACCTGGTACTAAAGGAGGATAAATTACAATGCTTCAAAAACATCTCCAATCAAACTGTGACTATATTAAAGAAAAACTCTCCCCCAGCTGATCCTTTTCTGGAGGAATTTTGTCATCTGCTGCTGTAAATACACACACCATTTCTAACGAGCTCAAGATAAGCTTGATAAATCAGAGCTGCATCTGTACGAGTCTAATGATCTAGAATTTTACATTGTCAGGACTAGAAGTCCTTCTCCCTGTAATTCATATATATTACTGCTAACAAACAAACTAATTGGAATTACCTTGTGTGCAGGCTAATAATTGTCTACTTAAGACAGTCGTGTGAATAATGGACAACAGACATAATTCACATCATGTCTCAAAGGTCCTACCGTTTTACGTGCATGGAATAAAAGCAACACGTGCCACTTAACTCACATCACCCCTCTGACACACTTCTCCCCTGGAGTACGCTTACGTGAACTACAGCTCACACACCTCCTGTCTATACACCCATCTCTTTTCCCATTTTGAAGTGGTGCTGGTGTGCAGTAATTCCAGCGATGCCCAGCAAGAGCCACTATGCCATGATTTACACAGACTTCATTAACATTCTGCCTTTTGATGCTCTTGGCAAATGTGCCACCGCCTAGCAGAATCAAAACCCTGGACTTCAGGAGGGCCAACTTTGGCCATTTCAAGCAATTGCTAGGGGAAATGCCGTGGGACAGGGTACTGGTAGGCAAGGGAGCTCAGGATAGCTGGCAAACATTCAAACACTACTTTCCTGAGGCACAAGAAAAGAGCATTCCAACAGGAAAGAAGTCAAGGAAGGGAGTCAGAAGACCTGCATCATTAAGCAAGGAGCTGCTGGGCAAACTCAAGAGGAAGAAGAAAGTCTGTAGGTCATGGAAGGAGGGGATGGCCACTTGGGATTATTATAAGGCTCTGGTGAGAGAATGTAGGGATGCAACTAGAAAAGCCAAGGCTTCCTTGGAATTAAACCTTGCAAGAGAGGTCAAGGGCAACAGATAGGATTTCTTCAAATACATTGCAGGTAAAACTAAACCTGGAGGCCATGCAGGCCCCCTGCTGAGTGAGGTGGGTGCCCTGGAGACAGAGGATACAGAGAAAGTGGAGACACTCAACACCTTCTGTGCCCTCTGTCTATGCTTCTGGGAGCTGTCCTGATATCAAGCCCCAGACTGCTGAGACTCCAGAGGAGGTTGAGGCAAGACATGAGCCTGCCTTGGTTGATGAGAACTGGGTTAGGGATAAGTTAAGCAAACTGGATGGACACAAATCCATGGGCCCTGATGGGATGCATCTGCTTGTAATAATGGAGAAACCAGAGGTAATTGCTAGGCCACTCCCCATCATCTTTTCCAAGTCCTGGGGCTCNTGCCATTCAGAAAGACCTGGACAGGCTGGAGAGCTGGGAAGAGACAAATTGAATGAACTATAACAAGGGTAATTGCAGAGTCTTGCATCAGGGGAAGAACAACCCCAGGTACCAGTATAGGCTGGGGACTGATCTGTTGGAGAGAAGTGTAGGAGAAAGGGACCCGAAGGTCTTGGTGGACAGCAGGATGACCATAAGCTAGCAGTGCGCTATTGTGGCCAAGAGGGCTAACAGCTTCCTGGGGTGGACCAGAATGGGAGTGGTTAGCAGATCAAGAGAGGCTCTTTTCCCCCTGTACTCTGCACTGGTGAGACCACATCTGGAGTATTGTGTCCAGTTCTGGGCTCCTCAGTTCAAGAGGGATGTAGAGTTGCTGGAAGGAGTCTAGAGTAGGGCAATGAGGATGATGAAGGAAGTGGAGCATCTCCCTTAGGAGGAAAGGCTGAGGGAGCTGGATCTCTTTAGCTTGGAGAAGAGGAGACTGAGGGACGACCTCATTAATGTCTATAAATATGTGAAGGGTGGGAGTCAGGAGGATGGAGCCAGGCTCTTGTCAATGTCATCTAGTGACAGGACAAGGGGCAATGGGTGTCAGGTGGAACATAGGAGGTTCCACATAAATATGAGAAGGAACTTCTTCACAGTGAAGGGGACAGAGCACCAGAACAGGCTGCCCAAGGAGGTTGTGGAGTCTCCTTCACTGGAGATGTTTAAGACCCGACTTGATCTAGGTGATCCTGCTGTTGTCGGTCTGCAAAAGATCTAACAGCACTGCTGAGTTGATGATAAAATGATGACTGGAAAAAGCCATGGATGTAGATGGAATTAAGCTGCATCCTGCTGAAGCGGGACTAAACTCTTTAGCTAACAGCAGGAACAAGATACATGGAATTACATCAGGGTCCCCCAAGCAGCAAGAACTGATGCTGACAATGCTCCAGCAGATAACACTCTCCATCCATTGTGTACCATGGCAGGCGATTGCTTAAGTGATAATTGTAGCTAGTTAGCATGAGATAGTGTTTATGGGAACTGTTAGCCAACCACTGCTATTGTAGAGCGCGTATGGAATCATATATAAGGAACTCTGTTATGTCTAATAAACGAACGTCTTGCTTGCATGTCTCTCAATCGCGGCATGCTGTTACAGGGGGACTGGGCTAGATGATCTTTCGAGGTCCCTTTCAATCCCTAATGATTTTATGCTCAAAGCACTGAATATAAGTGGCCAAAGAGTTTTAAAATACAACAAGATCCACCAACAAAAAATGCAGCAGGTTTAAACCAGAGAAAAGAGGAAATAATCTTGTTAAAAGCTCATTTAAATAATGGTGCAGAATAAAGAAGTTTGCCTATAGCAGGGTGATAGCTCTCCATCGTCTGGCTTTTACACAGCACATGCGTTTGCAAGCGAACACGACTTGGATTTTCTGCAAAGTATGCTGAAGGGACTACAACTCTTATTTCGAGTTACTCAAGCTTTGATAGATCCATTCCACAAGAAGCTGTTGTTTGCCCCGCTATAATTTTAGGAACCATTAGCAAGAACTGCAAGTCCTGTGGAACGTCAAGCTACTCTACTGCATCCAACAAAATCCCACAATGAACAAAAAGGAAAATACTCTGCTAAGAGGAATTTACACCACATAAAGTAGTTACCCAGCAGAGGTGAGAGCATGCTGAGCTCCCTAAACAGCCACCAGCCTTTCTTGCTGCCCCAAGGCAGCAGTCAAGAAGCCTCCACTCCTAGTTTAGACATCTGAGTCCAATGACTACATGTGGAAAGGCACAGGCACATCCTGCAAGGCCACGAAATGGGTTATTCCATTGTGACCTATTTACTCACCATATTCTTCTGGAATCTGCATGCCAAAGAGACCCAAGTCCTTCAATCCTTTTAAAGTTTCAGGCGGGATTTTTGCATCTCGATCAATCTTCTTAGAATCCACTACAAACACAGAAGGTTTTGTAACGTAAAAAAAAGAAAACCTCTGAGACTGAAGCATTCTCAAATCAGAGCCAAGGTTGCTGTGTGCCACAAGCTGGCAGCACTATGGGCGCCAACCCATCAGTCTGAGAGCCCAGATCTGAACAACTGCATGAAAGAACTTAAAGCAAAGGGGGCTGCTGGAGCACTACCCCTCTCCCTGGTGTAATTTTCCTCTAGTCTTCTGAAGCATCTTTAAAAAAGGCACAGTGCTTACAAGTACAGCCACAATGCACAAGCACATATGCAAGTCTCATCCTTAACCTCACAAGGAATCCTCTTTCTGGTTTGGCCTGATGTTACTGACAGTCTTGTACGCTCTTTTCCCACTGTGGCTGGAAACACCTCGAGCCCAAAATTGGATTCTGTACCACTAATCAAACCATCAAAGCCCAAACTCAGAACCAGTGGGAAGGACCCAACAATACTGGTTATGCCTGCTAAGTCACGATATGAACTGGAAAAGGATTCAAAGTGGGGAAATTTAGTTTTTATTTCATTTTTTCAATCATTTCTACGTGCAGAGGTTGTGTACACAAGCTGATTACATGGCCGGAACACAGAAAGTATTCCCAGGGTTGTTCTGTCTGAAGAGGGTCTGGGTCATGGTTAAAAACAAACATAAATGAGTTAATTACAAAAATTACTTGTTCTTACGAGTTAATTCACATTCTTGGGGGATTATAAGAGCTGTTCTGTACTATGCCAGGGAAAACAAACCAGACTTGTGTTAAGCAGCTCCAGAGGGCTGCAAGTTGCAGCAGAAGGAACTCAGTCCACCCTTCCAAATACCACACAAAACAATTAACTCAGCAAAAGCTCTTCTCTTCTCTAGGCTCTCTGTAACTTCTCTATGAAATATAATAGGGGTAGTAACTAAACGTACTGATGCTTTTCTAGAAGTTCTTCACAAAGAAAACTCATTTTAAAGGAGAACTTTTGTGCCCCATGTTGATTTTTTAGCTACCTAGTTTGAGACACGTCCTGGTGGTACCACATCAGCTTCTTCCAGGGAGAGAAAGGTAGGGTTTACCTCTTCCTCCATTATTCCCATGCAGACTTATCTGTGGTGTCTGGACATTGTCAAGCTTCATGTTGACTCTTCTGAGATGAGTTTCCTACCCAGTGACAATCATACTAAGTTTCTAACTCTTTAATGCTGCTCTTCTAACCTACTGTTACCACACCTGTAAGCAATTCTGAATCACAGACACAGCTGTGAACCAAAACAAAGACAAGCTACCTCCACGTAAGACTCTGATTTGATAGTTTTATTCCTCCTTTAGACATCAGGGTTTTTTTACTTGATAGATGATATTCTCCAAAAAAGCAAAGAATTAACAGATGTGATATGCATAAAGTCTTAACTGGCTGTCAGTGAGCAACACTACAGTTTCACAGTTTAAATTACCTGGATCTCATCACCCCTGATCTGAGACAATTGAAGGCAAGTTCAAGCTCCCGAAGTTCTCACAATCTAGTCCTGGAATCTTTGTCTGTGGGAAATCTGAGAGGACCCTGTTCAACTGTCTCAGAAAATGCTGCCTGTAGAAACCACCTTCTGCAATTGTTCTCAAACTGCCTTATCTATTGCACCAGTTACCTAAAACGTGCGCGGCTAAAACGACTCTCATGCTGAGAAAACAGAACTGCTTTTGGTTTTTCTCAATGAGTCACCATTTAATGACCGTCTCTGCTGAATTTTGCTAAAGCCAGTTCTAGTACAGCAGGGCAGTCAGAAAGTTTCAGAAAAAATGCACAATACATGAAATGGAAAATAGCATTGTTCAACTAACCAGACCCAAAACTCGAATCCTATCTCTATCCCAGTATTCTTCCGCCTCCTGATTTTACTTATTTTTCCTGATTTGACAATTTACATCTTGCCATCAGCATCCAATCACTCTGTTTAAAAAGCCACCAGCAAACAAGCCTGTAACCAGTGGCATGTGATTAGCAACAAATGCAAAAAGCAACCTAAATATTTTAAGTGTAATAATCTTATTGAATGGCTATAGCTAAATCATTCTGTGATCACTAAGTCACTCACATGGGGTAAGAAGTAGTAATCATACCTTCTTCACTGAAGAATTTTTCTACAGGTCCTACAAGCTGGTTGATCTCTGCTAGCTCTTCATTGCTAATTTCAGGATAAGGGAAAACTTCTTCCTAAAATTAAAGACAAAACGTTCAGGAACAGAACCATTCTTATCTGGCAAGATCCACAGGATTCAACTCTACTGCACACCAAAGCCACACCAGAAGGTATTACCTGAAAAACAGGAACAGCAGGGAGAAATAAAGAGATCTTAAGAACTATGAAGATGAGAAAATCCCATTTGTGGATTTAAAATAAGATCAGTTAATTTTAATTTGCATCAGAAGGAGTTTGATCATAGTTTTCAAAGCTCAGCCCATTAATGCCATCCCTTGGAAACACACAGCACGTTCCACCTGTTCAGTGTCTCAAGTATGACGATTATTGAGTTCATCCTGCTCCTTTATCATCACCACAGTACTTTGGTCAAACTGGACACAGGATGACATGACAGGCTCACCTAAATAAAAAATCCAAGATATGAAGGACTACAAGAAACACACTTCTAATCTTTACTGTCTTTTCCCTTTCACTCAGAAGAGTGTACCTCTGCCCAAACAAAACTCTTCATGCGAATCTGAAGGATAAAGGCAGCTCCAGAAACTCCAGTAAATGCTGCAGTTTTTCAGAAAGCTGTTCTACTGACATTTGAGAGTTACAGGACAAGAGGAAAAGGCCTCTTCAAATTGTGCTTAGGGATGTTTAGGGCAGACATTAGGAAAAACTTCCTGGAAAGGACCGTCAGAGCTTGGAACAGGCTGCCCAGAAAGGGAGCTGAATTGCAATCCCTGGACGTGTTTAAAAGTTGTGAAGATGTGGAGCTTTGGGACAGCTGGGTTAGTGGCTGGACTTGATGGTCTTGAAGACCTTTTCCAACTAAATGACTCTGTGGTGGCTGAGGCTGAGATAGCAGTGTGCCCAGGTGGCCAAGGACACTGACATAGCGGCATGTGTCAGCACCAGTGTGATCAACAGCACCAGGCCGGGACCGTCCCCGTGTTCCGGGCACTGGCGGGGCCCGATCACGGCTCTTCGCAAGCAGCCGGTCACCGACGGGCTGCCGCGTACCAGGAGGAGGGCGGTGACGACGGCGGGAACCCACATCCTGACGAGGCTCTGCGACCCGCTCGGCCAAGCAGCAGCAGGGGCCAGACCAGAGCCTGCCGGAGTCCTGCCAGCCACCCGCCCTCGCTGGGCCCGCGCTGCCACAGCCTCACCTTACGCAGGTTGCCCAGGAACAGCTCCTTGGCGAAAGCGTGGCGCGCCGCACCCGTGCGCAGGCGGCGGACGGCGGAAACGAGCCCCGCAGGCCGCAGCGCGGGTCGCAGCGCGCGCAGAAACACGAACCCACTCATGGCCGCCGCGCGCACCCGGCTCCGGCGGCAGCACCTGGCGTCACTTCCCGTCAGTCCCCGCGACGCGGAGCCACCCAGGGCAGCGGCGGGGGCGTGTCCGCGCCGGGAGCCGAGGAAAGCGGGAACTGGGCACCCAGGAACCAACTTCCCGCGGACTACAGCTTTGACTTCCTCCCTGCGGAGCCCCACCCGGGAGACAGCCCAGACTGGTTGGAAAAGACTCTTGTGGAGCCATAGGATGGCTCTGAATCGCCTGCCGAAGCTGGCACGGGTTGGTACTGGACGGCTTTGAGGCCCCTCCAGCCCAAACCGTGCAGCAGTGAAAGGCAGCAGTGCAGGCCAGGAGAGGGCACAGGGTGCCCCACTAGAGACGGGGCTCACTTCATTCCCTGCCAAGACCTGGTGCAAGTGCTGAAGTACGCACCGAGTTCATGGGAATCACAAATCCCTACCAAAACTCAACACTTCTAACCTGTCCGGCTCCGAACTCGGGGGAGGGGAGGATGATGTTGGAAGCTGACAGCCCTCCCTTGAACACCACAGGGAAGCGCCAAACACGTCACTGCTGTGACCCGAGGCGCTCAGTGATGATGTTCAGATTTACATTTCTCGTTTGCTTTTATGTGCTCCACCTCTGACTGCAGGTTTTTGTTTAATTCAAAAACGAAGTGGCAAAACCACGAGCTGATCATCTAAATACCGCTGTCTGGTAGGAAACAGACTGCTGCATTTGTGTACAAGAAATCACTGGCCAAGGTTGTTGCATTACCACCCCATATTCACTGCTGTGTGTACGCACCGCACGTGGGCTGACACCCAATACTTACAAAATCCAAACGTCATTTACACAAAGGTAGAATTAATCTGTTGGAAGTATTTCTCTACGGTCTTCTAAGGCTGTCTTTACCCTCTTACTGTCCTGCTGACCTAATTTTGTTTTGGTCTGTGAGGAGACTTCGAGAACAAAATGTCATTTCACAAAAGAACAAGTACTAAGGGTAAACAGAGGCCTGATGAAATGATTAATTTTGCTTTTTTATTTGCTGACTTTGCCCATTGTTCACAAATAAACTTCCATTTTAGTTGCCTCAGGCACTGTATGGCAACTTGGGAACAGGAAAGGGCTTCAAAGGTGAGAAAACATAGCTGATTTCTAGCTCAAGCAGCTTTACTTTCTATTTGGGGATTTTTTTTTTTGACAGAGACCTGTGAGAGCCCTACACATACTGAATGAAGCTGAAGGTGTTACACCAGTATGCAGTGCTGCAGGGCTGGGAGAAGGCAAGAAGGATTGAATTAATTTGGCTGGTGAGTTGGCCAGTATCAAGTCCAAATATGGGTGGAATTCTGAGGAAACAAACCCATCTCAGACAGAAAGGTTTTTCTTTTCAGGGGCTCCTTGATGCCATGAATTCTAAATCGTGGTTAAGGTGCAACAGCCCAATGCTCATTTTGTGACAGCTTCTTGAAGGATGAGGTTTTGATGAGCTGTACTTTGTATGAAACATGGAAACCTTTATTCATGAGAGCAAAGTCCTTTGCTAGCCTGTTGATAAAGGTAGTCAATAGGAAAGGTTACCTGCAGGACCCTGTCCCATTACCATGGTTTCAGCTTGTGGTTACAGGAGTACTGGCTACCAAAACTGAGTTTCAGCTTCTCATCTTCTCCTGTTCCAGTTAAAAGTTGCCCAACTTCTTTTAAATTTTGAAAGATGGAACTACAAGAGGTGATGCCTGGTCCTGTTCAGGGGGGGAGAGGGGGAGGATGGGGAACACTGAGATAATTCAAGCACTTCGTAGGATGCACTGATGATACGGTACTGCCTCTACCTGCAGTGGGCTGATGGCAGAGGCAGTAAAAAGCCTGCTTTGCTGCTGAGCCTCAGGACACAGCAGGTAGATTGGACAGGTCTTCCTGCATGATGTCACCAATAAGGAAGCAGCCTGGCACTGTGGTGAAATGGAGAAGTGTTGAAGAGAGGGTGATGTCACACCAGTGCCACATTCCAGTTCTGGATAGAGATGATGGTAGCTGAGGCATCATCCTCTGTGGAATCAGGAGAGGTGTGGTCCAGTGACATCCTCCCCAGACCACATAAGCTAAGGATGAAAGTGCTGAAGGTGAGGCCATCTGCTACTAGACTAGTCAGACTGGTTCTGGTTAGTACAAATGGGGACGATCTGGTAACTTTAAAGAAAGGATAAACAAAGAGCAGAATAAAAGCCTGCTTGAAGGAAACATTGAAAAAAGGCTGGGAGGAAACAGTAAGAAAAAGGTGCCTCACCAGGAAGTTAAAAAGACTGAAACAGCAGCCAGCATACTCCATCCTGTGCACTAATTGAGTAGGTATTGCAAGAGTATCCTAAATACCTGATTTTCCTCCCAGTGGATCATAGCATACCCACAGCGTGAAACCACAAGCAGACTATCACTTGCACACAGAAACTTCTCTGTTTCTGTGCTGACAGAAGTGGTAGCACACCGTTTACTTTGTCCTGTATGTGTAACTCTTCCTAACACAGCTACAGCTGACACCAGGCTCCTGGCAGCTGCAGTCCTCTGCAACTCGCCGTAACACTTAATTCTGACCTATAAACATCTTAATTGCATAGACCCGCACAATATGCTGCTAGAGAAAAAACACCAGATTTTTCACTTTCTGCCCAACCTCCCTACTTTCACTCATAGCTCATCTCTGCTGCTCTACTGTATTGTTCAGTAGCTGCTTAAAAACTGGCATTCAGTAATACAAGCATCTGACAACAGTTGGCTCGTTGAGACACAGAGATTTTACTTTATTGAAAAGTGCCACTGTAGGTCTAAATGACTTCCTAAAAGTATTCACCAGTCTTTGCAGCGCTTCCAGGAAAATACAATTTCTTCAGCAGCTGATCTTCCCTTTATGCAACTGTTGTTTCCTCCTTTTCAGTCAGGCAGATGGTAGGAAAGTTTTGCACTTGAAACTCATAATTGTCTCCACCGTGGACGTGTGCTCATTGCGTCATCACTCTTGTCCAAATATTTTGAAGTAAGTTGGATTACCAATTAAATCTTGGGAAAGGTGCGAGCAGGAACTGGTATTTCTACTTTTGCTCGGTTTAAGTGCTGTGGAAATAATGGCACGTGTTTCAGGCAGATGTTAGCAGGGTCACTGTACAGATACACAGAATCACAGAAGCATCATGGCTGGAAAGGCTAGAACACACATCCAGATTTTTAATACTCTTGTAAAAAGCACCTGAAAAAGAGAGATGTAATTGTTAGTGACAGGGATTCCTCACAACTTAAAGTGGCCAATTAAATGCAAATTGTTGATTGCCTCTGCCATGTGAGATCAAAAGGCAGCAGTAAATTATCTTACATTTCCAAATGAAGTATTTTATTTTAGAGTATACATTCACAAATTTTAGAACTTTCCTTTACATCTGAGTAAACTTCACATGTTTCAAGAGAAGGAAAATTGTCCACAATTGTGTTGAAATCTAGTGTAATTCTTGATCTCTGAAGAAGATTCACCTAAACTCTCAGTCTAGGAAACAAGCTGTTCCAGTGCAATTCCATATGAGCATGCTTGTGGGTAAGGAGCAGCAAGGCAGCCTGGAGATCATCAGCTTTATTCTGCACAAAAATGACAGTGACAAGCAAAAGAACAAGGGTGCTATAATAAGACCTTGCAGTAAAGAGGATATCGTGGGAGCATTAATGAACACAGGAGGTCAAGAGCCTCTTTGCCAAAATAAACTTAATTATGCTCTCATGCTGAAGAACAAGGAGGGGGCTCCACAATCTCAGGAACATTTTATTAGTAGTTTTTTTAGTCTAATAATTCACTTCACCCCTAACGAAGCACCTGTTCCTCCCTCTCATATAAGGAAAGAGAAACAGGTTACCCAAAGTACAAGAGCTGCTTCTCTTGCTTGTTCTTCAGTTGTTTTCAACCCACACAGACAGAGGAATTGCTCAGGGTACCTCCCCTGTGTTTCAGTGCTAACAGACACCTTTTTTGCAAGAAGCTACACTGGCTGTTTCCAAGCTTAAATGTCTAATCCAACAGTCTAGAAAACTGAAAAGAATTAGTCTTCTCCACCTTTAAGTATAAAATACACACGCAAACTATCTTGACAATTTACAGATGGCTACAGCTGTTTGTAGCAATCTGCTGAAACACTATGAAAATTCAGGGCTATGAACACCTACACCACTGTAAGTCCTACTTACAATACTCACTGCACATTTCTCATTGGGCTAGAAATGTTTCTTCTTGTTACTGCTCTTTGAAACTCAAATTGTGAAGCACAACACAAGTATCTCAAACTGTGGCCACTGCCGGGGGCAGGAGGTGGGGGTGGTACTGCTGGGTTTTGGTTTGGTTTGTCATTTTTGATTACAGGAAAGGCATTTTTGGAGCCTGAGATAGGGGCTGAAACAGAAGCTGGGTGCACAGGGACCTCAGGAGGGACAGTGACATCTGGTTTGTACAGCCTTGCAAACAAGGTGCTCCTGGTTTGAAGGGCAGGCTGTGCAGACAGCTGGGTCCACACATGATGATGCTCCATGTCCAAAAGTCACACTGTTTCCTTGTTTAAAAAAAATCATTAAGGTACAGATTAAATTAATTAATTTCCAGCTTTGGTTCATTGTGGTACCATTGCTGAACAACTGCCTCCTAACCCAGCACAACCTGCATAGTCCTGAGTCTCTAGACAGGCCATTTGTTTGTCAAACTCTTGTTAAGGTATCATTTCATTGTAGAGACGAGATGTTGTAGAGACAAAGCATTTTTCACTCTGCATGTGTGATGTTTCATTTGCCTTGGAGTGAATTTATCCTGTCCATCTCACTAAGGACAGATTATTTTGTCTGTGCTTGTTCCATCTTCTCCTGTTGGAATCACTGTGCCTAAATGTGAAGAACTAAATAAAAGCCGACACTGTGTATGGCAGCTTGCAGAGGGGCTGATAAACTATTTGCTTCTGCCATTTGTCTGATCAGGCTGTCTCTTGTGAACCGTGGTGCTAATTTCACATCTCACTTACTGCAAGAATGCTAAATAAAGGGGATTTTTTTTTCATAACATTTGATCCCAAAAATACACATTTATATGTATGGCCAACATACTAAATCCAATCAGTTGGAAAAAGCGGTGGTTTCAAGTCAGCACCACCCACACAGCCTTCACTAAGTCTCTGCTTAGGAAGTGGAGAGATTGTAATGTAAGTGTTTCCCAGCGCTGATGAACAGCCTCTTGCCGTTGATTTAGTTTTGCCAAGCAAGGGTTTGGCTTTAGTTCTTAAAATAACAGGAAACAAAGTCTACTAAGAAATATACCTGAAATGAAACACTGATTACATCACTGTGTACTTTAGCTACGTGGTCACATGAGCTGTGCTGCGTTGAGTTCTAGGTTGTTTGTATCAACAAAGTTTAGCAGCAAACCTCACCAAGTAGGCTAAAAATCCAGTGTGTTTCCTGATAAAAGGGTGTGCACAAGGTAGCTCTAATAAAGACTACGGCTTGTTACTGTAAGCACACCTTACACAAACCTGTTTCTTGGCACCTGCACACACTGAAATATGGTTTTGCACGCAGCCTCATCAATTTGGTACCTTGTGCAGCTGTTTGAATAACTGCAGAAACCCCCCCCTAGAAGTTGGCTTAACAATTCATCTCCATTTAAAATGTTGATATGCAACCATGCTGGGAAGACATTGTGGACTCTGTGTGACCAGGGTCTGTGATACCATGGAAGGAATTTAAAAACACTGGGGCTCCCAAGTCTTACCTGTGCAGAGGTTGGAGCTGATGAAGAAAACATCACCCAAACATGACTTGCACTCTCAAGAGATATGTTGTAAAATGCTACTACATCTCTTTTGATGAAATTCCTGAGATACAAAGCATTTCAGAAGTAAAACAGAGCAGTTATCTAGTTTGTTCTCCTGTCATTTCAATACTGTATTTCTTTATTGCAACCAAAATGACACAGGAAATATCTGGATAGTAGCTCTGTCTGAAAAAGATGCTACCCAGAAAAGAGCTTGACATGTTATTGCATGACCATTAATTCATGTAATTCTTGTGTGTGCTGCATACAAACGTCTAAAATGCACAGAGATAGTGCAAAGTTTAGGAAAGGTTCTCAAACATTAGACTCCTCAGTTGAGAAATAAGTGATTTTCAATTTATGACAGAATTACAATTTATCACAGAAAACCGTGAGCAGCATTAGGGTAAGACTGCCCAGCCTGTGAGGAAGCAAGATAGCTCCTGCAGTGAAGGCATTTTTCACTAGATCCCTGCGTACAAGCTGTATCAGAGACGTAAGGAATGCAACTCCATTAAGATAAGCATCTCAAACAAATAAGGATATAAAAACCAAAACAACCGTGAGCTATGGACCATGCACAACCTACAGTGCATTTTTTTTTTCATTTTCTTGGTGTTACTGCAACCAGTACAAATCACAAGAACCCTTAGAGAAGACAGACTCTTGGACTTCTCCGAACATCAATGTATCAAAATTCTTAAACTTATTGCATCTCAAATGGGAACAGAAGCACCAGAGTAAAGAGCAGTACTGGAGAGTTTTCTCTGTCCACTAACCGAATGTTTTCAGGAGGCATCTTCTAAGGGTGTCTAGTGATAAATGGTACTTACCTCTCAAACAAATAATCAATGAAGACACACATCCTGAAATTATGACACTTGAAAGAGGTCACAGTTGACTACTCCCACAAAATAATTCAAGCATCTCCTAAAATTCATAGAAAAAAATAAGCAAACACAATACTTAGTTGCCATCGGTAGCCAAGCATTGTCTTTAGCAGGCTTTGTAAAATGCACACTGTAATTCGCTTGAGATCTAGGAAGTGCACAAAAACTAGAGCACAACTGAGTGAGCCATGGGTTACCCTCTAATGAACCTGCAGCAGTGTAACATTGAATACCGGGTTGCACGAGTACTGGGTTATACGTGTTCAGTTACATCACTTACTGGAGCACGGTGATGGTTCCCTGTGAGCCGGCATGCAGAAGCAGTGACCACCCTCACAGCCCAATCCAGGGCATAGGTGACACTTAGGGAACGAAGGACTGCATCTCTGTGGAGAACAAACTCATAACACTTGAGTCAAGGGCACAGAGCCATCTGAATGAATGCAAGCTCCTAGGGCAACATGAGAGCCAAAAGATGAATGCTGGACAGATGAACACGCTGGACAGCTTGTGTTTAAGAAGATTCAGAAGCTGGTTTCCAATACTAGAATGTTTTGGGAAACAGTATACCAAGAAGCCTCTTCATCACCTCACTGTAGGTGTACAGGTGTTTATCACTCTTTATTGTACTTTGGAACTAAATTCATTTACAGCACCACCAAACAAATCGAAACCTGTTGAGAAAGGATCACAGACTGCACAATACTGATCACCATTTCCACCAGCTCATCTTTAGCTGAAGATGAAGACCAAAGCCTTGGCCCCTTTGACGTGAGCAGCAGCAATCCCATTGACTCAGTGGGGCCAGGACACCTCTGAAAGGAATTTCTTACATTTCATGTCTGAAGAGTTGAAACTCTTGGGATTATACGAAATGAGAAACAAAGAGTTTTAAATTATTTATTTGATTTCTCCACATGATCACAGTTATAGTTTTACATCAATAGGGTCTGTTACTACTTACAAACAGAATGCATATTAAAATGAAAGCACTCCTTTCTTCCCCATAGTTACAAAAGGGGTCTCAAGCCTCCCCCGAACTTCTTGTGAGCATAATGTTTTTTGAAGTCTTTAACAGTCTGCATTCAAGACCTAATTCTAACAGTTTAGTACAACTCAAAGCTGATTTAAGTGCCTAGCGGGAGATAGGCAACCTCCAACTGACCGCAGACTGAGAGGAACACTAATTTACACACTATGTACAATTTAGAGAATTGTCTATTCCCCCTACCGGTCTCATTTTCACCGCTCCCTTTTCTCTCTTCTCCAAATTTAGTTATGTTCTTTGTTCCACTTTTCTTTGAAAAATATACACAGCCATCTATTTTGCAGGCAAGAAGTGCGATGGTATTTTACAAGGGAACAGCAAAATGCATGCTTAACTGCGGAAAACACACAGCTTCATATGGAACAGCAAGGCAACATCTAGAGATTCATTGTTTAAATATCTGCTGACTGTCTTTCAGCTCATTTTATCAAGAAACGAGAGGCTTCTGCTGCATGCAGTACATGATGGGAAAATCATTCTACACCGTATGTTTGACTTGGCTTTTTTTTAGCAATACAAGACGCACGTTATATTAGGATGAACTTTTGACTTTTTTGTTTTTACATTGTTTTACATTTCATTCTTAACTTAAAAAAATAAAACCCCCAAATAGATATTTGATTGTTGTCCCAGAAAAGATTTTTGTTGCCACAACTTCTTTCTTGACATTTCCCTTTCATTTGTTCACATCAGCATTACCACTTGGCCACATCATTTATGGGAAAAGAGAAACATGATCCCTCTATGCAGTTCTGTACCAGTTTTGAATTGGCAATGGCACTGGAGGAAAATCCCTCGCAAGTCTACTCCTGCCTACAGGCAGAAAAAATCATTTCCTTAAGCACACACAGCGATGGAAGTACTATCTGTCATTTCCCTGTTCCAGGTGTGATCCACACTGCTCTAAGCAACTGTTTATCAAGGACAGAGTCAGAGAGGTTTTTACTACAACCCTAAACAAGTAGCAAAGTTCTTCTGACTTATGCTGACACCAAGACACATTTGTTTGCTTAAAGTATGTATAGACACACAGGCTAAAAAATTAAATTAAAAAAATCAAGTCCACTGTTTCTCCTCATTGACTGGATATCATTGAGTTTTCTGTGCTCCTCTATGACCAGCCTGGGTTTGTGAACTGGCCTCAAAATGCTCAGTGATTTTTGCACACACAGTGTTAATGCACCAAGAGGGTAGGCACAAACTCTTTCCCCATGTGTGAACATGCATGCACATTTGGGACATTGCCAGAATATTTAATTGACTGCACATGGAAAATCAGTGGTCAAGTGTTATAATGTGGCTTAGTGTGGAATTTTAGAGTATTTCTACGTAACTCTAATTTAAATGAATGAAAAGGGGTTTTAAACACAAACCAAATGCAGAACTGGGAGATTTAACATCTTCACTCTTAATTAACACAGCTAGAGTCACACTTTCCTCTCCACTGCTTCTTCATATTCTGCATTAATTCCACACAGGGTAACTCTGCACTTGAAACAAGTACAGACTCTCTCACTCAGTGAAGAGGCGTGTTCTTACCTCTGTTTTAATTAAAGAGATGCAGTTTCTGAAAGATGTTTGTACCTGGATGGTTCTTATCTTTTCTGGAACAACCTATAGATTACAGTTAGACTCTACTATTGGTACAGATGTATGAAGAAAAGTCTACATATTGAAATATGTTATCACTTTACTTCAACTAATATCAACAGTAACATTGATATATTTTGCAAATATACAATATGTAGAGTGTAGCCTCACACTAATAACATTAGATGACATGCAGACAGTTCTACTTTCCCTTATAAGAACAGTATATATTTTAAACTGCAGGGAACAGAGCCTCAGGGGACCCCTAGGAGCCCTCTTAAGGTAAGCCGCAGAATTTAGGGTAGTATGAGTGATACTTCAAAAATAACAATAGTAATAATAATGTAATTATTCACTTTCTTTTCATGAAGGTAATTTAAAGGAGAAGGAGCAGAAAGGGGAGGACATATTGCACATGTGTGAACCAAATGTGGACAGCTCTAAACAAAAGGCTAAACTCTAGATTGCTGTATTTGCTCTCTGTGGAGGTTAACAAAGTGCTCAGTTTGCAGTTTTGCTGGTATTGTGATATCAATGGGATGGAAAGGGAAAAAGAATAATTATGCAACCTCTCCCCCCACCCCCCCAACTATCAGAGATGCCATGAGCAAGCCAAAATGAAAAGTCACTCTCTTGCTATCATGCCCTCATTTTTTCTGACAATTTTTTTACTGTTACACAGAAAATTGTCTGCTTGTTATTGTTACTACTTTTACCCATCTCACACTGGAACTTTTTTGCTCATCCTCTTCAAGGTTTGCTTTTAGGCTGGTACAGTTTTGCAGTTGTGATTCCTTTGTCTCTACTGTTTAGGTGTAAAGTCCTTGCAGTGGCTCAAAATGCTGAAACTACAAAGTAGATGCCATGGATAACTTTGTACAGGATTTCGGGATAAAAATTGTATATAAATTTGCAAATGGTTTGATTACAAGACATAAGCAACGACAGCACAGCCTGTTTGTATGTGATGTCTCGCAACTAACTGGACTATGAAAGTGAGGTTTTGAGCATCAACTCAGCCTGCTGAGTGCTGGGTACTTTCAAACTCACAAATGTGATGAGTAAAAATGGTGAAGCCACTTTGTTGCTAGCACATGGCTACATGGAATTACATAATTTGTTTGTATATGTAGAGATATAAAACCCCTATACTAAATTTTAAAACAAACCTTCAAGTTTTAGAGCACTTCCACCTGGAAACACTCTCTACCAGAATTCAGCTTCATTGGGGTAAAAATGAGAAATTATGGTAAACGGGAAACAAAGTAGCTGAGGAGGATGGAAATTTTCATTTTCATGTTTGAGATGAATGTTTTTGCAGTGTGTACATGCACCTGTCTGAACTCTTCGTGTGTGTTCGTTAAATTCTACGTATACAAAAGAAAGGTGGATCATGTAAATTCACAGTTATCGCAGCCTTTAAAGTGTCTAAGAATCTGTGTGACCAATGCCTGAAGATGGCCGCCAGTCAAGGGGCCACCCTACATCACTACGGTACAGTTACTGCATCTTAACGAGTTTGCTTACCTGAAATAGCAGAGCAGTTCTAATACTGATTACATCTGGTATTATCGTGTTAATAAAATAAGGATTTATACAAAGCAGTATTGGACTACAACATTTAGGTGCTATGTTACTTGGCACATTTAGTAATGATTGCTTAGAAACCTTACCAAGTCCAGGGGACTTTTACTGAAAATACTGAAAGGTCTGAAATTTGTTTCTAAGTTTATACTGTTTTTGGTCTACTCTTTCATACTCTACTCATCTATTGTACTGTCCTAGCAAGTAAGTGGAATTCCTTGTAAAGTGTATATTGCTAGTTTTGTGGACTGAAAAAATTTCTTTCCAAGCACAAATGTTAACTATACAGTATGTATATATATATATATATTTATATTTATATGTATATATTTATATTATATAAAGTTTACTTACGTACTTTCATCAACCATATCAGGTCTACTTAGTTTTTTTGCCCATTGACAATAAAAGAGCAAGAATGTGACACTTGGTTCTCGATCACTTTTGTTAAACTTTTTTCTCAGAGACTTTAAGTTTTTATTACACCTGTAAAACTGTTGAGGTGTAAAAGGGAGCTTTACTTATACTAGGCAAGCAGCATGTTTTCAAGGCAGTTTAGGAGTAAGAGCTAACCGGGTGGTAAACACCAGTCGAGCAGATAAGTAAAACCAGTATCGATTGCACTAACTTCAATTGTTTTATTTCGGAACTGCAAGCCTTTGAGCTCACACATCTCATTTTAACCCTCTAGGTTAGAACTGACACTGGCGTTTGCTGCTTTCTCTAAGAGCCTCATAACCTTGTTTAAAACTCTCATTACTGGAAGGGTCAATCCATTCTAGACTATTGTGCTGATGCCACTGTGTTTGGGCTTGGTGCTGGCTGAAGTGGAGGGAGGCGGTGGTGGGCCGTGATGATGCTGGGAGTGGGAGGAGTGCCCCGGGTGGGGAGGGGGCAGCGGGGCATGAGGAGAGTGCGCATGCGGCGCGTGGGAGTGCTGCATATACGGAGTGTGTTGGGAGTGCGCCGCATGCTGGGAATGGGACATGTGCTGGTGATACTGGTGCGAGTGCTGGATGTGCTGGGGAGGGTGATAGTGGTGGTGGTGGTGGTAGGGCGGGGGGTTTTGCTGCATGTGGCAGTATTGCGAGTGGTGAGAGTGCACTTGTGCCTGCGTCTGCCCCTCAGATGGCCCTGCGTGATGCATGGCAGAAGGATGCTGGGAGTGCTGCTGATGTGAGATTACTGGAGGGTGCGGAGGTTGCTGTGATGAGCCAGATGGTGGATGGCCTTGGGAGGGTGGTTTTCCCCTTTTACTACCAAATAAGGAACCTAGGAGTGAGGAGGAGTTAGGCATAGTCTGGTGAGGGCGAGATGGACACTCTCGGGTTGATGTAGCTCTTCGGCGCATGTGAGGACTGCTAATGATGGACCCCTAAAAAGAAATTAATAGGAATAAAATTAAAAAAATCTTAAAATGTTTAAAAGAAAAAGTTCACACTGACCCACAAACTCCTCCTTCAGTGTTCACATGGGTGGACTATGTTAAGACTTTTGGTTAAAATCTGATTTCCACCTTCTCTAAGTTGCGAGGGAAGCATTCATGCCCTTCCTGGGGTATTTTAAGCATTAAATGTCTTTCTCTCAGTATATGGATATCAAAAGCTATGATTTAAATAAGAAGAATGTCACGGAAGAGTAACATAAGACCTAGGAGTGTGTTTTTAAAGAGAAAATACATTTTAAAATACTGTTAAAAATATCACAGACATGCTTTTTTACAACAAAAAGTAAAAACTACATTAAATTCAACCTAAATAGTTAAACACACAGCAGCAAATAATACAATTCAGATTTCAAAACAGTATTTTAAACTTTTTCTTTAATAGTAGTGTTCCACTACTATATGGCACATACTGACATTGAGTGCTGCTTCTCAAGCCTACCTCGGAATTGAATGTTAAATGGAACCGCACCATGTTTTGCCACTAAGATTTCTATGTGACTGTGTTCTTCTGACCTGTGGTCCAACGTTCTCCTATGATTTAGCCTGGGATGGTGTATGTAGTTTCTGGAAGTTTGGGGGTTGTATTTTTTCAAAAGACTTATGGGATACAACAGTACTTAGGCAAAATGTGCTAGATTTAAACTGCAATCTACCTAAAGCAAACACAAAAGAAAAAGAAAAAAGAAAAAAAAGGAAAAAAAAAAGAGAAAACCTCTGCAAGCTGAAGTCAGAGACATGAACAGTAAATATAAATGGTTTGAAGATGAATGAAATCTCATGAAATCCACATTGAATTCACCTCTCTCAATAACTTTTTCCTCCCATGCCCTATCTGTGCAATTCCATGGTGTCATGACTGCATACATGTAGCAATTTAACTTGAAAAGAAGCAATGGGAATGGTCGAGCATGAAAGCCGATAATCGTAGCTAAATATCAAACAGCAAGGACAGTGGACTTTGTTACAAAGAGCAAGTGGGCTTTTAAGCTGGGACCAGACTGAAATGGTGGCAAAAGGACACATCATATTCATTTAACCATGCTTGCAGGAACAAAGGGAACAAGATTAGCTCAAACCAAAAATGGCATTGGTCTAAAACAAGCTGTCAGTGCTTTTGAAGCTGGTAGAATACAGAGTGAGTAGCCTAGGCATGCATTTTATTTGAGGCAGGCAGGTTATATGTTAGAAGAAAAAAGAGCAAAAAAATATGTATATAAAAGAAAGGTTTGAAATGCACATCATCACATCCAGCTAGACATCAGTAGCTTCCTACTTACTTCCATATTGCTGTCTAGCGATCCTGCACTGCTGCGTCGCCCACGCTTGCCTGCCCAGGACATGCAACACCATAGATTAGAGACTGAGACAAGACCCCGGTGAAAAACAGCTGCTTCCCCTGAATTACTAGAGTAGCCTCTAAACGCATCTAGAGGGGGCTGCAGGGGTTAATATTACACTGGACTGGTACAGCAGCTACTAAGGCAGAAACTTCCACTTTTAAGGCCATTAATTACATTAAGTTTCTCTACCTGACTCATTTTTAAGGTGCCATTGTTGTGGATTGACTAGCATTGGCAAACTGTGATTTTTTTTAAACGTAACTCTTGGAGTACATGTGTTTTAGCATCTAGATTTAGTTGTATGGTCATGATGTTGTCCAGAAACGATTTAAAATTGATGTCCTGGATAGAATGGATATACGGGGTTACTTTCTATAAAGACTGGAGGCGCGTGTGTCCGTGTATATACATATGTGGGCTTGTATTAATGTAAATACAAAGTTTAATATTGGCATATCCTGAACTTTGGGGGGACTAGTGAGAGGCATCATAATTTTGTTTTTGGTTCTGAACCACAGTGGATTTCATATTATTTTCTTTCATGATGTTTAATAATAAACTAAACTTAATTTTTAATCAACACATCTGGAATCTGTCTTGACATTATGGCTAGGTTTTGTTTGTTTAGCTGTGCAGTGCTTCATCCTTAAGTACGATGCATTTGTTCTCCAACTGCCAAAGACATTTGCTAAAACTACACAAGAAACACCAGACTGTTCACCTAAAGAGCCAGAAGATACTTCAGTGGCCACAGATAGGACACAGGATCCCAGATTTTCTCATTTCACAGAGAAGAAAATCACATATGGCTGCAGTAGAAACAGATTGGTTTTTTAAGTTTTTTTTTTTTTGCAAAGAGAGCTTTGTTGAGCATGGCTTTGCAGAGTTTCAAGGGACTTTACTGGCAGGGTGCAGAAATAAAGCTCCTCTCCAAAGAGCAGGTCAAGACCTTTAGGTTTCTCTAAAACCCTTTCTTTAGGAACCTAAATTTTCTCAGTGCTTTCTCCTTGCTTTCCTGCAAAGACTCCTTTCTTTGGTGCATTGCTGCCTTCAGAATCTTCTACTCTGACAGATGATTTTGAGGTGGAATGGAAAGATCTCGGCATCACTGAAACTGAGCCACATGCCCTCAGCTTTAGAAGCCCCAAAGGCAAAAAAGCTAAAGAGAAGAACTTTGGGACTGATTTGTAAGTGTGACACAACAGTGATTCCTGGGAGGTTCACCCTTACCTCTTGACATACCCCCTCAGAGACCAATCTGGAGCACCCGTAAACCCTAGAAGATCAGTATGATCTAAAAATACAGCCTCTTAGATCCATAAGCACAACTTTGACCTGGCTACTTACAGGATGCCACCCTTCACAGGTTTCTTTTAGGAGTAATGATTCTCTGTAGAATACTGCAATTTCCCTCTCTCTCAATATCACTAATAGTCACTCCCCAGTACGAACACCTCTGCACTGACATTAAATTGAGGGGAAGGTGCATTTGTGGTCAAGTTCTTTTGTTTGGTATGTTAAATTTTGATGAAATTTCAAACAGTTCCTCTAGACAGGCTCTTTGTAAAAAGCTCAGCGTTTCATCTTCTGCAGTTTTAGCCTCATCAAAGCCATTACTGTGTTATCTTGCAACCCCCCAAGAAAAAGTGGCTTTGAAAATCTCTTGTTTTTACATCTAGACAGGCTTTGATATGTTTCTGCTCTGATAATGGGATTAGTACTGCTTATACACTCAAATCAGTCTTACTGGTACAAAAACAGAAAGATGGCCCTCTCTTAACTTAGCAGGCAATATTGCAAATAAGACTGACAGCTGCCACAAGTCATTAAACGTGGCCCAACATGAAGGAAAAGAGGAAAATCAAACGCCTTCGGCACATGGCAAAGCCTCTAATATAATAACCATGAACACGGCATATACACAGTGTACACAGACAGAGAGAGACAGATGGATTTTTGCTTAGAATAACTTCAGGGCAGAGCAGTACTAGCAAAGCCAAGAACAAACAGAAAATCCTACTTAAAAAGCCTCTAGTTTCCCTCAGATAGGCACTGCCACAACAGTGACTCCTCTGTTTATTTTCTTAAAAGAAATAAAGAGGAACCCAATTCTGTACTGACCTGCAGTGTGCTAGCAAAGCTGTTAGGTAAATACTCTAGAACATAAGACTGTCCTTTGGCCTTTGTGATGGCTCTTCCCCAGCACTGAAATGTGTTTCAAGGTGGTGACTCCTGACTCAACTTTGTTTGTCACTGTAACTCTGTACTCGCGTAATAATTAAGAGACGTGACATAAAGTGTGCTGGTATTTATCAAAGCTGAAGACCAGGTTTGCTTCATGTGCTCTGATCTACTTAAACTTTTCAAGGATGTTAATTTGAGTGGTTTTTATTTTATTTTTATAAAGTTAAATTTCAGTTAATGCTTTCTGATTCATTCCAATGATGTTGGAATATTGTTAGGCGCAGATATTCTTATGTATGTTAAACATATTTCCTGCACAGTGTAGTATGTCCCATGTATGGACATGCTTTACATGGGACAAAGAATAAAAGTGGAAATATTAAGTGATCCAAATATTTTTACAGAATTAAACATTCCAAAAGGAAATTCAGATTTTCATCAATAAAAATCCATTCTACCTTGTAGAGGTTGGTCTCACAAATGTGCAGATTATTCCAGTAAATATAAATACTTCTCAGTGCTGCCCTGTGTTTCTTGAAAGCCCGTGAGATACACAGACACCTAAGGAGTGTATTGTGAGCTGGCTTTGTTTGTCTTGGAGAAAAAAAATTGGAAAAACGTTCTAATTTAAGGTTTTGCTAAAGCAGACTAATGCAGCAGCTCTTATATGTTGGATTGCTCTAGTAGCTTTCAAAGGCTGTGAAAGTGGTGTCCCCAGTAGCAGCAGAATCTGTGGCCATCTTGCTACAGAGCTTATAGATGTTACCAAGCCTGACTTGCTCAAAGTTATCTGAACAATGTGCTCTAACTGCTAACTGAGAGACACCATGTTCTAGGGTGAAGACTCTTTGTAACGTCTGTAACTTCACCTTTTTTTGTGGGTGAAACAGGTACAGTCTTAAGACCACTTTGTGATTGTGAAAATAGTTTCTTGGCACCTTCAGATTCTTCTCAAAATACTGACTAAGGCCCAGGAGACGGGGAGAGAGCGGTACCACACCTTGCCTTGCTAAGCTACTCCTTCTCGGGGAAAGCACAGCCTCAATGGTGAGACAGAAAAGTTGCAGATACAAAGGTGTTTCGATAAAGTGTGGGATGTCTCTGTGCAATGTACTTGTAAAACAGTTTGGTGTTAACACACATATAGAAAAACGATTGATAATCTGTTTAGTTTTTATTTTTTATTCTCTTGCGCCCATTGCTGTTCCACTGAAGAATACAGCAGGAAAAATGTCTCCCTATCTTGAAAGCATTTCTTATAAAGCAGAAAAGGACTGGCTGTATCCTCTGTCCTGCACAGGGCAGCAAATCCTATTGGAGGAAAAACACCCAGTAACTCTGGTCATATGGGGTGAAGGAGCAGCCTTGGGCCAATACCCCGGCAAACATGGATCGAACAAAGAAATTCTGTAATTGCATGAACTCACAATCTTTTCAAGGGGATTATAGCACCGAGGAGTTCCATAATCTTTTCCGTTGCATTTTGGGACGTAGGAAAATTTTTAAAATACATGACAAAGTAGCTAAAAAACCCCCTAAAAGAAACATCTAAACAGTTAACAGTTGACAACTGAGATTATATGCATAGAGCGATTTTAATTCTGGAACTGCTTTATATTTCTGTTTTGGTATTTTTATGTAGTCTCTGCTAGTCTGTGGGTGTTTTGAGGTAGCTCAGGAGTTTATGAGACAAACACAACTGGCATTTACAGTTACCATCATTGCACAATCCTGCACTTCTGTGTCTGTCCCAGTATCACATAGGTGCTCCCCTTGCATTTCAGTGGGGCAAAACATAAAACTACAAACCAGTGCCATATGTAAATATTATTTCCCCCTTAAAGGTTAGGGATGCAACTTTCACACTGCAAACGCAGTGTGAAAACACTGGACCCTCCAGCAACCCCAAGTCACTGGAACTCAGACTGACTAACAGAAGAATCAAAGACATAGTCTAACCCTTCATGCTTGGCTTTAGTGACCAAATCATTCTTTCCACATACTGATGGGACTGGAAAACTCTCCATAAACCTACTCATCAACTACTTGTATATGGAGTAAGAGCTGAAATATCCAAAATTCCATTGGATCCTGTAAAACCCATCTTTAACTGCAGACTTTAAAATTCTGTCTTCTAATATTTCTAAGTCAGTCAAGAATTTCAATGTCTGGGACAGACACATTCAATTCTCCCTTGACTACAGCTCAAGAACGTGTAACAAAAATGGGTTTTGTTTCTTCCGATAATAATAAAGCACTAACTACTTTTGACATATTCACATCTTGGAACAGTGGGTTGCCACATTCTGCTTTGTATTCCACAGAATGAACTGTCAATCCACAATGAACAATACTATCTCTAAAACCAAGAGACCTTTTTAAGATGATGATTCAAACTATCGTGGCAAATGCATGGAAGAACAACCATCAGGAAACAATGCCTGACAATGTTTCCCAACAGGGAGACCTCGCCTTCCCTTATGGATTATAGCTGAGGAGTCAGAATCGCTCAGGGTCTCAACGTTCATTAAATCTAAGAAGCTTATGAATAATCCCTGTTTCCCAAGAGAGAAATCTGAAGTCACTTTTCACATCCACTATTCACTCCTTTGATAACTGGTAAAGAGTAATGGACTGTCTTCTTAAATAGCTCTGTCGCATACCCATGCAACCAAAACACTGATCAACCAGATTTCCCCTTTGCTGAATACATACATGTTTTTATTTGTTTTTGCAGTGTTCACTGTACAATTATCTGCCTTACTGCATAAACATGTAACCAGGCAATTTTCCCATGGTTATTAGATTTATTTATGTTTAAGTGTAGAAAGGAACTCTCTTAACATCCACTTTTCCTACAGAAAGCCATGCATTGATCAATACTCTCATTTTGCCTCCTCGTTGATCTCATGTTCCATCCACCAGAAGCAGAGTTGAGGCAACCTAACCCGGTAGTCTTTCACAGAAGCAATTTAGTTTGGTATAATCACTGGGACACAGTGTCTGGCTAACTGAAAGCCATTTTTACGGATTATCCTTCCCATATTAAAACAAAACCAGCCTTGCATGCAAGCTGTTCACTGGGAGAAGGCAGAAAAGACATGTATAACCTCATTAAAATGACCCTGAAGAGCAAAGCAAATAACAGGCATGTAATTTCTCAATTCAGTTGCACTGCACAAGACCAAACAGAAACGCTCCATAATTCTCAACTCATTAAAGATAAAATTAAGTTTAGTTGGGTTTAACAAACACTATGATAAACCCTGCAGTCTGTGAGTGATTTCTACTTTTCATTATGGAAAAAAGTTATTTTCAGTAAACAGCATGCCAACTGTCGGCATGCCCCGTTGAAACGTGAATGTTTTCATGATTACAAATGGTTGTTTACTGCATAAAATCCACCAGATGAATTTAAATACACAGCAATGTTTGAAACACAGGCATGAAAAATTCCTATGGAATGACAAAAAAGTAAACAGAAATCACAGTTATGGGTACAGGTACCCACTGAACTCACATATTCAACAATATGGTAGTTCTCATTCTAAAGAGATATAACCAAAACAATGTGATGGATAATGGAAGTATCCTCAAATCTGAGGTATAATAGTGAAGACTAGTGGCTTGATCTAAAATCTGTTGAAGCCAACCAAGCACCAATATTCAACTTCAGCCTGATTTTGGATCAAGGTCCTAGGTCTTTATAATGAATCAAATGGACATATGAGTATGAAAGGCTAGACAGAGAATAAAATACTGAAAGAGCTCACTCTCTACATACTTGTATGCACATACATATTCCCACAAAGCACAGGCTACAATATCAGTTTACAGCAATTGCCTTTATTGCAGCATGGCTGAAATCTTTTCTTTACTTCAAAAAAGGAAAACGTTCAGTAGTGTCTACTCCCAAAGATACACATCACTGAAATGGTTACTACACTTTTGACCACCACTGCAATTAAAGGAACAAATCAGAGTATGTAGCAGACTATGAACCAAAAAAAGACAGTAATTGCAAAAACTATTTCTAGGTGCTGCTCTCCCCAGAGGTACTTCCTGAACAGTGGTCATGGAGTTCAGCTGTAATTTCTTGTGAATGACAGGAATAATGTTTAATGCAGGATGCCAAGGTTCCTGCCTGTATTACCTTGGTATGCTGGCTGTGTGTTACCGAGGCAAACCACAAAATAAAACCATAAACTGCTCCTAGCTTTTCTTTGACTGAAAAATCACTCTCCCACTCCTTTCCTCTCTCTAGCTCTATCAATCACTTAATAAATCTTAAGACACATTAGTGGCTTTGTGGGATATCAGTATTCTTGTCCACTAAGGCTTCCTGAATTATATTGGCAGTGGTATTTCACAACAACCTCTTTTGCAAGGATTGGGAACTCTATCTTGAGCTATGAACCAATAAAAGAGCACTGGGGACATGATCTATCTGAATTACATGGCTCTAGGCAGAATTTAGTAGGGCTTCACTCAATTTCATTCATCAGTGTGGTAGCACAGGTACACTTGAGCACAAAATACACAGAAAGCGGTCAGTACACAGAGACCAGTTTCTTTTCTTTCTAAGCTTATTGTGTGAAGGGGAAGAAGCAAAGGGAAAGGGAAAGAGAAAGGAAACCTACGCAGGTTACACTCCTAGCACAAGTCAACTATTTTTTATAAAACACTTACAATTTCTCCTCTGTCTTCACTCTCCTTTAAAAGTATATATAGCAATTACAACGGTTTAAATGCTTTCAAACAGTGGTTGCTTAACAGAACAAGGGTAAAAAAATGAACAGAAATTAAATACAAACTATGAAAGAGGAGCTATTTAAAACGTTTTTAGTTTCAGTAGTACTAGTTCTGGAAGCCCACTGTGAGCTGGGCTCTAGATGCATCACTTCACGCATCACTACATGCACGAGTCGAGGCGTGGCAATAAAGGCAGTGCTTACCTGCTTCAGAGAGATCTCTGAGGGAGCTGCTCAGGGCACTTCTCTTCAGTCCCTCCCCGGTAGCGTAACTGTCATCCAGGCAAGTTCTGTTCAGTGTCCCATTGCCAGAATCCTTTTTGAGGCTGGAGCACTGAGACATGCTTGGTCGCACCACGCCTTTCTGTTTTTCTAGTTCAGCTGAAACACAAAGAATGATTTTGGCATTCATGTTGATTGACTACAATAAATCACAAAATCAGTTTGGTTGGAAGAGACCTTAGAGACCATCAAGTCCACCTGTGAACACAACAGTGTCATATCCCTATCACCCCTAAACCATGTACCTCAGCACCACATCTCAATGGTTTTTCAATCCCTCCAGGGATGGGGACACCACCACTGTCCTGGGCAGCCTTGTCCAGGCCTTGATAATCCTTTTTGGCAGAAATATTTCCTCATGTCCAATCTGCACCTCCCCCAGTACATCTTGAGGCCGTTTCCTCTTGTCCAACCACATGTTAATTGGGACAAGAGACCAACCCCCACCACACTACAACCTCCTTTCAGGGAGTTATTGAGAGCCAGAAGGTCTCCCTTGAGCCTCCTTTTCTTCAAGCTAAACATCTCCAGCTCCCTCAGCCTCTCTTCATAGATGCTTCCCCAGCTACACTGTCCTTCTTTGAACACAGTTCAGCTTGTCAGTGCCATTCTGGCAGTGAGAGGCCCAAAACAGAATATACTAGTCAAGGTAAGGCCTCACCAGTGCTGAGCACAGGATGATGCTACCTACCCTAGTCCTGCTGGTCATGCTATTTCTAACACAAGCCAGGATGCCTGTCAGCCTTTTTGGCCACCTGGACACACTGCTGGGTTTTGTTCAGTCACCAATAACTCCCAGACCCCTTTCTGCTAGGCAGTTTCCAGCCACTCCAAGCTTGGAGTCCTGCATGACCCAAGTGCAGGACATGCCACTTGGCCTTGTTGAACCTCAGACCACTTGCCCTGGCCCATCAATCCAACCTGCCCAGATCCCTGTAGAGCCTCTCCTGAGCAGATTGGCAATCCTGACTACCTTGTGTCATCTGCAAACTGAGTGCGCACTCAACACCCTCATCCAAGTCATTGTTATTAAACAGGCCCCAATACCGAGCGCAGGGGACATCACTGGATTTAACTCCATTCAACACCACACTTTGGGACCAGCTATCGAGCCAGTTCCAGTGATCTGAAGGATATGATAACAGCCCAATTTCTAAGTGTGACCACGTATTACTGTGAATAACAGATAATAGTTCATTTTGGCACTGTCAAATGCCAGGGAAGAACTTCATCCCCGTACTAAATGTTTTTACACGATTGAGGCTGGAAGGCCATTCCTCTTCTGGAAAAGCAGAAGGTAACATTCCATGTTTAGATGTTTGTGTCACTTCCATCAATACTTATCAGTTTGTACCATCACTATTTAATTGAGAGAATACAGGAACATCAATGTGAAAATGAAGAAAAACTCTGCAAAACATACGTGAAGGATCATCACTGAGAATTTCAGAGTGATGCAAATTATCCCTAAGTAAGTAAATAATTTATATGACAAATTATACACCCATCTCTCCTGTGTCCACGGCTATTTGCACTTTGTCCAGGTTACATTTCCAGCGCAGCTACACTGCAGTAAATAATGCACTGCAATGAACTCAGCTGGGCTTCAGCTGGGTTTTTTTCTCTTTCTAGAATCAAAGCCAAGGAAAAATCGATATGAGTTTGAACTTTTAAAGAGTTCTAATGGCTATATTAAAATTTTTCTTACTTTGATTAGCTTGAAAATGCTCTATTATATGTACCTTTGTACTTACACTCTATTCTGTGCTTTTCCATCTCTTGAACCTCTGCAATTGACTCCCTCAAGTCATCTGTAAACTTCTTCCTGTCCTGAGGATTTGGTGCATTGAAATTTATTAATACTTTGATATCTGCTCCTGGAACAGCTGATGTGAGCCGGATACCGTTGGGATAATCTAGAAGAAAGAATCAAGAAAAACTAAGCTCTGATTATTCTGATTACTTTTCCTCCTACTAAGAAAACCTAACCCCAACAAACCATTCAGCTGCAGGGTTTTCACTAATACTACAGCACAAGACACAAAGTCAGAGGAAAAAAGTCTAAAGGCACAAAATTAGAATGAAAATTCCTATTGTACATTGGAACTGTTTAACTATGAAGCTGCTGAATAAATATTGAAAGCTGAATCTTCATGTAGCTGTTACCCTTAAGGTACAAAATAAATGAAAAGTCCCAGGAAAAAATAAATTAAGGGGGATAATTTTTTGTTTCATGAAACAGATGCCACTACCTACCTTTCTCAATTGTCACCAAAGTTTTGCTGAGTAAGAGACTATTTAGTATGTCTGCAGTACCAGAAAATGTCTTTTAACTTCATGTTTGCAGGAATACCAACACACTAGCACATACAGCTTTCAGCATTTCCAAAGTTGTGTTTTGTGGACATCCTACTTTCCTTTTTTAAATAAAAGGTTGAGATTGTCTCTGAAATTATATGTACTCCCTTTTGGACCACATTATGGACAACTTCCCAATAAAAGGCAGCTTTTTCAGCAAACTGTCTGCCTCTGACGATGCAAATTTTAACAGCTGGTCAAAAGTATCTCCTGGCTGAGATAGAAAGTCCATTTACAGACACCTTATAGCAAAGATATGTTCTGCTGTGGAAAACAGAACCAGACTTTTCTTGAAGCACAGACCTGTAGAAACTGAGAGTCAGAAAAGCTCAAACTGTGTTTTGTTTTACTGAACTGCCTGACGATATTGACTTGCTAAAGCTCTCAAATATTTACTCAAGAATTCAAGCCGATGTTCAAGTGCTCCCATGCACTAAAGTCATTCTCTCAAGAACCAGCATATGATGGTGGATCTCTTCTCCAGGAGCCATGAGGTTTCAGCAAGACTTACAATACTGAGAAACAAGTACAAATACTACACTTTTTAAAAAGGATATTGTAACTCCCAATCCAGAGTTGCAACGAAAAGTGAAACAAATCCATTTACCATTCTCAGGGAGAAAAAAGCCTCCAAAGTTACAGAGGGGAGAGAGGGAGCAAGAATTTTGGGCTTCTACTGGGGTCCAATATCAACATCTTGCACAGAAGCAATGTATAACTGATCTGCTTCTCCTAACCACATGACCATCACATCTACCTTCAAACCAGTAAGAGCCACTTCAAGCTGTCTGCAGCTGCTCTTGTTTCCGCACACAGCCAAGTGGCCCAAAGTGCAACGTAGCCCACTGCCAGGCAGGCTAACAGGTGGGGAGTAAGGGCTAACAACATATACTGTTTGAGCACTGAAACTGGACAGGCAGCAAGCAGCTCTAGAAAGTGCAGTACTTGAAGAAAAAGAAAAGTGTATGAAATCAAACAGGGGAATGTGGTAACCCCAAAGTCATGCGAGCTACCTTCTCACATGAACAAAGAACCAACCTCCACATACCAAATAAGATTTTTTTACAACCTGAGATACTTCTCTACATTATATGGACTGTCAGGAAACACTCCCTAAGTATTTATTGGTTTCAGACACACACTCTCTGAAGTGACCTAACTGCCTTTCACATTTTGTCAGTGATTTTTTACTGAAAGTGTAAAACAGACTTTCCTTACAGCCTATTTTTTTCCTAGAGATGCATAAAGGGGATTCCCCTTTTGGAGTGCCACAATCATAGGATCATCCCTCAATTCTACCACTAGAAGGCAATTCTATCATCAACACCAACCATGCTGTTCAACCTCATCAACAGCCAAACTGCTACTTTCACTTCTGGTTTAGGGACCCTGAATTCCATTCACCAGGAACAGCTGACTCTGACAGATGCTACGCACAGATTTACCGACCAAAGTACCCCAAAGCTTGTTTAGGACAGGGGAAACTAGCAATAAGAATTGTACAAACCAGAGGGGAAGAATACTTCCCTTTCCTAACTGTTGCATTCTGCCTAACGGGCATCGAAAGTACAATCAGCTCTCTGATTCACCACAGCAAATTCACCTCAGGCATTGAACTATGTCTATTCAAACGTCTCAGTTAAAATGCTGCCAGTTCACTGGGAGGAATCCAACCCTGTGCTCCTAGT
Source organism: Rhinopomastus cyanomelas (assembly GCA_013400115.1). Classification (NCBI taxonomy): domain Eukaryota; kingdom Metazoa; phylum Chordata; class Aves; order Bucerotiformes; family Rhinopomastidae; genus Rhinopomastus; species Rhinopomastus cyanomelas. Next base: position 247,944 of record VXBP01005459.1, on the reverse strand, counting down.
TTCCCTATAGATATTTTAAGGTTGCTTCAATAAAGTGCTTCTACTTAGCACACTTATGAGATTGGGGTTTTAAAAAGAATAATTAAACTTATAGAGGAATTACATATTACCCTGTTTTTTAGTAGAATCCAGGGTAGAGATATTTGTTCTTCCTCTTTAAAAAATTAATTTTCTATCATATAACGTGTGCACAAGAGAGGATGAATGTGTGTGCACAAAAATAATCTGCAGGCTACACTGCTGCTAGAAGCTCTAAAAAATTCTCTCTTTTGAAATCTACAGATACTCTGACTCAGTAACAGCGACTTCTTTTGAGTGAGATGAGCACTGGAGAACATTCTCCAGGGCAAAAAAAAAGTAAAAGCCTTCCAAAACAGAAGAGCACAGAAACTACTGAAAGTCATAATGGATTGTACCGAGTTTATCAGGAAGGTGATAGCTAGGCTTTGCAAACTGTGAAACAGACTTTCTCCCAGGGTACCACACAAACAGCAGTGCTCTGCTGTGTTCTTACTGATGCTGCTTCTGGGCGTAAAATTTGCAAACTATTTCCTTTTCGCTGGGTTTTTGTCTGCTAAGATTAAGCTTTAGAAGCATTAAAGGGAAAAAAAAAATTGGATTGATGCAGATTATAACTGAAATAACCAAAAGCTGTCAGAAAATACAAGCTTTAATCCAGCTCTTTGTTCTCCATTTATATTTGAATGAGTGCATATTACCTAGGCAAAAGGTTAAGACAGAAATCAGGAAATGAAATTAAATAGTGCTTTGAATTACACATGCCATTGTGATAGTCATTATTCAGTTAACAGTTCCAGTTAACTGTACCATTCACTCAGCAGCAGCTAAAATACATTAGTTTCTTTACAAACAATTTAATGCTTAAAAGCATCATGAACAACAATGGCTAAAGCCAAACAAATCTAACAGCAGCCTTGCTGTTTCTTCCACTGACAACAACTTGCTTTAAACTTTAGGGATAAGTTAAATTTAGAACAAGGATCTTCTTGAATTCAGAATGAAGTCCTGTCTAACACTTCTGCTCATACAATATTAATTTTATTTTATTTTTATAAAGAAAATGGTTATATAAAAGAGAGGAAAGACTTACATTGATTCTCAAAAAGAAGAACTTGCATTCCATAGAGGGAAAATGACTGGCGGAAACTGTATGTTACAGAATTTTTCTTCTTTTGAAAAATCTTGGTCACCTGAAAGTCATCAAATAAACAAAGTGAAATATCCCATTTACCGTACCTGCCACATCTTAAGAATTAGCTTACAAGAAAACACTTTATGCCAAAGAAAGTTATAATCTGCTGTAAAATACGAACTTGCAATTTTCCCTTTTTTTTAACACAACTTATCTACTGAAGATGCCGAGCTAGCCTGCAGCACAGGTTGCTGCATGCCACCAGAAGGCCGGATGTTTTATCCAGATACAAAGACTCTGTGTTCCCTAGTTCTCCAGAACACTACTTCTTAAAATTCCAAAAAGAAAACCCCCTGCATCCTTATTTTGTATCGTACATGCTAGCAAAACATAAATATGTTTCAATTATCCTTTGTAGGAAACTTAGCTGCTCCCAGACTTCTCTTCTGCATGCTGTTTTTACAGTGTGACTACAGGATGGTAGTAGTCCTGATGGACCTCTCCACACAAGTTTAATTCTTGGCCCTTACTTTCACACAGTGTGACCTTCCATAACTGCTTCCCTTCTGTGCCCCTCCCAATACCATCTCACACTGCTGCATTCAGAGTAGCCCTGTTTTCCCTGGCATTTGTACAGAATCCATCTCAGTAAAAGCTCTGACGCTGTGGAAACCTGCACTTTCTGCTACAGTAAAAGTCACACACTACTACTCACCATCAAATTTGGGGTTCTCCAAAAACAGTGAATGCAACCACTGTTTACAACAGAGAGTTTTATTTTTACTTGTTCTTCCTCATTTTAACTGTTGGCAGGGGCATTTTGCTACAACTGACAGATTTGGTCTGCATTACTGTCAAAAAAAATTGATAAACTACTGACAGCTGAGCGAGTAATATTTATTTCCACATTTTAATGTCTGAAGGTATGTAAAAACTGATGAAATTAAAACTGTACACCTGAAGCCTGCCTTTTTTGTAACAAAACAGGGAATATTTAATTCAATTCTTAGTTCCCAGGTAACAGCCCAATACATTTCAAACAGCCTGCAACAAATCATCTTCTCTTTAAGAGCAAATATAATCATAGAATCATCATGGCTGGAAAAAACATCCAGGATCATCAAGTCCAGCTGTCATCCCAACATCTCTCTAACTCTTAGACCATGGCCTCAAGTGCTCTAGCTACTTGTTTTTTTAAACACCTCCAGGGACAGTGACTCCAGAATGTACCTGGGCAGTCTGTTTCAGTGCTCTACCACTCTCTCAGTAAAGAACTTCTTACTAAGATCCAGTCTAAACCTCCCCTGACTTGAGGGAGAAAATGACTTGAGGTCATTTTCTCTTGTCCTATCATTAGTAGCTTGAGAGAGGAGACCAGCACCAGCCTTACTACATCCTCCTCTTAGGTAGCTGTAAAGAGCAATAAGGTCTCTCAGCCTTCTCTTCTCTAGACTGAATAGCCAGAGTTCCTTCAGCCGCTCTTCACAGGGCCTGTTTTCTAGACCTCTCACTAGCCTCGTTGCCCTTCTCTGGACCTGTTCCAACACCTAAATGTCCTCTTATACTGTGGCACTCAAAACTAGACACAGTGCTCAAGGTGCAGTTTCATGAGTGCAGAGTAAAACAACCAAACAGTTCCAAGCTGTCACTAGTTTCATAGAATCATGACGGATTGGAAGGGACCTCGAAAGATCATCTAGTCCAATCCGCCAGGTCTGTTTTTGAAAAGCCTGGGTCAAATTAAGTGCACACTAAAAAGTAAAGGCAAGAGTAAAATTTCAACATATCCTATTCCTGTTCCAATGAATAAACATATCCGGTTCACAAAACATCTGGGGAACACAAAGCAGTACATAACTCTGTTTTTCCACAAGTAACCTGAATTCATTATTCACAGAATAAAGAATCTGTTTACCCTATTAGGGAAATGGATAAACTGGAGGCAATTTTTGTTCTTTACAGTAAAAACCACTCACTAGTACTGCTAGCACCAAACTAGCAGTCTATCTACCAGAAAATACATACCACAAGAAGATCATTAAATAAAAATATTTCCCGCTGGTGTAATCCAAGCTTCTGAGGTTTATTTGGGTCTGGAACTTCAAACAGCCTACAGTAGCAAACAAGTCTCCGGTGGGGTAGAGAGAGAACCTATGACAATACAGAAGTTCATGGTTAATATGGCAATATTTAGCAAAGAAAGAGAATCTTTTAGACCCAGTCTTTTTTTTCAAACTTCAAGTATTTTAATCTCACCAGACTTTTTCATAAAGGGACTAACAACAGAAAAATCATGCCATGAGTCTGAATGACATTCAAACTTTTATCAAGGTTCTTACATAAACTATTGTCCAGCAGCTTGTGTCGCTGCATATGGAGGCCAATGAAAGTTTGAGAGTTTTACTTTATGAAATGATAAAACCTTGAAGGAATTAGGATTAAGCAAGTGGGAACAAAGCAAAGAATGAAAGGATGAAGCAAGGATGCAGCTTTAGGTTTCGTGAAATTAACCCACTGATGTTGCAGATTACTTTTTGTCAGCCACTGAGTTAATTCAATTATTCATTCCCCAAATACCAAGGAAATGATAATGTCAGGAAGAAGTAAATGTGTTTTCAGTCTGGCTTATTTTCTCATGCTAACAAGAAGACCAAGAATAATTTTCCATTTTCTTGTTTGAAATGTCTGCTGAAACTAACTCTAAAGCTGCTGTAACCAATCTAGTGAGAATTCTGTAAATGCAAATACTGGTATATTGTTAACAACATTATAAAAAATCCCTTCAATTTTTCAAAATCTGAAATAGAGAATATTCTTTGGTGCCCAGACCAAATAAATATGTTTTATTTATATTTTATTTTTACAGAATGACTGTGGTTGGTAAAGACCCCTGGGATCATCGAGTCCAACCATCTACCCTACCTTACAAGTTCACCCCTAAACCATATCCCTCAAAACCTCGTCCAAACGATCTTTAAACACATCCCGGGATGGAGACTCAGCTACCTCCCTGGGAAGCCCATTCTAGGGCCTGACCACCCTCTCTGTGAGAAAATTCTTCCTAATATCTAGTCTAAACCTACCCTGTTGTAACTTGAACCCAGTCCTTCTTGTTCTATCACTAATTGCTTGTGGGAAGAGGCCAGCATCAACCTCTCCACAACGTCCTTCAGGTAGTTGTAGGGAGTGATGAGGTCTCCTCTCAGCCTCTTCTTCAGACTAAAGAGCCCCAGCTCTTTCAGTCTTTCCTCAAAGATTTATTCTCCAGGCCCTTCACCAGCTTAGTTGCCCTCCTCTGCACCTGCTCCAGCACCTCTACACCTCTTTTGTATTGAGGTACCCAAAACTGGACACAATAGTCAAGATGTGGCCTCACCAGTGCTGAATACAGGGGGATGATAACCTCCCTGCTCCTGCTGGCCACACTATTTCTGATACAAGCCAGGATGCCATTGGCCTTCTTGGCCACCTGGGTACACTGGTGGCTTATATTAATCTTCCTGACTATTAGAACCCCCAGGTCCCTCTCCGCCAGACAGCTCTCCAGCCACACCTCCCCAAGCCTGTAGCGTTGCGGGGCTTGCTGTGGCCCAAGTGCAGGACCTGGCTCCTGCCATTAACCTTTCCTGGTACTGAGGTCAGATTGACAGGTCTATAGCTTCCCAGATCCTCCTTTCTGCCCTTCTCGTAGATGGGTGCTACATTTGCCACTGGGACTTCCTCAACTAACCAGGATTTCCAGTAAATAACGGAAAGTGGCTTGGCGAGCACATCTACCAAGTCTTTCAGCACCCTTGGGTGCAACCCATATGGCCCCACAGACTTGTTTATGTCTAAGTGGTGCAGCAGGTTGTTGACCACTTCCTTTGCAAATGTGATGGCCTCATTCTGCTCTCCCACTGTCTCCCAGCTCATGAAGCCTGTTGTGCAGGGAACACCTAGTTCCACTGCTAAAGGCTGAGGCAAAGTGGGCATTGAGCACCTCAGCTTTTTCCGCATCATCCGTTACTAGGTTTCCCTCTGGATCCAAAACAGGATGGAGATTTTCCCTGGTCCTGCTTTTGTTATTAATGTATTTACAGAAACTTCTTTTATTACCCTTAACAGCTGTAGCTAAGTTGAACTCTAGCTGTTCTATGGCCCTCCTGAGTTTCTTTCTGCAGAGTTTGACTACATCCTTGAAGTCTTCATGAGAGGCCTGCCCCCACTTCCAGAGGTCATAGACTCTTCTTTTGTTCTTGAGGTGCAGCCAAAGATCCCTATTTAGCCAAGCTGGTCTCCTTCCCTGCCTACTCATCTTTCGTCTCATGGGGACAGACTGCTCCTGTGCCCTTAAGACTTCCCTCTTGAAGTATGTCCAGCCTTCCTGGACTGTTATATCTTTTAGGGCAGCCTCCCAAGGGACTTTGTCAATCAGTCTCCTGCACAGGCCAAAGTTCATCGTCCGGAAGTCTAAGGTAACGGTTTCACTAGTCCCTCTCCTTGTTTTTCCAAGGATTGAAAACTCAATCAACTCATGATCACTGTGGCCCAGATGACCTCCAACCTTTGCTTCTCCCACAAGATCTTCCCTGTTCACAGGAAGCAGGTCCAAGAGGGCACCTTCCCTGGTTGGCTCCCTCACCACTTGTGTCAGGAAGTTACCTTCCACGCACTCCAGGGACCTCTGGGACTGTTCTCTCTCTACTGTGTTATATTTCCTTCAGACATCAGAAAACTGAATTCCCCAATGAGCACAAGAGGCAGTGACTGTGAAACTTCTCCCAGCTGCCTATAAAAGATTTCATCCGTTTCCTTATCCTGGTTGGGTGGTATGTAACAGACTCCCACCACAGTATGTCTCTTTACACCTAATCCTTACCCACAATGACTCAATTATATCCTCACCTGCAATCATTTGTATGACTTCATATGTCTCTGTAACATAGAAGGCTACTCCATGACCTCCTGTTCCTTGCCTATCGCTTCTGAAAAGTTGATAGCCATCAATTGCAACACTCCAGTTGTGGGAGTCAGCCCACCAGGTTTCTGTGATGGCTACCATATCATAGTTTTCCTGCTGCACAACGGACTCCAGCTCCTCCTGTTTATTGCCCATGCTGCGTGCATTGGTGTGTAGACATTTCGGGGAGGGAGCCGAGTACAGAGTTTTCAATATTGAGGGGTGATAGCCCATCTGGTTATCTGTCATGGCACACTGCCCCACAGGTGTTGGGCTACTATACTCAGGGTCTTCACTAGCAAAGCCAGTTGTCCCCTCCCCTTCATATCCAGTTTAAAGGTCTGTCTTTATATTACTCTTGATTCTGCATGTGAATTCACCAGCCAAAGAAAACCAAAGACTGTTACCACTTTTAGTTCCTCTACATGCGCAGGGGCAAAATAAAGTGGTGGGAAAAGAGTTCAGGATTCACTGTCTGCCCTTGTTCGTGGTTGATTATCAAGTAATTTGGTGACGTTTTGGTTTGACTCCAAAATCCAATGATCATCCAATAACAGATAAAATGACAATAGCACTTAGCTATTTAATTAGTTTAATTGCCCTCCCTGAAATTGCAAGAAGGACAGAAATATGAGAAATTTGACGCGTTCTAAAGGAGATGGTGCAGTGGAGAGTGCTGGAGAAATCAGTGTTTTGTACTTCAGGCTGCTCTGGTAACTGAACTGCTTACGTGGATTCTCAGTGAAGAATGGCAGGAATAAATGTTGCATGTTCTCATTCTTGCCCACCAGACTTAGTTTCCCCAGCATGTGAAAGAGTGAGATTTATAATGAGGTGGTTTGTTTTTAAAGTACTAGTACTCATGTCATCATGAAACTAACGTAAGTGGAATGCTGCACTAGAGAACAGGTTTAGGATTATTATTGCAGACACCTATAACTTAAAACTGGAATCACTGTCTCCTATGTTCATCCACCTTTCAGAAGTGAGCTGTTAAATTAACTGGCAATATCTTTCAGAATATTGTTCAATACTGAAATGGACTGGAAAGATTGAGTACACCAGGGCCCAGGTGGAAAGGTGGGGTGCAACTGTAATTTTACCTTGTTATTTATTCTTTACTGGCTGTGTGATTTCTACAGTGATCACAGCACTCGACATGTGTTAGAAGCATATTACAAAAAGGTCTAGAAAACTCCTGTTGATAAATTAAGCAGTATCTCTGGGAATACATTATAAAGAAAATCTTTTGGGCTGCAACACTAAGAAAATGTTGCTAAGTATTTAAAAAAGCTAAAAATGTAACAAATGCCTTACTACCAGTTAAAGAATTTTTATTCTTTAAGAATAAAGTGTAAGAAAAAGCCACTAAAATGATTACAGCTTTGAAGGAGTATAAGAGAAATACGTACACAACCAAGTCCATGATGCAGAGATCCAATCTACAGTAGAAAGACATACACAAGTTTGTTAAACTTCAGAGAAACACAGTACTGTATCATAGCAAGTAAACACGGCATGGCCTTACTATGACTAAAAGCCTATAAAGTAAAAACAAATATATCTATCAATAAAGACTGTTGGCTAACTCCTAAATTTAGTTTAACAAGTTAAAAAAGTCTATCAATAGAATCTTTGAAGTTAGGACTCCAGTGAGAGCACTGCTTACTGAACTGCTTGTAATTTATAAGGTCAGGATTAGTTTTAGGATTTAAACTGCCACAGGCCTGAATAAAAACAGAACCAGGAAGCCTATATGTAGCCCTAAAACCATAAACAATTACAAAAAATAAGTTTTGTAAGAAAGCATAAGTGGCTCTCAAATAGTGATTTCAGACTATTTATTTCCCCCTGCTCAAAAATACATGAAAGTTTTTATTCAGAAAATTTTGTTTTCTCTCTCCGCTTCTTCCAAGAGAGCTTCTCAATATTTCTTTACTGGGAAACAGTAGTAAATTGGTTTATGTATTTTTTTGGTGGTATCGCATTCCTTTCCCCTCAACTCCAGACTGAGACTTATCTGAGAGGAGAGTACCCTTCCAAGATCTTTAGAAATAATTGGAAGAATCTTGAGATCAACATTCTTTTTCTTAATAAAAAATCCCCCTACTTATCAGTCCATGATTCAGTAAAGTTCTCCAGAGCTGTTAAAACAACTGATGTAGGTCTTTCAGAAACATGTAAGTCTAGGGGGTTTTCTGGCTTTGTTGTGAGCCGCTGCTGTGATTGTTAAAATGAAGATTTTCCAAAGATGACTCTAGGACTTCAATTCAGGAAGGCTGAGTATCCACTGTCCCTCTCCATGTTAGCTACAAATGTTAGCATGCAAAATATTGGTCTTAACATGCTTGTGTTCACTCAGCTTCTGAACCAAAAGGAAAGTGATGTGGCCTTGCTTTTACCTCTCTTTTTCCAACCAAGACTTCAAAGATTATATTGCAAACTATTTCCAGACTTTTCCCACAACTAAGCAAGAGGCATCTTTGGATGCTCAAACCCTGCACTAGAACAAACCTGACTTCCAGATCTGAGACCGCATGACCCAGTCTCCCCTTACAAATGCCAGTTCATATAGCTGGCTGCTGAGCTCAGAAAGATGCTGAAGTGAGCAGAAGTAGTCTGTCACTCTTGTAAATTATGGAGCAATTATGGATAGTGGAAATACTGAAACATGAGTATCTACAAATCACTTGAACACTTCTCAATTTTCTTGAAATAAACATTAGAACTACCTCAAATACATATAGTTCAGTTCCATCTCAGCACTGTAATGCTTGACACAGAGAAGAGTTTAAGACTCAAAACTTTATAACTTATGAATACCAGACTGCCACAACAAAACTCATCTGCACTGTAAATATTCCAAATTATTAGCTTTGATGGTTTCTGTCCATCTTTCTCTATCAACCAATTAACAGTTGGAAGTGACACTCCTCTGAACTGTATATTGTCCCACTGGTAGTGCAAAGTGAACTTACCGGTTTCTTTCCCACTATGAGTTTTTCAACCTTCTGGACCTGGGACACATGATCCTCATTCGTCTTCAGTTCCCGTTTGCGGATTCGCTCATAAATCCCAATCAGCATTTCCCGTGGGATATCCTCACCATCATCCACACCTGCACAAGCCAACAGTTTCTATTACCTGCCTGGCTTCAACCCATCTGATGGGGGGATTCGACTAGATTATGTTTTGAGATCACTTCCAATCCCTAACATTGTGATTTCCCACGTCAATTCTTTTAAGTTTCCTCTGTTCAGTATCAAAGCTCAAACGAGTTAAACAACCCTTTAGATACCAAAATCTCCATATGATTTTGTCTTAGGAGTATACCACTGGGAGGAAAGAGAAGAACCATTACATTTTGCCTCGCTCCAAATATTACCCAGTCTTTGTTCGGAAAATAATTTCCTGCACGAGAACCTTATGAACACCCAGTAAAATTGACACAACCAATAATGCCTGTACGCTTCCAAAACCAATTTACTCTGCTAAAACAAATCAACAGAACAGCCTAGTCACAGTGTTACTGTTTGGTACCGCGTGATTATCACTGGAGTGTCGGTGTGCTAACAAATACCACAGTGTTTTGAATGCTTGATCCTGATAGCAACAGAAGGAGCCAAATTTAAGTAGGTGATTTAGATCTGGATTTCAGGGCAATGGAGAGATGCACGCCTGTTCTTTAAACAGGCTTTAAAGCAATAATCTCTTATCTTTCATTCAGAAACCAAAATACAATATTTTATCTCTCAGTGCAACAAATTATCATATTAAAAAAAAATCCATCATAGAATACAGTTTCTTTGCAACTAGAATCAAGCAGAACAGCCTCTGTTCTGTTCCACGTCAGCAAGTCCCAGCAATCCAGACCCACCCTTTACAATCCAGAAGTTTAAAGAGGCAAGGTAGCCTGTTCTCAAAACATCTACAATAGTAATAAATTGCTAGCATTCAGGCTGGAGCTCAAATTCTCCTCTTCTACTCCACTCTGGTGAGATCCCACCTGGAGGACTGCGTCCAGTTCTGGAGCCCTTATTACAAGAAGGATGTGGACGTACTTGGAGTGTGTGCAGAGGAGGGCCACGAGGATGATCAGAGGGCTGCAGCACCTCTCCTATGAGGCCAGACTGAGACAGTTGGGGCTGTTCAGTCTGGAGAAGAGGAGGCTCCCAGGTGACCTTATTGTGGCCTTCCAGTATCTGAAGGGGGCCTATAAAAAAGCTGGGGAGGGGCTTTTTAGGATGTCAGGTAGCAACAGGACTAGGGGGAATGAAGCAAAGCTGAAGATGGGTAGATTTAGAGGGGATGTGAGGAGAAAGTTCTTTACCGTGAGAGTGGTGAGAGCCTGGAATGGGTTGCCCAGGAAGGTGGTGGAGGCCCTGTCCTTGGAGGTGTTTAAGGCCGGGCTGGATAAGGCTCTGGCCAGCCTGATCTAGGGTGGGGTGTCCCTGCCCATGGCAGGGGGGTTGAAACTAGAATGATCCTGTGGTACCTTCTAACCCAGACTGACTGTATGACTTGGTCTAGGTGATCCTGCTGTGGCAGACGGATTGGACTAGATGATCTTTCGAGGTCCCTTCCAATTCCTAACGATTCTATGATTCTAACACAACAAATACAATTGCAGTGTTATGCTACAAGACCAAGATCAGGTATTTTAATCTTTGTAGACTTTACAATAAAATCTCAACACTAGCTTAAATTCTGCTAAGCTAAACCATCTGCTTAGCCTACATTGTTATTGCTGTCTTATATAAACCTATAATGGAATCAATAAGGTTGGAAAGGACATCTAAAATCATCAAGTCCAAACTTCAACTCAACATCTGACCACCAGATCATGTCTCAAAGTGTCACATCTACTCACCTTTTGAAAAACTCCAAGGATGGTGACTCTACCACTTCCCTTGGCAGTCTGTTCCAATGTTTACTCTTTCACGAAACATATTTTTCCTAATTTCCAACCTGAACTTCCCATAATGCAACTTGTGGCCATTTCCTCTTGTCCTGTCACCAGTTATTTGGCATAAAAGGCCAACATTGGCCTCCCTACAACTACAGGTAGCTGTAAAGGGCAAAAAGGTCTCCTCTCAGTCTCCTCTTCTTCAGGCTAAGCAATCCCAACTCCCTCAGCCTCTCTGCTTAAGACTTGTTCTCCAATCCCTTAATCAGCTCTGTTGTCCTCTGCACTTGCTCCAACACCTCAATGTCTTTCTCATACTGTGGAGACCAAATTGGACACAGTATTTGAGGTGCAGTCTCACCAGTGCCCAGTACCCTGTGATGGGCACCATCAGTTCCTTACTCTTGATAGCCACACCATTTCTATCAAGCTAGGATGCTGTTGGCCTTTCTGGGCACACTGCTGGCTCATGCTCAGCCATTGTCAATCAACAGCCCCAGGTTCTTTTCTGCCACGCAGCTTTCCAACCACCCCTCCCCTCCCGTGTAGCATTGCACAGGGTTGTTGTGACCAAACTGCAGGACTCTGCACTTGGCCTTCTTAAACCTCACCCAGATCTCTCTATAGAGCCCACGTCAATAAAATCATCAAACGGGACCGTCAGCCTTTAGGATTGGAAATTTCAGAAAACCAGAAGTGTTTTATTTTTCCTGGTACTAAAATGAAGGTATGATGCACACAACAATACAAACTGCCATGCACTTGAGATGCACTGCTAGATTTTTTTTATATGGGAGACAACTTGATTCTGTCTTTCTGCCATGCAGTCCAATTTTAGGTATCACCAAGAACAGCGCTGTTAAACAACATACTGCGACTTGATGGTAGAGAAAGCGCTGCACTTACTCTACCACCATGCTGCTCAATCCATCGTTGCCAGAAGAGAAACTGTGCACTAAGTCCTTATCCTGCGTTTAAAAGCAAGGGAGGAGGAGGAGAGCACTCCAATGACTGAGCAGGCAATTTTCCTGGCCTTTGCACAAACACGCAGTAATGGAACTCTAGTAAAAGCTGCTTTCTCCCTATGGGCACAAACAATCTTAAAGGAAAAAAAGGACAGAAACTTCAACCGCATTTTGTTACTTTAAGCGCTCTTGTGGGATGAAAGGTACATTCTTCCTTGAGTGTGCAGATAGATTGGAGGTATCATACCACCACATACAACCCTTCTTCTCCATCTCTACAGTGACTGCTTCCTGCCAAGCAGAACTGAGACTTCCAAAAACCTGTTCTTTATCAGAAAGAACCAGGGTAGGAAGAGCTGAGATACAGATTTGAAAAAATACCTGTATAGTTTTGGGAGTCGAACTGCAGGCTCAAGTGTGCCAGAGCCTGGCAAATAGTCTCTTGACCAGGAAATATATCAAAATGAAATTTCTGTGCTATTTCCTCTGTACCTCCCAGGTAGATTTTGGAGTTTCTTTTCTCTACTGACAACTTACATCTTTATTTCCAAAAATCTAGAGATCCATGTTCCTTAATATCCTAATGCAGGTTATCTATGGCAACATCTAACATCAAGTTTCTAGCAAAGCCATAAATCTGCATCTTTTAAGAGCTTAGAAAGCTGTTATGTTGCTTTGGGTCTCAGTTTGTATCTCTCTAACAAAAGCACACAGACAGTGGTTTTGTCTCTTCTGCGTGTCTACCTAACAACAAGTTTATGCTTTTGAAACTAGGAAAAGAAAGATATTTCCTTTTAAAATACAACCTCTAAAATATGCAAGAGACCTTGTTTTTTTTTTTTAAATTCAGAATACGGATCTGGTATCCTTTGGTTTCTATGAAGAAATCTCAAACCTCAAACTCTGCAGATGGCATTTCTGAAAGAATTCATGAGTCAGCTTATGCTGCAATATAGCTGTGTAATTCACTATTTAGAAGCCCATCTCTCAGGAGCCGTCCACTACATGCAGTTACACTACAGGGATATTTAGAACTCTATAAAAACACACACACACATTCTTTGCAATAGGTTGTTTTCAACACTTTCATTATGTTGTTGTTATCTTTATGAGCTGCCCTTTGACTTTGTGAAGGCTCTGTAAGTGTGGTGAATTCCTATTATATCTGAAGGATTAACGTACTGCAGAATTATGAATAGAAAATATTGTTCACTTTGTAGCCACATTGCAAGGACTGTGAATAAAAGAACCTCACAATATATCCATTCATGACAGACAAGATAAAAATGACAAAATACCCTATGTTTAGCTCTGTTTTAACTCTTCCAGAAATAACTACAGCTTGTAAAAATTACAGTAGTTTTAAAAGTCAGGTGAAATCAGGCAAGTGCCCTGTATTTGTCTTTCTTGCTCAAAACATACACGGTGTCTCTCTAATGACAGTCACTGGGAAAAACTTTCCTGACTATCACGGTTAGTGTATGCTTACCCCTTAGATTCTTGACAAAATCTTCTAGCTTCATTTTCCGTTCTGGTTTCACATTTGGGCTGTACATATCTGTGTTTAACAGTATGATGGCAAAAGCTAGAATGAAGATGGTATCAGGATTTCTAAACTGTCTCACAACACCAGGATTGCAGATACAGTATCGCTGGCTGTAAAAAAGCAAAGAGGGCAAGCTGTCAGAGCTACAATTACTATTTAAATCCCACCAAATGAACCAACTGCTACTACATTCTAGAGGCGAAGCAAGCAATTACTCACGTTCCATACATGTATTTTGTTTTCCACACATGTATTTTCATAAGCCAATGCTAGAATGCAGAAGGCTTTTGTTTTCTATTGCCACTGTCACTTCAGTTCGTAGTACAGCTACAACACAGTACAGCTAGGCTACTGCAAATAGAGCATCTCTTTTTTTTTTTTTACTTAGTGAGTAATACCTACCGACACCAGGTAAGACTACAATGATTTTAGCTCTCTGCCACATGATGATTTATATCTCATCCTGCCTTGGATAAAGGACACTTCTGCTAGCATTAGTAAGTTAATGCTCTATTCCACTACTCTTGAAAGGCTTAATAAAAGGTTGAGAGTATATATACTTTACAATGTAAATGGTCTTATAATTCAGCCTCAGCTTATTATATGCAAATTGCTAGACACATTCAAAAATCCTCCAATTTCTTTTGAACTGATACCAGAAAGAACTCTTAATTGATAATCCTAACTATGCTATTACAAACTGCATACATGAACTGCACCAGCAAAAAAAATATTCCCATTTCATACTTAGCAAAACTTGCAGAAACGACATGTCGTAGTTGGAAACATGTGTCACTCACAAGTACACTCCAAATACTCAGGGATAAGCATACTCAAGATACACTCAGCTTCCCCAGTTCTCCGTTTTGGCCGTTACACAACAGCAGGAGTCTGGTGACTCAATAATTTATTTGAACATCATACCTAAAAGCTTCAATGAGTCGTTCTACTTTCTGGGCTTCTCCTTGAACACGGATGTGAGCCTGAAATTTCCTGAGAGCTTCATCCAGTTCCATTGTTGAGAAGTCCATCTCATCCACCACACAGCTAAAAGAAAAACATTGCGTCTTTTTTACTTCCTAACAGTACAGAACCCAAGGTAACATCCTGAGACCAAAATAACTTTTCTGTTTTCCATGTCTGATAGAAATTGATGGAGTTTTCTGTAACATTCAGTAGCAGTTGCAAGAATTGTCGGCAAAGCTGTGACACAAGGATGGCAAATAATAGATCAATGAGAATGGACAGTAAGGAAGTGCTGTTGTGTGGTTTTTTTCAACAGAAGAGATGCTGGAAGGACAAATATCTGACCAATTTAACTGACGCAGCATGGACAACAATAATTACTGGCTTCATGCATTCAAGTCAATCAAATATTACAATGCCTATAGTAACTATTCTATACCACTCAAAATCTCAACTCTCAACAGCCTGAAACTGCCACAATAATCTGCTCTGTGTCTAGAAATGTTCTTAAATATGGAGAATAAAACTTTAATCTCATTTGGGTACTCTCTTACTGTAATTCTCGTTTCCCCACTGTCTGTCATGTCCTTCCATTATATTCATGGAAAAAAAATTTTTTTCTTGCTCTGAAAATACAGTGCTGACAAAAAAAACCAGAAAAAGGATCAAGTATGATCAGCAATGTTAACTATGTCATTCTAGCATTTTGCTTAAAGACTGCCTTAAAAGCAGATGCTTATATTCTGACTTCCTTTAACATAGCTTCTGGTTTTCATGTAATTAGTCATGAACCTTTGCAAGTAACAGCTTTGCAATGCTGAAACCACAGAAAGCAAGCACAATCCAGCCTTAAAAACCTTTTCTTAAATCTATAGCCATAAAGTGATTAGAACAGCTAACTCTTTCTTCTAGTAACGCTGTAACCAACACAGATTAACACCAAGCAATTATTCACTTTGCCTTGAATATTTTTTCCTTTTATGCAGAAGCACAAGGTACAAACCAAAGACTCTTGGTGTTTCTCACGCCCTTTCCAATCCACACCTAAAAACCTATTATCAGTTATGCAATAACTTCTTCCCATCCATTGTCAGTTCTGTAACACCTTCAAAAGCTCTTTTCTCCTTCAAAGGTGTAAAGCACATGTGCAGACAAGCTGGAGTCAAAATGAAGTAATTAAAGCTATTAAGGACCTCCAAAAACATGCTGGCCAGTAACGTAATGGGGAGGGGTCTTAAACTGTCTTTTATATAAACTGTGGAGACAGCAGATACACCAACATGGTCAATGTTCTTAAATGGAACCAGTACATTTCTGTAAATATTGAAAAATATTAGACAAAAGTATACTAGTAGCCTTGTAGTGACAAAAGAGAGAACCAGTTGCTTTGGCTGGGTCCACAGCAAATGGCATCAAGAAAGTCTGGAAGATCACATTTAGCCTTTTTTTTTTTTTAACATTATGGTTAACAACAATAGAACCCCTGATAATAATATCAGAATAAGGACAGAGAGAACATGATTAAATGGACTTTAGTCACTGCACGACAGCCTGAGCATATATGTGCTCTGGCTGAATAAGCACGTGCCGAAAGCCATCTGCAATCCTCCAGTTACATCTCCCAAACAGGTAAAAGCAAAAAGCAGTGGGGCTCCATCACTTTTTGGTACACAGAAAATCAATATTTCTTTGAGAGGCTGCACTTCTGTTATCTAATTCAATTAAAGACACAGTAGAAGGTCAGATCCTCAGCTACATCTCTATGTACTCTTTGGCTGGGCAGAGAAAGAAAGCTGAGGTTTGCTGCAGAACAGATCTGGAAACTTAGAAAAAAATCAAAACTAATAGCTTGTAATTAAGTTGTGCATCAGAAAAAGCATTATGTGTAAAAAAAAAATAAATCTTCTTTATGTAATAACCTGGAGTTATAATTGCAAAAATGTACCTCTAATCTGTAAATGTAAGACAAAATGCTATTTTACTGTCTCTTTCTAAGACAAAATACCTAATCTGGACCTGTACTGTTCTCTTTAAAAAAAACTGGAAAATAAACTCTTTTTAGAAAGTCTTCTCCCTAGTCTGAGTCACTATTGCAGAATCCAGATGATCAAGGAGCCACTAATGACTCATCCTGACTAGGGATTGCTCCAAAATCCAGCTGTATTTCATGACTCAGTACTGTAAGCTTGGCTACTATCCTTCACAGAATCACAAAATGGTGAGGGTTGGAAGAGACCTTTGAAGATCATCTAGTCCAACCCCTGTCGTAACACAGGATCGCCTAGAGAACAACATACAGAGCCCCTTCCGTTGCCTTCAGCTGGGTATTTTATTGTCTCTAAGGGCCATGCAAGGAAAAGAAAGTCTATGGTCTAAGAACACCTGCCATTAGCTGTACTAATATAGTGCTCAAGCTTGCAAGTTGAGATAAGTTGTGACAGCATAATACTAAGATCAGGATGACTGTAGGGAATGTGACCACCATCTTTGCAGTACGAGGCCAGTGAGAGCAGGCCCTAAGAAAGAAGCAAATTAAATGTAAAGTGTTGGCAGACACTTTGCGTCATGATACCATAGCCTTAATATCTTTGCTATGTATCAATATCATGGTATCAATATTAGGCATCAGCATTCAGCTCTCAAGTCTGACTGCATCTACAGACCAAAGAAATTTCAGCACATCCTTACTACAGTCATGTTAAAACCTCCGGTCAAAATTTTCCCTAGTTATCCACAATGGGTGAAATGAGAAAATGGACTCAATTTACTCCAGGAGAAATTTAGACATTAGGAAAAACATCTTTAGTAACAGAGTCACCATATATTGGAACAGCCTGGCTAGGGAGAGAGTTAAATCACCATCCCTGGAGGCATTTAAAAATTGGGTAGATCTGGAGCTTAGAAACAGGGTTTAGCAGTGGGCTTGAGACAGTTGGGTTAATCATTGGACTCAATGAGCTTAAAGGTCTTCTCCCTTACAAAGGAAACAGACACAACAGAGTACACGTGTTTAATATCATCTCAAAAGAAAACAACTCCTTTTTTTCGGTTACTCTGTGTAAAGGGGTATAGAAATCTACCACCAAGTGGCTAAAAGTCTAATTTTCTGCTTTCAATTTCTTGGGGTTTTTAAACAGTTTTTGTTTACCTGATCTTTTGGAAAAGAACAGTTTGTAAATACCTTGTCAGCATATGCCTGTACAGGCTGAAATCCCTGTTTACTTAACATCTGAGCCATTTGGCTGTAATAATTATTTTCATGTTCTGTTACTGATGAAGCCTTATGTTGCATATTATTCCATTTCATTCAGTACATTATCAGAGAGCTTGAGGAAGGAAAAACAATACACTCTTAGCACCAGTAAAATTAAACCATAAATTTAGAGTAAATGTATATTACTTCAGGGAATATAAATCCTTGTAAGTTCAATAACGAAACTTGTAATTTTGCTAGAAAGCAAAGAAATAAATATTTGCTCATGGGCATGTTTTCTTTCTTAACCCTTCAAGTCTGGTTTCCTGCTGCTTCAGAACAAGATCAGTAAGTAAGCAGAAAGCATTCAGAGACATCACTACCTCTACTTGCTAAAGTGTTTTGAACATTAAATCACCTTCTTCCCCACACAATACTCACTCTAATACGTCCCGGTTGAACTGCTTTTGCCGGTTTCCCAAAAATTCTCCAATCATCTGTCTGCTGAGACCTTTTCTTTGTAGGAGAAAGTGGGCTACACCAACTGGAGTATCTGGCACAAACCCTCGTTCAATCAGATACTGGACTCCTTTTTCAGGTTTCCTAAGGAGAAATTAAAACACAAACTATTAACTTTCTTCTATTTGACTTACAGGCATCTGATTAGAACTTTATAACAATTTAGCCCATTAGCTTTCAACACGGGCTAGTATAGCTTGAGGACACATGTACCTATCAGGCAGAACACACTGCTCATTGTTCATAGCTTTAAAACACATTTCTGCATGTTATTACACAACCTCCTTCCGAGGATAAGCTGTGTATGCAAGCAACTTCAGGCATGAAAGTAAAAACATTCAATGCAAAAGGACGGGCCCAACACCAGCTACTAAATGCTCCTGTGGCTGGAAGAGACGGCCCTTCAAGAAATGGAATTCAAAAGCTGACAAACACAAAACAAAGTCACCTCTGACCTCCAGCTCTCATGCCATCAAAAGTTAAACTGATTGAACAAAAACAGGTGAAGTGGTATAACCTGCAAGCTGAGAATACAAAAAATAACGGAAAATAACGTTGGCCATGCAAAACCCCCACAATTAAAAACAGTGGAGAACCCATCAAACTTAGGTTGGGGTATTTGTCTTGTCCTTTAACACACTCATTGTCCCCGATTTCTCTCCTGCAAACAAGCATCTTCTTAATTTCTTAATTGGAGTGTTTTACATCTCTTCTTAGATCACCTCCACATTTAGCTGTAATTGCCTTCAGATCTCAAAACAAAGGAAGCCAAAACTACTCATGTTAATACAAGAACTGTGTACTGGGGAGGAGGGAATTGTGGCAATAAAATCTACTGCTTGTATTTTAAAGTGATGTAAAATTCTCTTCAAAAGGCACACTGTTTACTGCATCTTCCAGCAATGTGCCGTAACAGCCAGCCGTAATTTCTTTTAAAGATAATAGAGGGATATGCTTACTAGACGAGTCATTTCATTAACCTCACCTTTATTTTGTAAGGAATTACAAGAGAATGTCCACCTGTGAAAGCAAGTTATCTGCAGCACAGCACATAGGATCACCTGAAAGGTTTTTTCTCTTAAGTCAAGCAAGATCAATATCAAAGGCAACCAAGTTGACCATACTATTTTTATACAAGGTTGATCATACAATCATGACTCTTCCTCAGGGTTTTTAATTGCAAGTAACATTACAAAATGCATCAACACCCAGTTCTCCTGCTCTTTTACATTGCATTATTATACACTTAATATCCTACTAAGTGTTAGATAGAAGAATATATATAATTTGATTAAAAAGTAGTTCCGGGATCTCAATTTTTAGCATCAGGCTTTGTGGTTCTTTTCATCTACGATAAGATTACGTCTTCTAAATACAATCCTGTCAAATTAATTCCCTTCACACTCCAGAAGCCCCTTTTTCTTGGAAGTAAGGTAACTGCTATGTTCATATGATTTTGAGCTGTGCTTCAGAATTCTTACTATTTTGGAATCTAACTTCACAGCATTCAGTGAAATCAGGACTAGTTCTCTCCACCTCTGACGTTGCTTTGTCCATCAGATTTGTAGCAATGTAAATCCTCTCCAGCAAAACAGAAAACACTACTACCAAAAAAGCATGATTTAATCCAAAGATCACTTTACTTGAGATACAGAAAGTGCTGGGTCGTTACTTACTGTGCTAAACTGCAACTTGAATTCCTACCACCCCCATAAGCCTGAACATTTGAAATCATCACAGAGGTGACACATGATTTACATTGCATACATTCCTATGTAGTTGCATAATTTTACACAAACCAGGGTCTGCTTTTTCCACATGAGAAGCTCTGCCTCTGGTTCAGCAATATGACATCACTGGATTCAAACACACCAGGCTGGGTAAGTCTTCAAAAACAGGCTTAAAAATCTATTCAGCAATGCACTGGAAGCCAGAAGCTCTTTTCCCATCAATACTTTCTTCTTTAATACCTCTCAGGAAGTTTTGCAGTCTAGGATTATTTAAAAGTGGTCCAGTTTGTTACAGCAGTTGGAACATGGAAGCAGTGTAAATGCTGAACTGTAATAATATGAAAATAGTACCGGAGAAGTGTGAACTACGAGAACAAAGTCTGCTCTTTCCCTCATTGATAAATTAAAGTGTGTCAGCAGTTGCATAAACTTCAGAGTAACAAGCTTGTGAGTCATTTCCACAGTGAAGAAACTATTTCTTTCTAATTCATGGCCCTACCCACTCAATTTGACAACTGGAGATCAGTAAAGTTGTGTCACGCCACCTTGAAATCTGTCCTCTGTAGACTCTGAACACTGTTGTGCTGCGCTAGAAAACCAACAGTAAACCTAGAGAATGTGACTGACCTCAAGTGAAGAGCTGCTTGTGGCTGACCCCAGCCAACAGCTGAGGACCCAGACTAAGCTGTGCAGAGCTACTGCTAAAAATAAAGAACTAAAGAGTCAAAGGGCTTCTCTAGAGATTTTCTAACAGGTGTTGAGATGAGAACTGTACCTGTCCATAATGTGACCTTGATCTTTCTTTGACTGTTCCAATAATCATCACTACAACAGGGATAAAGGATTTCTGAGAGCAAACGTTAGCAGGACCATTGTTCTTACTGAGAACCTATTGCTTCAGGAGGTCTCTTGGTGCCTCTCCCCTAGCAGTGCCAGCCTGCAATCAAGTATATTCTATGCAGAGTGTACTCTAAAAGATGGACAGAGAAGGGCAATGAAGCTGGGGATGGATCTGGAGCACAAATGCTCTTGCACAGCCGCTGAGGGAGAGTTACTGTGGAGTAAAGGAAGATCAGAGGCGACCTTTTTGCTCTTGACAACTACCTGAAAGGAGGCTGGAGCAAGGTGGGGGTTGGTTTCTTCTCCCAAGTTGCAGGCAATAGGAACAATTTCTTCACCAAAAGGGTTGTCAAGGCCTGGCCCAAACTGCCAAAGCAGTGGTGGTGTCCTCATCCCTAGAGGGATTGAAAACCCATATTGATGTGGTGCTGATGGACATGGTTTAGTGATCTGTCCATCGTGGGTTAATCACTGGATTTGATTATATCAAAAGTCTCTTCACATCAAAACAATTCTGTGAGTAGCCTGAGGCAGCAGGACCATTCTGTAGGTGTTAGCACTCCTCAAGCAAGGCAGCCTGCAGCATTTTCAGTTTTCCTGTTACCAAAACAAATACAATACAGCTCACGGGAGAGCTCTGAAGGCTAAGGGTTTTATGGGAATGTGCACAAATAAAGTTTTCAATACAAGACTCTCAGAACTGGCAATTTTGGTTTATGTTCTGGAAGTCTAGCTTGCTGACTAAATTTCTTCATAGTTCTGTTTTTTTATGTCAACACTGTTAACCAAAAAATGGAATTTTAACAAACAGCTTACTGGAAGAACAATCTCCCTTTTTGTTTTCAATGACCTTGCAAGCTAGGGAAGTTGGGGTGGGGGGTTTACTACTATTGTACATTCCCTCCCACCCTTACACGAGGTGTAACATTGTATTTAACAGCAGAAGTACTTAACAGAAAACAATGGCTTTGTGAGAGTTCTCAGTACTCTACTTGCCATGAAGCTTTGCTTAAATGTGAGGCTACCAACAGGTTTATGAGAAAAAGGACACAAGGATGGCTTCACTCTCTGTCTTTAAACATCAGCAGCATCTTCACTCTTTTCAAATTCAAAGACACTGAAGAACTAAACACATTCACAGAAATTTATGCTGTCCCTGACATCACAGATTTCAAATTACTAAGTGAAGGAATTACCTCTTAAATGCTCCAAGAGGACACACAGGTTGTGGTACTGACTATTGGCCAACTACTAGAAAGTCATTTGCTCCTCCTCAATGAAAGGCAAAAAATACCAGGTAGCTGACAGGGTTTCTGGAGGTTTAAAAGACAACACATGCCAATGGAGATTCTTCCATTGGCAGAACCAGCTGTCCTAACTGGAAAAACTTCATTTTTCACTAAACCCTAGTTTTCCTGAAGTGTTTGACTAGATGCAGAAGGCAGTGGGGCATGAAAGGATCATAGATTTAACAGGAGACAAGATAACTGATGTAAGTTATCTTCATTTCTGCCTACTCAGAACGGATTGTAGACCGTTTTGTACTTACAACTAAGAGCCTTTTGTGATTAGCAACATTCCCAGTGATGGGTGGTTAATTACACCTACCAATAATGGGGAAGATGAGAAGTCTATAAATAGTAATTGTGGAAGCTGCATGAGCAGAGCATTTATTTTCAGATGGGAATTCATTAACTAACACCAAAATACACCCTCTAAAGCCTGCACCTTACACAGCTGATGATATATATATTTAGAAAACTTTCCATATTTACAGGATTGCCTCCAAAACAAAGCTTAAAAATGAATTCCAGCTTATAAGACTGGCCCAAGCAAAACAATCAGGAGGAATCTGATGAAAGAAATTCAACAAAAACCTATTTACATCAGATTCTCTGGTGTTACAGAAAGGGCTAAGGAATTTGCCAGAAGCTCATTAATAACAGATATTTAGGATGGTTTAGGGTCAGATGGAGAAAGTAATGCAAACTTCAAAATACAAGATCAAAACAGTGTATTTATAAGCACACTTTGCAGAGCACCAGCAAAATGCTGCCTTTGTGTGTTTGTAAAGGCAGGTTGGTTTTTGGAAAGCAACTTCTTTAAGAGGAAGCAGACTGCAGGGATGCACAGTGCAAAATTAGGCACAGACAACAGTTGAATAACACAAAGCCAAAGAACACCCAAGCCCCTGGCCCTGCTAAAAACCCATTCCCTCAGAAGTCAAGACAATAGCAATCCCCTGCACATGGCTGCTCCTTCCTCTAGCCTCTGCTACACCCTTCCTTCCTGGCCTAACACCAGCCAGGAGGAGATGGCTTATTTACTTCAGTAAATTCTACACACAGTACCAAGAGCATAAATTCAACATATGTTCATATAACTTGCTGTCATTAGTGCTGATCTCATTAGAGTGATGTGAAGCTTAGGAGGAGCTGTGCAGTTGTGCTTTTTCCTGTAACAATTGCAGAGGTTGAATCTGGAAAAAATCACCAAGACACCCACATGTTTAGGAGTTTGCTGACAGGAGTGATGCTTGAGGCTTCCCTAAGCATGAGGTCTCCTTTGGACTACGGGGTAGAAAAGAACAACAAATGACGTAATAGTATCAAAGTTAGTACATTCCTGAGAGCCCCTTATCCAGGTCAAAAATACACAAAAGGCGGCGGGGGCAGGGTGGGGTGGGGATGTGTGTGTATGTGGAAAAAGTAGGGTTTTCTCCATTAGACTCAAATGTATCTGTAAATAAGAAGCACAGTATTTTTAGAAGAACACTGCATTCCTAATACTTCTATTGTCCTGAGCAAATTAGCAAGGAGATTAGTGAACGTGTCATTATTTATCTTGATGAACTTTCCCCTGGTTGGAGGAACCACTGACAGACAGCTTCAGGATACCTGTTATTACAATCATTTACACCACATGAGAATACCATCAACCTGCAAAGACAATCATCAATGTGCTCTTGCAGAAAATCTGGATTCCCAGTGATAAAATCAGACCATTCCAGTCCCTGGTTTGACGTTTCCCCCGCTTCAATTCGGTTTTCGGTGGTACAGGAATGCAGGAAAAGCACACTGGTCAGAAACAGCTTCTGCTTGGAAAAGGGGAAGGGTACATGCATCTGCTGACCAACTTCCCAGGCCAGTTCCCAGCAAAGCTGTCAACAATACTGCCATCCAACCCAGTGGGGTAGGTAGGGGCAGGGACAGCCGCATGGATTGCTGTTTAAGTCATGGTTAGAAATCCAACACTTTATGCTGTTGTTGGACATACAAAGTTTAATATCCAGTTCCAAACGCTATTGGTACTTAGGAAGCACAGCTCTGCACTACCTGGATTTTTGAATTGGCATCTTTTAAATTACAGGCAATATTATTTTTGCAGAAACCTCTGCAGTGAATTTGCAAAGTGAATTTGGTAGAGGAAAAGTTTTTGGCCAGATTCTCAATCGTTAAGAAAGAGATCTGCACAACCTTAGCCAGTACAACTACTTATCAGAGCTACTGGTATAGATGGTCTTACCGCAAAACAGACAGATGTAGCTGTGAGAGCACTTCCAGTGGCAGAGCAGCACCAGCATTAACCTCTTCTCTCATTCCATTGTCTGGTTTAGGATTTCCTAACAAAGGGAACTACAGGAAGAAGGGGTTTTGTTGTTTTGTGCTTGTAAGGCTTTTGATGGGGGTTTGTTTTTGTTTTTAAAAAGTCCAGTCGGGCTTCCCTGCTTCTTTTTTGTTTGTAGGCACTGGAATAGGCATCCCAGGGAGGTAGTTGTGTCACCATCCCTGGATGTGTTTAAAGATTGTTTGTATGAGGTGTTGAGGGATATGGTTTAGGGGTGAGCTTGTACGGTCCGGCAAATGGTTGGACTTGATGATCCCAGGGGTCCTTTTCAACCAGAGTGATTCTGTGAATTGCACAATCAGTTGAACTAACCAAGGCATAGTGTGCATCAAGTGCCACATCCACACTGGACACAATGGCAGAACAGCAAGTACCACCTCAGAAACACTCAGCAAAGCCATGGTGTAAAGACCTGGAACATCTTCCCTACTTCTGACTTGCAAAACATGTCAAAACACAAACATCCCAAACACATTCAATCTTTGTGTTTCTTTTTGATGCTGAGAGCAGAACAGAGCACTAACAAACCAATGAGAACAGAAAGCTGCTGTTTAGATTTCCAACGCCCAACAATGACAAATGTGCATTTTCAGGTGTGTTTTCACACAATGTGAATAGCCACAAATGTTCTGGTCTCACACCCCTCTAAGGTCATGGGGATAAAGCAGCTTGGCTGAAAATGAGAAGCTTGATCAAACAGGCAGATGGAACTTCTGTATTTCTGAAGGGACATCTCTAGGCCTTTTGCTTTCCTGTCACAAGCATACATACACACGTGCTACACACAAAGGGTCCTAAGCTGAGGGAATCTAGAAAACAAGCAGACAGAACTACAAACATTTCTTATAGGCTGTCAACAGTGCAAACAGAACAAACATGTTGCTGCCAAAGAAAACTTTTCATGTTGCGGGCAGAGAATTTAAAGCAGCTCTCTGTTAAAAAAAAACATCAACCCACCAACCTTCCTTGCCTTTGATACTAGAGATTCTATTTTTAAATATGTACAGTTGTCACAATAACTGGGTTAAACATTGAAATACAGGGATGGCTTTTTTAATAGCAAGAAACTGAGGCTTTTCTTAGAATCACTGAAGAACTTAAACATTTTTATATAGCCAAGCTGGCAATAACAAGCTGGTTGAATGTTCTCCTTACTCTGGCAGACAGTCACATTTTGTTTCTTCCTTTGCTTTTGATGAATGTCCTACTGCTGCCTGAATGAAGCTCAGAGAATTGCTACGCTTATTTTAAATCTAGGAAAGAAGAAAAAACCCAGTATCCTTAAAATACTGCCAAAATAACTTGTCAGAGTTCACTCAACAACACAACAAGACAAGAAGAGGAATGAAAAGAAAAAATTTAGAGACTGGGAAGCCTGCCCCTCATCTCTTCTGGTGTTATGCAGCTGCTAAATTGAGAGAAAGAAGGACTAGGTGTAAATTGCATTTTATGGTAGTTACAACAGAGTCCTGGGTCAGGAAAATAAGCCAAGAAACGGCATGCTTCTCACAGCTGCTCAGCATCTCGTGGACACAGAGAGATAGTTCTTCCAGTTATTGGGGCAGGAGCCCCATTTCCTCCCATCCCATCCATAAGGATGACTTCTCCTAACTTTATGATGCATTCATCTTCTCTGGTTCATTCAAGACCAAACCAACACCTACCACCACAGAAGTGAAGTTCGCAGCTTACTTACATTTACAACAAACTACCAGGAGTGACCTCCATTCAGTGAAAGTTAATTTGTACTCATGTGATTAACAAAAGAATTTCTAGGAAGTGATCTCAGTGCCCAGTTCTGCTTGGTGGGGGAGCAAAATAAAGAGAGGAAACTCTGGAGATAACTGGTTTCACAAAATTACAGTGCTAGCATTGCTTTCTGTCTGATCAGTCAGTTTCTTTATGCCACCATTTCCTAGTAAAGCATTAGGAAATGAAACATTAAACATTCCTGCTACTGGATCTTGAGGCTTGCCTGAAAACTGTGGCCTTAATCAGAACTGATTAAAAATCCAAAACAGTGTATAAAAGGCAGCTAAGTCTTCTCCACGCAGAAAGTCTAGTTTATTCTAATACAGGAGAAAAATAGCGTTTAAAATTATTTCAGAAATAGGATTGTCCTGTATGAGGAGCATCAGATTCCACAGTGAAGAGAAAGATAAGACACACCTCGAGCAGTAGCTGGACATGTCCTCGCTAGTAAAAACAATCCTGAGTCATCACTGTAACTCCTTATGACTCCCTCTCTTGGCAGTGGACAGCCAGATTATTTGCTCTCCCCTGCTCCTTCCTTCCTTGCAAGAAAATAGAAAGTATTTTATTAGTTAAATAAAAGGGCCAAAACACTCTATAAGCATTTTCTCACCTCCTCTGACTAGCACATCACTGCATTTCTCAAGGAGTAGGGAAAAGAGTTTATTTCTGCCAGGTGAGCAAAATAAACTCTTTGAGACAAGACAACTTCGAGACATGAAAAACCTGCCAACTCTCTCTCAGAACTGTTTGCCAGGGCTGAGTGTTGCTTTCAAGTTTATGCAACTGTAATCAGAAGTAAGACATCAAGATAACTGTCCTTGACATTTAGGAATAGTCCCTGCCTTAATATTTTCTAGTGTCCCTGCCCTAAATTCTCTTTCCACACCTTCATCCCAGTTACACATAACAGAAGTGCTACAGCTTCAATTTCTGCACCTCTGCTGACTGTACATGGGCAACACTGATAAACGTGTTTAGTTTAAGTGGGAAACTTCTAGATGAGTAATGAAAAAATACTCCTTAAAGATTTCCAGAGCTTTCATTTGTAGATCCATCAAACCCCAGTTCAGCAGACCGATGGGAATTGTTAAACAAGAGCAGTGTCGATGCCTCCTCTTCCTCTTTTATTTAACTATTTTTCCAAGGATTCCTATGCAGCTTTCCCACCTCCTTATCCAAAACACCCTCTGCGTGCTTGCAAAGGCAGCTGGTCACATTTTTCACCCTCAACATTTGGTCACTTGAGATTTGCTGGTGGTGGGGGAGGAATTAAAATTCTGCTATCCAGAGTCATATCAGACACTTGTCTGGGAGCCGCTCACCCAGTCAAATTCTTTTATCCATCAGGTCATTTTCTAATACCCAGCTGTTATCCCGAGCACGCACGCGGCATTGTTAGAGTCAACCCCGTTACTGATTCCTGGCACGCAGCAGTGGCAGGGAGATGTGTGCCCAGAATTTTTAAGGGCAGGCGGAGCTGGTGGCAGAGGATGAGGTAATGGCTTTTCCACGGTTCCGAGGACATGGTCACAGCGCAGCCTTTCCAAGGCTAGACTCGTTTTCAACATTTAGTAAAGTTTACACTCCCTTCTAACAGCAATAAGGGAATCCTTGTGCCCATATCTGAAACCAGTGCTTATGTGTACTACTGGTTGCTATATAGTTATACATTTCAGCTGGATTTTATAGGCAGGACATAATGTATGCTAATCAATGCATCCATTTGGGGAGAAGACGAGGAGAAAATGGGTCCTCAGGGACAAAAGATTAAATGCGCACAGAACAAAGCAAAATACACAGACCTTTCTTTGGGTGTTCTCACTTAGAGCTAAATGTTTTCAGAAATAATGAGAAACCTATTAAAACATTCTTCGCTTACTAGCTCCTCAGCATGTTAGAGGACAAAAGACATGGAGCGCTTTGATTTTAATTTTTGTTGGAACTGTCTGTAGCTGAATAATCTGTGGTCCATATGTTGTAACAACAGTAAAGCCCCTCTCAACATATACACAAGGACAGTAAATGCCTGTGCTGCAAAATCCTGAACAAGCCTCTTTACACTAGTGGTATTAAAAAAAAAAAAAAATCACAGCAGACAAATTATTTGCAAAGATATTGGAGATCAGCTGACAAAATAATTAGTTCAAAGATAAAGAGAACAAACTGTTATTTACACCTTCTTCCTCCTATTCAATCTGCACTTATGAAGCCTAAAAATATTACAAATTGTCCATAAAGAACTTCTCTAGAACTCTGCAATTTGTATTTGGTATAATCGCATCAACACTCAGCAAATTCCTCTCATACCTGTTCAGTAAAATAGAGGCTTACATTAACATTCCCAGGAACCCAGAGATTAGAAGTCTGTTCCTGGAATTAGCATGCAATTCACATCAACAGTCATTTTACAGTTTTGAATAGAATCATTCCCATCATACTGTAAATGAAGCTGGTAGGGCTTTCAGGTCAAAAGGTGATACATCACTGCATAATGCAAACAGATCCTCATGCCTTTTGAGCTCTGTCAATAAGTCCTTTGAGAGAACTTTGGAACAGTGGGAGCCTTGATAATAGCCTGCTACAGAGGGAGCTACAGAAAACGCTACCATCTGTCACTACCCTTTCCAGCAAAAGACGACAAAAATGGGGGGGGGGGAGGGAGGTGTGAAAGACATCAAGGAAAATGTATTGCAAAAATATGTAGAGCCTAGCATTTGCTCTACCAGCGTAAAGCAGGGTCATGTGCATTTACCTTACATACATATGTAAGATTAGGCCATAAAGTACACAAAAATAGCCCTCAATAAAAGTGTGTCACAGCATAACAAGTAGAGCAACACAGTTGAAACAGCCCATGAAATGCACTTCACAGCCTCCTGTGTCACCAGCAGTGTCAGAGATTGGCACCACCACAACTGGGTCCCGTAGCAAGAAATCATGTTGCCAGAGGAACACTGCCGGATAAGAGGAGATTTCACAGTGTCTTCCAATAACTGATATCCCAAAGAAGACAAACAAGAATATGGTCTCTATTGGATTAATAAATCTGCAAAACACAAACTTTTATCTCCCAAATGTTATTCTAGGCATAGTCACATCGAAGTTTCAAGCCACTCTAATGTTGTCCAAGTTTTGTTGAAAACATCTTATTAATACAAAAAGTGCTAGAAACACTGCCCAAGAGAAAGAACAATCACTGCACTGCACTTGATACTGCACTGCACTTGATGCGGCCCTGCCAGCTACATCACAGCAGCTCCAGGACACTGTAACAGCAGGTAGTGTTAGCAACAAATGTACCTGGTAGTCAGAAATGCTTGGCAAGGAGCCATGGTGTCTGCCACCATCACACTGGCACAGGAGAAGGGAGATGGCAACAAGCTGCTTACACACACAGTTTGGCACGCAACTGCCGTCTGCTACTCCCCACCGCAAAGCTGACCCAAGGGCAGGACACATTTCCTCGTGTTACTAAGGTTAAACCTTTCAGCCCTAATTAATATGTTAGAACCATCACCACACCAGTAGCAAAACAGGACCTGAAAATCTGACCAGATTGGGCTGCGGTAACTGGTAAATCTGGTTTTTCCAGCCTGCAGTCAAAACAAACATGAGAACAAAATCATTGCCCTTTTTCCTTTTTTCCCCTCCCCACTATTTTTTTAAAGCAGCAGTCAAACGGTGTCTTGAAGCCTTGTTTATAAGCAAACCAGTCTCAGAGGCTGGATTTGCATTGGCAGGGTTTAGAGCCGGCAAAATAAACCTTTCTAGGTGGTGTTTTCCTTCTGCCTTGAAGCAGGGAATGGTTTCCAGTATCATTTCTCCCAGACTCCATCCTTTTCAAACGCTGCTGAAGAAAACTAACGCAATGCAGCTGGCCTCAGCCAGCTTTCCGGGTAGCCCCCGCATTCCGGGAATGCACCTGCAGCCCTTCCTTTAAGAAAGCAATGAATGGGAACAGACCATCTGACAGCCTATTGACAGGGGGAAATTCACTACTGCCATTCAAACGTGGGAGAACATGCAGAAGCTGGTACAGACTTGCCTTTTTTTGGGAAGAAGTAATTCTCTTTGGGTATTACCTTATGCTCCAGCATAGCGAACACGACTTTGCCACCTACATTTCTTTTACCAAGCTAGGGTTCCAAATTGAATCCCAAGCCACAGAGGCAAACTCTCTGATCAAGTGATAAAACTCCTAAAAAAATGGGTTTCAGAGCTTCTTCTCTACTGTCCTGTGCTCTTCACTCTCTAAAGATCTCTGTGGTACTAATGTTTTGCATAAAACAGTGATTAAAGGACCACCAGTTGTGCTTAGCTTTTACTCCGCCCCTAATGAGCTAATTCTAATAAAAGGCCTCTGGTAAGAAAACTGCACTTTGGCTTCTGAAAATTATTACTGTAACAAGAAAGCCAGAAAAACTATATAACATCTGTTGAAACTTCAATGGTGAGGACAGTGCCTTTCCATGCTTTTAAAACCTTCATTCAACACTCATAGCGAACAAAGCAGAAGCACTTATTCTCCTGCAATTCATGCATATCTTTAAGGTTCTGAATTCTTTGTGATTCATGTACCAGAAGAAATTATAAGAATATTCTTTAATTAAAGTTTGGTGAATATCTGTTATTAGGGTTTGGGATCTTAATTAGCAAAGAATATTTCAAAGCAGCAACAAAATAAACACAAACTTCTCGTAAAAGACATCCCTAGACTTTCCTCTGATAGATGCAGACACTTAGAAAAGAACTGAACCTCTTGTAATAGCTGACTTCAAAGCCACCTCCAGCTCTGGGCACAGTCCTTCCGCATGGGTGGCGCACACACTGTCACAGGAGCTCGCCGACAAGGCTAGTATTACTCCTTCATTATATGATCTTAAATGTGTCATGGAAGACACGGTCAAAAGAC
The DNA here is from genome assembly GCA_013400115.1 of Rhinopomastus cyanomelas. Classification (NCBI taxonomy): domain Eukaryota; kingdom Metazoa; phylum Chordata; class Aves; order Bucerotiformes; family Rhinopomastidae; genus Rhinopomastus; species Rhinopomastus cyanomelas. The sequence goes on along the minus strand of VXBP01005459.1, from coordinate 216,890 downwards.
ATCTAAGGAGAGTAGACTTGCTGGAGAGTAGACTAAGACAACATATCCCATTCCATGGTGTGTGCACATTTGGTCACGATAGGAAGGATGAGCTGTTTGAGACATGGAACTGAATGAGCAGGCAGACCCTCATTCCTGGACATTGGGCAGCTGCATTCTTGCCATGTCGTTAGAGAGAAACTGTGAAGTCGGGACTGATTTGCACAAACTCCATCTGACCTGCAGACCACCTTCCCAGGCTGGGAGACGTTCGGCACATGAAGCAGCAGCCTTCGCCAAGGAAGCTCACAGTTAGAACGTGGGATTCTTTTTCTAAAATGTTTGCCTGCACGAGACACAGTGTCACACCTCGGGTGCCAAAATCAGTGAGTGGAATGCTCAGGAGTTAACTGAAACTAATGCACCTGTACAGCACCTATCTAAAAGGGAAAAGGATTCTACACCTGGAAGAAATCATTACTTGTTAATCCTGGCAACTGGCTGAACACAATCACTAACCCTTCACTTATCTCACAAAAACCAATTTGCAGTTCTACCTGATACACTGTTGTCTCCTTTTTAAAGGATAAAGGTTTGGAAGTTTCTCAGCTCTCTTTTCGTAGGAGTTTATAGACTCATGCCCCATCACACTCTATGACAGTTCAATATCTGACATTGCACAGAGGGTAAATAGGTCTACTCCTGAAATGTCACAACTGGTGAACCTGGAAGAGCCATAATCAAAGACAAGATACATGAGACACTCAGGGACTGAGCTAACTGTAGAATCAGAGTGATGCAGCAGAAGGTAATGAGCACTGGAGATAAAATGCTGTGGGGGCATGAAATAATCACACACAGCAAAAGATCACACACAGAGGTGCTGCCTGGAGTTCTGTGCAGTGCTCCCTAGAACTCAATGCTAAGGAACTGAAAAGCATCCTGCAGCCACCCCATATATGTAAAAAAAAAAAAGAGAGTCTAACTACATTCAACTCTGTTCTGTGGGATCAAGTAGCTGTTTCAAGTAACAGTCTCTATTCTTCTCTGTTCCTGGTGTATGTTTCTCACTTGCAGGCTCCTAGTGCTATGGCATGTCACTAGAAGTACCAATTTCCAGCTCTCTCACTCATGGCTGTTTGGGTACTATATCACCTTTCTCATATCCTTCTGCAAGTGACTCAAAAGTCTGTTACCAAGCCTGAAGTTCACTGATCGTTGACTGCTTACAGCTTAACTACTGCACAAAACACTGAGCAAACACCAATTTTTTTCAAATGTCAGGCAGTAACCAGCACCTTCCTCTCCACATCACCAAACAAGGATGTTCACGCTTTCATATCTTCCTACCTAGGTTACTTCATGAGCTGTAAAAGCTGCGTAGTCCCTATGACTTACATACTTCTCATTGGCTAAAAGCCTCTGTAAAGGCCTATTAACTTTTTATAAAGAGAAAAAACAATCCAGAAAGCTTTTACAGCCAAGTCTGGAAGTTCCACCCTTAGTATTGTAATGAACAGCTTCACGTGATGGCATCAAAAAGCATTAATTTTCTGCAGTGTTACAACATCCTATTACATATGCTAAACCACTGACCCATTAAGCCAAACAAACCGAATCTCGGCACTGCAGGCTGTGGAAGAGCTGCAGGAGACTGTGGCACAAGGTGACTGGCAGCACACTGAAAAAGCTGTTAGCCTTTCAGAGACCAGATATTTTCATAGAGACATCCTGCAGAAAATATCAAAAACTTACACAAACACTATCAGCTGCCAAAGGTATTTTGAAGACAAAAAGGAAAGAGTCGTGGCTCTTAGTGCCTTTCATCTCAGTGTTCCAAGGAGCTTTATGAGCACCAGCACAAGAAAAGGTTCAGGGAAATGGTACCCATTCTAGAGCAGGGTGATCACCACACTAGGCATTAAGGAAATGGTGAAGAAAAAACAGGAATTCTAATGCCAACCACTAACTGTTCTTGTATCCAGATTCTAAGAGTTCTAGTGAGAACGACTCTAGTAACATGAATATGGGGTTTGGAGTAGTATATGATTTGTTAACCTCTACCATATTGTTTATGTTTTTCTACAACCACATGGGAGTATCCAAAAAAGAAAGTATTTTACTAAAACAAAGCAACTCGAGAAAGTTAATTTATAGAAACTTTATACAACTGCATGCATGGGGAAAATCAACTGTCATATGCAGAAAGACTATTTTTGTGATAACTTTGTGTAAGTAATAAGCATTTATTTAGTGCAAAAATATTCAGTGCATTAGTTTTTTGATAGCAAGTTTTCCTGATGTCTACTGAAAAAATTATGGGCTCTGTCTGCGTTGAACAGGAAACTCATCTTACACTGCTTGTTATCTCTACTTAACATTTGACAAGTTGTACAATACTTACATGACTAGGGCAGGAAGAAATCTGAATTTGTTATAATATCTCAAAGAAGATCAGGATTAAGCCACCATATTTTTCAACAGGAAAGGAACCTGATCCATCTTCTTCAATAGTTTGCCATCACAGACACACACACACACAGAGAATTATCTTTTTCCTTTTCTCCTGAAGCTGTTTAACTACGAAGATGCCAACCTGCAAGCACTCTGACATGAATGGTCACCACAATTAGGTTTTTTCACTGAGAGGTCAATATCAGACACCAGCCTTACTTATCTGATACAAGAGAAAATATTCCTTTTTTGTGATCGTGCTTCTCCACCAAAAACTGAGAGTAAAGGAGGAAGTGTTGTACTTACTTATTGAAAAGATTCAGTCCAATCCTATAGTGGCGTTTCCTGATAACATCGTTACTGAAGGCAGGGGAATCCCAGCTGTTTCGAGTCTCTTTGTGGTATGTTTGTTTGCTCAAGGTTTGCTCCCTTAGGCTGTCTCTAGAAGAAGATTCTGAGCTGCAATTTATTGTATCATTTGAGTTGGAAGTGCTGTTGATGCTGTCATTGTCTCCATCAGAATAATCAGACTCTGATTTGCTTTGCCTGTTGGCTGTGCCATTGATAGCTAAATGACTCTCCATAGGCCGAGCTCTATGCCTTGCCTCCGGTTCCTCCCGGGTTATAATCTTGGCGGGAATACTGTGAGGGATGTGTTTTGGGCTTCCCTGTTGGCTAGTGATCCCTCGGTCATATGCATTTTGTCTCTTTAATGAGCCTCTCTCTGAGCGGTCGCTCAAGTCCACTGAACTATCACTGGGTGGCTCTATAGTGAGCAGTGGTAGGTGATCCATTCTCATCCTCTGTTCCTGACATTCCAGTGATGGGGTACTCCGGCAGCTCGTATCAGTGTCTATCTTATCATCTTTGTGGGTCATGGACCAGTACTCTTGAGAAGAGTTCACAGACCGAAGCCTCAAATCGGATTCTGTACTGGATGGTCTCTCTACTGACTGGGAAAGTGGCAGGGGTGGAGACAGCTCTTCCTCATCAATATATAACGTAACATCACTGTACGATGCTGTCATGTCATCAAGCTTCCTGTGATCCACATTGTGGATTGCTGGCTTAGCTGGCACACAACTGTCCCGTTCCATTTCACGACTTCTCACTTGATCCGGAGTCTGGACTTCATCAGAATGTAGACTACGGCAATTCAGTGCATCATCAATGGATTCTGCAAGGGATTTCACTTGCCTGGAAAAAGCATCCTCCAGTTCTGTTATTGCATCAGCAAAATCAGTAGATGCTGCTGGAGACTTCATTGTAGCTGACTCTCCAAGGTCACCACATTCAGACGGTACCATGGACCCGAGCTTTGACCCATCATTTGTAACAGAAACTTGTTTTCCTTCAAAGTAAGAGCTGTGGACTTTCTCAGGTCCTTCAAAGGAAAACTGCATTCTCATATTGGACAGTACGATGCGTCTTGACATACGATTTTCTGACATAGAACTCCTAAGACGCTCAAAATTTTTGTTCATCTGATACTGGCGAAAAGCTGTTTGTATAGTACGAGCAGCATGTCTAGTTATGAGACGGCCTCCATATTTTCGTTCTAGCATTTCCACCTGCAAAAGGGTGAACACAATTCTTTGGTAACCTGGTACGCGTTAGAACAAGGTAAAAGTACAATAAGAAATAACTTCTTTCAGCAACTTGGATTTTCAGACATTTTTCAAAGTGTATACTGTTTCTGAAAGTAAAATCTCAGACTAATGACCAGCACAAATCACAAACCAAATGGTAGAATAGCCTCATGCAGAGTCTTCTTTAAGCCAACAACAGACTTTCAGACATTCTAAATACAAATTCAAAGCTATTTTTGTTCTTGCAATTACACTCAACAACGACAGTGCTTCCAATTAACAGAATGAATATGCAAAATAAATGCATGATAAATACTATCAATTTAACCTAGTGGAAATGACCTTTCCTTCCAAACCATGAAAAGCAACACTCATTTAAAAAGCACTGAACAGGAGGAATAACTAGTTTTATTTCAATATTTCTTCCCTCATAGTTAACCTCTTTTTTGATACGTCTTTGCTGAATTTGTGTTTTCCACAAGAAGTCACGTAGATATGGTACTCAAGGGGTTTGGTAGAGTTTGGTTAATGGTTGGACAGGATGATTTTAAAGGTCTTTGCCAACCTAATTGAATCTATGACAAATCAGTATGTTTACTACTCTGATTAAACCCATCATATTTCTGGCAGCGCTTTTGTTTAAGTCCATAGAATTTCCACAATCCATTTCACAATCATTCAAATCCATTTCTGCTTGACTGCAAATCTGGGTAGCTTTTTTTGGTTCAACAACATTTTAGTTACGGATGTTACATGCACAGGCACACACAATCTCACACTCTGAAGACCTTCCCACTTAATTCTTAAGTTCAGATAATGATGTGCAGAGGGGCGGAACCCTCCTTCCGTGGAAAGAACCAAATGCTACTAAAATGTATTTTCTAGTCCATTTTATCTACCACTGGAGAGCTGTTCACATACTTATTTCAGTGCTACTGCCAAGTTCTGCGGCTCCCATTGCTGTACACATTAAAAACAATCTGTTTGGCACAGTGCTTTCAAATGTGAGACACTGATTTTTCTTAATTTTTTTCTTATTTCTTTTTTTTTTCCCATTCTAGACGCAAAATGTATTATGCACCAGTATCAGCATGAACTGAGGAGGCTGAATTTTCAGATAGGCTCAGGTCATAATTACTGCTGAAGAATCATTGTACCTTGAAATAAATCTTTTAACTAAGCTGAAAAAGCTCTGATTGATCTCTGAGCTGGGAATCCCTAAACCTGAACATAACTCTACACAGTTTGTCTTTAAAACAATTATTTAGCCTTTCACCCCAAATGACAGTTGCGTTACCCCACATTTGCACACATCAAAGTGGGTACAGAGTTACTGGTAAGGCATTCTGAAGATTAAAACAATTATTATTAAGAACATCTATCACAACGCTGCCACTGCTGCCATACACTTGCTATTATTTCTATCTTTAGTATACTTTAGGCCATGTTTAAATAAATCTTAAGAAATTCTTTTGCTGTATTAATCTCAAAACAAATGATGAACTGTCAGTTTAGCTGTCCTCTCAAAATTAAATGTCAAACCTAAAGAAAACTTGTATAGCTGGTGCTAAAAAACCAAACCAAACCCTGATACTCTATAAAATAAATGACCTGAACACTACTCCTGCAAAAAGGCTGTTGTCCTTTAGCTTTGCACAGAAAAGAACATTGATTTTCATAAATTAGGGAGGTGGTGGGAATTTTAATTGACAGAATTTTGGAATTTGCCTGGATTATTTACTAAACTTGTGACTAGAATTTCTAATAATTTTTAATGCCTATTGTAATGCAGGTTTTTAATGCACATTTAATACACATTGCCTTTAGGTAAAGCCTAAATATTTTCCTAAATAGTTTTTAAGTATCTTTGGTGACTTTGGTTGAGTCACCATCCCTGGATGTATTTAAAAGTTGCTTAGATGTAGTGTTTGGTGATATGGTTTAGGAGTGAACATGTAGAGTAGGGTTGATGGTTGGACTAGATTATTGCAAGGGTCTTTTCCAATCTGAATGATTCTCTGAGATTTCAATGAGAGCTTTTCATGAGCAATAAGCAACTCTTCAATGTCAAGCTCCCTTTATGTATGGCTGTCACTTTTTATTGTGCAGGACTCCCTGAAAAAACACAAACCATCTGTTGTCCTCATTCTTTACCAAACCAGCATAAAAGGACAGATGGAACTAGGCTTTGTGGAATATCTCAAACACAGGAGATCTCTTCAGTGAAGAGATCTACACTCTACATCAATCCCTTATGAGACACCCAGCAAAAAGGGGTGCCAAAGGTAGAAAAGAAAGCAACATTTTAGATCTCACAGGGACGTTCAATTTAATAGCAAGGCTGGCACAATTTAGAATCAGGAACTTGTTATATTTCAGTGCAGAGTACTAAACTCAAACTTTCTATCCCAGTCCTCATCAACCAGGGCAAACTCCTCTTTTGTCTTAACTTCCTCTGGGGCCTCAGCAGTCTGGGGCTTGGTATCAGCACAGCCCCCAGAAGTATAGACAGAGGCAAAAAGGGTGTTCAGTATCTCTGCTTTCTCTGTTTCCTCTGTTTTCCAGGCACCCACCTCATTCAGAAGGGGGCCTATACTGCCTCTAGTTTTAGTTTTACCTGCAATGTATTTGAAGAGGCCCTTTTTGTTGCCCTTGACCTCTCTTGCAAGGTTGCATTCCAAGGAGGCTTGGCTTTCCTAGTTCTCTGACCAGAGCCTTACAATCACCCCAAGTGGCCATCCCCTCCTTCAATGACCTATAGACTTTCTTCTTCCTCTTGAGTTCCTGACTAAACTGATGGGAAATGAGACTTAGTCAGTGGCATTTACACTGGCTATCAATGTGTACTACACAAGGGCAAGTAGTTTGCTTCCTGTCTGCCAAATTTTGCCTGCTTTCCATTTCACCATGTTAACACTGAAGTTGGAGTGACTATATAATACATCACTATGATTCACAGTAAAAAAAATTACTCTGCAGCAAGAGAGATCTCTAATAAACCCCCAAACCAACTGAAAGCCACTGATGTACTGGGTCTTGTTCATCTATCAGTGAAATCTAGCGCATCCTGCGTACACACTTAACTTAAGGTGTTAAGGCATCGTTTTCAAATGATAAACATGCATTTCTGTGGCAATAAACATCTCTCTAAATAGGACTACATTCAGAACAACACTGAAAAGGAATGGCTGGATGGCTTACAGAAATGCTTTTTTAGTGACAAAGGCTTTGAACATCCATGTTAGCATCCACTCAGTCCATTGTAGAGCATGTCAGAATTTTGCCTAGTTAAGTAAAACCAATTAATACCTTGAACTCACCACAGAAATCTGAGAGAATATCAGTTTCATCAAGCTCTTCCTTTCTTTCAGCAACAACAAAGGTACCCAGGTTTCAAAATTAATCAATGTTTTAGAAAAATATTTTGCATTATTACATTCTACTACTTGTCCCAAGCAATGAATCACAATCCCCTGTAGAACTGTTTTACTTTTAACGCTGTTAACACATCTTTTACCCTTCAGGAAGCAAGGAAGGAGTATGGGACAAAGGGATAACATAACAAAGAAAAAAGAGTCAATAACCTCAGAAACGCTGACACGAGACTATTTCAAACCAAGCTGGTAACAGGAAAAAAATGTATTTTCAGCATCACAACTGAAGAGACAATAGGAATGATGTTCCCCAGCTTATAGACACGTTGCAAACATTGTCATAAATACCTGCTTATCTTGTAGGTCTGAAGAGAGTTCATAGCTCTCCGAAAGTGATCTTGACCTTTTAATAGCTTCTTCCTCTGCTTGTTTTCGCAGTATGGATGTTGAGTGCTGAAGTTTTGGCCTCCGAGATCTTTGTCCAGGTGAGATAGAATACAGACCGTAAGCTGAATGATCGTAATGGTCTGGACTTATTGCTGAACTGTGTGTTATAGGTCCTTGATGGTAAGCAGATGGGCTGTCCAAAGATGTGCCAGTGTCACTGCTTGGAGCTTCCCCCTCAACACTAGACAGAAAAGACAGGAGAATCCTCAGATGAGTATTGTATGGCAAAATTCTCAGCAAACAAACAGCATAGTTTTGCTTAGTATAATTTTGTGTAACACTTTGATCAAATTTATATGCAGCTGGTACAGAGGATGGTGGCCTTCAGGTCAAACACCACAGTTTTCATGTAATCCAAGCAAGACTATTTCTGTTGCAGGGGTCACCTTTAGAGCATGAGTCAAGGAGGGGAGTGGAGCATTATTTAACTTTATACAGCAATGACTAATAACAGCCTGAATATGTCATTCAGCAGTTACTGCGCAAAATAAATTAGAATGTTTCATTTCTTCTGACTGCTTATTATTGAGCTGTTTGGCTTCAAAATGACCGATGCCTACTTGTGTCCTTCCTTGCTTTGACAAATAAAAGCAGAGGTTTTGTACTATTATACTGCAGTTTGGCACAAAAGGATTATTTTTGTGTTTCTCAATGGAGATTCAGGATTTAATGTATCTTTGTGAGCTCCTGTGCTTCTAGAAACTGAGGCTGGGAAAAAGTATCTGCAGGAGCAATCACATTTATTTCTCTCTTGATGAAAGATTGCTCCTGTGGGATGCTTTTGGCATGTTTTATAGTAAAGCATCCCAGGGGATGTTGCTTCTAGCTAATGAAAGCAAAGTAGTTTCAAGCAGAGAAAATAGATAAGGAGCTATCTGGTAAATGAAACATTTCATTTTCATATGAACATTGTTATGGCTAAGGAATAAAGAAAAAACAACCTTTTTATTAGCACTTTTATATTAAGCTAATTAAGCTTAGTCAAGGTTTATCCTGAAGTAGTGATGACAGACAGCAATTTGTACTTGGTTTACATTTACAGTAGGACATTCTCATGCTGCAACAGGGCATGTGCTTTCACTCTTCCATTTAATTCCTAAGTTTCACATAAATATTTACTGTCTCATCCTGTGTACACAGAGCACTGATAGAAGAACAAAATTTTACTTTTAAGTTAACTGCTCAAAAGACTCCCTGAACACTCCATGCATGCATTTACAGAAGCATTAGCAGCACTTCCCCTACCTTGTATTTTGGGAACAGGTAGATCCAAACTCTAAAAGGAGTGAAATTCCACGTTCCCATCACACCCTGTACTTCTTATTTTGCCTTCATCACACATACCGAATATTAAAAAAAAAATAAAGCCCCTCAGGAATGAAAGGCTGCAGACATACCACAGCAGTCCCCTCAACAGTTCAAAGTACAGAGCAATTTTGGAAAGAACGTTCTCCACTGGGTCACAGTGCCAGAGGAGAACAAGGTTAACAGTGGCGAAACTCTCCTAGCTTGAACACTGTGTACTTTTTAAAGTGAAGGAGAAAAAAGTCCCTTAGATTCTTCAAAACGTTTCTATAAATATGTAAAACTGAAAGCAAGTTCTCCTTCTTTGCCCATCAAAATATGACTCTACCCAAAAGGCATTTTCAAACATACTTTACTCAAGCTGGAGATATTTTCAGCATGCACATGTTACTTTTTCCAAAAAGGAAGCTGACAGGAAACTAATCCCTTTTCCTCTGTGACACAGCTGGCTTTCAACTTAAAAATGATAAATTATACTGAGTTTTGCTTGTGACACTGAAACTGTGGATCCACCCATTAAAAACAAACAAAAAATAATAATTCACTCTGAAGATTCCATTAAATAAATTATTACCATAGTGAACAGCTTCACACTCTCTCTTCAAATATTAAAATATATTTCTTTGTCCTGCTAACTGCGAGGCCATGATATTCTGTACATTACAGGTTCCTAACGACAAGTTTATTTATAAGTACATTTCATATAAGAATTGTGAATTTGTCTTTATTAGGAAACCAGGAATTATCACTGTTTCCCTTTCTAGGTTCTTTGATCTTTTTTGCCTTCCTTGCCCTTAAATTGTCAACCATTTAATAACCCTTCCACAATGATTACAATCCCATGTTGACGTTTTAATAACGACTCTTTCAATGGATCACTTACTTTTTTCATCAACACAAAACGTACTGCCCTAAGCAGAAAACAACCCTGGAAGGGGGTCTGCTCGAGGCTCGTATTAAAGTTGGGGATTTCTTCTTTATTTTAGTTTGTTTTTCCATAAATAAATATGATCCTCAAACTGACTGTAACGCTCACAGGTCTATTCCCTGCCATCCCACCTGACCTTTGAAGCAGGGAAGCAATTCTCTCTCACAATAGGCAGAGCTCCTGGCACGGCAGCACTACAGCCCTTTGAAGCACACGAGCATGCCCAGGCAGGGCAGCTCGTCCTTGTCCCTTAAGAGCAGCCGAAGCTTCATACAAGTTATTTCATAAACATGAAGCTCTGCTGACAAAGGAAAGCAGTCTGCTTTCTACTTCTTATTGCTTTGCATATGTTTGGAAAAGAGAAACATTTCAACAAATATGGCTTGTGTGAAGCTTTAAGGATGACACGGGGTATTGCTCCACCATGGAGTGTGCGGAACTGAGAATCATCCTGCTCTGCCTGTTTTCAAAGGCTGTAATGCTACAAAGCTGCTTCAGAATGGGCTCAGAACACGAACCAATTACTGCAGGGTTACAAGGGCAGGTTTTTATCTCTCCACTCATTAAAAAAGCCAGCAAGCAAAAATGTCAATGATTCTGCTCCTGGCTTGCGACAAGAGCAAGCTCCCCCTTGACAGAGGAACAGTTAAAAACCTCTCTGGCTCTCCTTCACTTCCAGAAGCACACATCGTCTTTCCCAGATGGGTGAGAAATCAAGTACTTGAAGAACACTGCAAAATGCACAATGTGACACTTGACGCAGCCCTTGCTGGAATCAGAAATAACTTCTTAAGAAAGGTCTTAGATTTGAGGCATCTGCCACCTACTATACGTGTCCAGTAGAATTACTGGTAATTTCAGTGTTTAAAAAAATCCAGTGGACAAATTCAGTTCATCTGACTGCAATGTGATACTGGGGAGCATATTACTGGGGAGACAAACAGTGTGTTGAGTGTTCCAGTTGTGTAGAATTAGCAGAATGCAAAGCAGCTGAAGTTAACCTTTCATTTTCAGAACTCCAATTATTTTATCACGCTCCTGTTCCGGCAGAAAATAGATATTCATTATCTGCCAAGCCAGAAAAAGACAAAACTTGCTTGTCAGTATTTTACAAAGCAGCAGAGAATGGAGCAGCTAAAAAGTGAAAATGGAAATCAAGGATCTTTTAAAAGTCAGTACTATTAATACGAGTTAGCATGAACAAAGCTTTAAAACAGAGGCATAGAAAAACTCTGTTTCTTTATACAACTAAATTACTTTTTTCAAAGAGTGGCCAGCACTGACTGAATCAGTATTTTATCAGAAACTGACACTGGAAGTTTCTTTCAGCACAAGCCTCAGCTTGCAATACTGTTAGAAAAAGCCAACACCACAGTACGGGGGAACAAAAGAAGGAAGGCTTAGAGATAAACGGGAACAGACTGAGTACAATACTTTAAACATATCTCAATGGATATGTAGAAATATTGGTGAAAATGAGATCTGTTTTCCTTCTTCTAATGACTATAAACCAGTGTTAAACACCAAACACTGGTATTTAACTAGTGCTAAACGGATCCAAGCATTTCCTTTTATGTGTGTGCGGCTCTCGATTTTCGCCAAGAGCTAAGCCACACGCTCTGCGTAGGCTTTCAAATTAAAATACATCAGCTGAAGTGCCGTATGTGCACGCGAGTAAGATCTGCTGGCTTCAGCAGCAGGGCAGCGAGCTAAGGGTCACCCCGGCGTGCCGCTAACACCGTGCTTACCCATGATGCACGCTGCACTCACACAGTGACAGAATCCAAGCTCTCTGCTCTCTCTGAATCAAAGACTAATAGCCATGCACATGCCAAATGCTGCCAAAAGCTGCTTTTCTAACTGACTTGCCCAGATGTCAAAGCTGAGTAACCTGGTACCTGGCTGCATCCCTGGACAAAAGCAGCACACAATAGATGCAAAATGTGAGGCAGGTGTTGCTGGTAGCCAGTAAAAGGAGGTGGGGTTTTTGCACTTACTTCTCACTATCCAGGTGATATGCTCAAGAACTACGCAATGACAAAAATGCTCCGTCTCCTCCTTCCCTCTCTCTAATAGCCAGATATAGTTAGGTGTTAGCCATGACCAAAACAAAACATTTCCTCTTCAGGCATTTCAGGAGCAGCAACCTGGCAGGCCTTTTCTTCCCTCTCTCTCATTTTACAACGTCATTTACTGCTTCTGGTCACAAAGACAGTATTTAGGAACCTGTGCACTTTAACCACTATCATATTTTAAACATAATTATTATTCAAGATGTTTGAATACCTACTGTTATTCTTGAATTTGCTTTTCATTGTATATTCACAACTTCCTTTTCCTTCAAATCTTGCCAAACCGAAAGGAAGCACCATAAAGACAAAATTCTGAAAACCAAACGAGCTCCAACATTTGAAATAAAAAATGAAAACTGGATCCAAACCAGTAAAGAGCAAACCCCAAGCTTTTCCATGTACTTGTTCCACTGAAAATATTGGAAAACTGATCAGAGAAGCTGCAGATTTGGGTACACAGGCACAAGCATTTACCTTTCACTGAGATTATACTACAAAAGGAGAGATGGTAAAAAGAAAAGCAGGAATCCCACTTTTACTTAGGCACCACTACTTATCTTTAAAACTACAAGTACGTAAAGAGGAAGTATGTAACAATAACATTATATTCAGGAATTATTGGAATTGCCACTGATCCCAGAATTACAAGATCCTCACTGTACAAGCCGTGAAGCATCCCAGTGCATTTGTAGGGCTAAAACACAAAGATAATGAGAACATATGCTTACAGAAATCATCCTAATGTTCAAACCAGTATGTTGCAGATTTAGTTTGTAACTAAAAGCAACAAAGGAATCCAACATGCTTCTAAATACTGCACATGCCAAACCAAAACTGCATGCAGCATTTAAAAACAGAACCACAAGACCCTCCCACCAAAACTGAGTAAATACTTGAGAAATTACTTGACCAATGAGCATCCTCTGAAATCCCTAGTTACTTTCAGCGTTCATTTAGAATGGACTTGCAACAGCGCAATATAAAGACACAAAATTGAAACCAGGCCCTAACAACTCGATGGCATATACATGAGAACCAGTCAGTGTTATACTTGTCCTGAGAAAAAAATGGTTTTAGACATGTAGAGAACTATGACTATGTAATAAGTTCATGCTGCCTAAAGATTTCTCCACAGCATTTTAGATCCTTAAAGTTAAGAACACAAGTTTGAAGGTACACAGAATAAATTCCTCTCCTTCTACACTGTGGAAACTACGCACGAGTTATATGAGTACAGTAAGAACATGGTCAACTTAAAATTCTAGTCAGCATGAGATGATAAAACCACTCTGCTTTGCCGTGACCTGCAAGTGCTCTGTTCCTTAGGAAGCAGGCAGTTTCTAAAGCACAGCTGTGGTAGAGTACAGAGTGGTAGAGACAGCAGTCCAACCTGCAGGTAGTTTGTATAATGTGCATTCAAACTGAACTTAATAAACAACAGTGAAGCATTTGCATGAGTAGTTTGTCATTAAATTCCTCACTCAAATACAGCTCTTCTCTAGCTTGCCTGCTTCTCTCTGAATCCACGCTACTGCTTCCTGCACGTAAACCTGGTTTGCTTTAAGGCATGTCTAGTGACAAAAGAGTTCAGCATGCTTATTTTCTTCCTTTGTCCCAGAAATTTTTCTGTACATTACCATCAAGGTGGTATTTGCAATTAAAGTATTTAAACACCTAGGACTCTGCCATAGGATTTATGAGACAGACTTAAATGCAAACCAAAGACCAGAGCTTTTTGCATTAAAACTTCTGCCTCACTTAAAAATAAGTATCCTATATAAACAGGCCCAAATGCCTGGGAAGAAAGAAGTGCTACCCAACTTTTAAAGAAGTGTTTTAAAAGAAGTTACACCAACCACCTCTTTTAAAAATTTGCAGGTTTAAAAAAGGCCCAACTCTGATCATTGTAGATAATTATAGATACCCACTCAAAATGGATCCAAATTATCTATCTAGCTCAAAGAACATAGACCAGAAGTCACCAATGGAACTAAGTCTGCATCATGGCAGCTGCAAGAGCAGCTGGCATGCTCTCAGACCTTTCCAACAAGATGCCTGAGAAAAACCCACAACACAGTGTTTAAATGATAAAAATACTTGATTCAAAACTAGGCATTTGACATAGGAACAATCCTCAACAAAAGTTAATTCCTTGCCTATACCTTTGTACAAGTGCAACAAAATCCTAGTTAGAATCTGACACTTTAAATGACAATTACAAACACAGTGCTGCTAACTATAATTATGGCTCCCCATGTGCAGCTTAACCTGAACATAAGCGTTCACTTGACACAGGGGTACACCCCACTGCTTCCAAGCTGCCTCATGCTCAAGTACCTGTGGTGCTCTCTGCTATAAACTAAGAGGTAGATTTAATTAAAGTTCTGATGTAGACCTTCCATTAGCTCAAATTACTCTCCACGAAAAGTTAATAACGTAGCTTCTTAAAATGTGAAACTAGCCTTAATGTAATGCTATGTTTTTAAGCATTTCTCATTCCCTTGAAGACAGTATTCTTCACCAGACTGAAAACATTTGGCAGTACAGTTTGCAACAGACTCGAATCTGGTTCCTATTTGCCATGGCTGTTTTGTACTGTCCAGTAAACACAAGTCAATTCTATTAAGAACTTATACAAATCCCCAAATTCAATCAATGCAATAACATTAACAAACCAATCTACCGTCAAACACACACTGTCAAAAGTTCAGACCCATTATGATGGACAAGAGCATTCACAGGCAGCTACAAAAGCTTTAATCCAGGAAAGGAATATCGATCCACTTGTTTTACTTAGAATGCCCTCGCAATTCAGCTGTTTCTGCTAAAAGCTAATGAAACCTTTGAATGCACATCAAAGTCACAGCCCAGATAATTCATCTTGCTGAACTTAAATATAATTGCATGGAAAATCCAGACAAAATTTGTGTGTCTCAGAAGTGAACACTGACAAAACAAACGCTTCATCCTGCATTGGTCTGAACAGTGCTGGTAACAGCCAGCTGAAGTTAAAGGACACTCTGACAGCCACTGAACGGTGGCCCACAGACAAGCACCACTACGAGGATTGCAAGCCTTCATTTGCTTTCTAGTCCAAGTCCTAGATTCAAAATTACTGGAAAACCTCAACATGTACTCAGTAGGACACCAGCAAGTTCTGATTGTCACTAAATAAACCCACAAAAGGCATTAACAGAAATTATTTTTAAAAAGGTCATTTTGACCCACAGACTTACATGTCATTAGTAATAGTGGAAAGACAAGGAAGACAAGGAAGAATGATGATGTCCACACCTAAATAAAGTGTATGAATTAATGCACCATCCCATCTGAAATGGAGACACACAGCAGCAAGATAAAAAGAGAGCTAACAAAAATCTACCCAACTTCTCCCTTTTAGGGAACAATCTTTATAACACATTTAAGAACTGAAAATATCCATTTGAAAAGTGCTTACTTGAGATTATCTTCAGCTTCCAAGGAGGAGAAGGAAGGTTAAACACCTCAAGCATCACCTCTGGCTAAGCCAAACAGTGGCAGCACACTAGCCAGCAGACATAAGTATTTACTACAGAAGGGTCAAACCAACTGACCAAACCTCAACCAGAACCCATTTAATGCCTTACAAACACTATCTGCTAGCTGCATTTTATTTGCGTTACTTAGCCGCTGCAAAGTCACAAAGGAGACTGAAAGCATCAACAGAACCTGAGTACAGCTTAATAATGTCAGTTTCTGTCTCAGGTAAAGAAAGACAACATCCTCCTCTGCTAATCTGGGTTAATCAACACTCATCATATGTTTATTCAGCCGTGACCGTGGCCCATACTTCAAACTCTTAAAAAAGGATAAAATATTACTTAGATGACTATGCTAGTAATTTGAGGCTTGTGGCTGGAGGAAAAGTTCTAAAATCTACCAGCCCAATATTTAGAATTTTTAGAGGGTTTCTTATAGCTCCTCTTCTTGATGTGTCAACATAAAACATACTAACAGCAGAAAATGACATGCAGGCTTTGAAAGGATAATGCTTACCTTCTTATGGGGGCTAAAGCTGCAATGTTTTCAGGGTAACTGTGGTATCTGACCATTCAACAAAATCTGTGAGGGACTACTGCAGACTTTGTCCTGTCCCACCTATGCAAACTCTTACACAACAGGATAAGCTTCAGAAATCACTGGAGTTTCTCAATGCAGGTCTGGTAGAATTTGACCTCTATTATTTATACAGATATATCATTCAGCAACTGGAATCCTCTTACTTAGTGTATCTGCACTACTTTTGACATGTGTTTAAGACAGTAAGATATTAATACACATTGTACCACTTACAATGTGACATGACCCTTATACAATGCTAACTTTAAAAAGCAAGATTATCTTCTGCAGCCCAGAAAAACATCTGATTTGCAGGCACAGCTGAAGCAGCACTTGATATAATGCAAAAATCTGTGGTGTCCTATACCAGTCACTCTTGTATTGCACCTCTGCTGTGGCTTCAGCTGTTGTGTCAAGCCCAACAGAGGAAGAGGTAATACAGAACAGCACTACTGAGAAATCTTGCTGGCAGTTAGCTACAAGAAGAAAGCACGTAACTAGCTTCCTCTACCAAGCCAGGTCTTGCAGGATAATACTCTTCTTTCTCCTCTTATACATTGTACATAATGTAAATGTGAATTAAAGTTAATTAAAAAATCAAGACTATTGAGTAAATAAAGTGTTTCAGGCATTGAAAATGTCATACCTAAAACAAAACTACATTCTATTAGATCAAATATATTTGATAAAGCCTATCACTGATTCATTCTGAAGTTTTGCCTCCTTGCTATTCAAAATCATTACAAATAAGATGCAGTATTCAGAGCTCTGAACAACTTTTGAGCAGGCCAGCTTTTCCCTTGAGATATGTCTGTCTGGGCAGAGGGAAATAAAGAATCAGCACAACCCAAAGATCATGTAGAGAGTCCACACTGCAAAATCAAACTGTCTTTCTGTATCAGACACTATGTAAAGTCACAGATCACATCACAACTGTACTCATTTAAGCTGTGTTTTCACTTCAGTAGCAAAACAATATTAGTAAAAAGACCAAACAATATTATTAAAACAACCAAGGGGTTCACTTTCAATAAATTATTAATACGTTATTATCTAATGAGCTGTGCTTTAAAACGATGTCATTGACAAATACTAGATCTTTGTTCACTCACTTGGATTTAAGAAAGAGTTGGTTAAGGTTGCCCCACTTTAAAAATTGTAAAGAGATTGTTCAGCTTTAAGTGGATGTTTCAGTCCTCTCTGAAGTTACAGGTAAAACTCACAGGATTATAGAGCAATAAACTTAAAAAAAAAAGACAATCCAAACTCTGAGCAGATTCATCTCTTACTCATATAGCTGAACCTAGAAATATATATAATATAAAAATATCCCCCAGTTTTAAACATTATGCAAACACTGCACTTTGGTTGCCAGCTAAATCATGCCAAGTCTCAAAAAAATCCACACTTGAAAGGCAACGAAACTCTGCTGGTTTTATCAATGGGAGAACAAGGTAATTTTGATACACCTAAATGCAAAAAGGCATGGGAAAGTCACACCAGGTAAGAAAGAAAATTAATGGGAACACAGAAACCTTCTGCGGACTCCAGTGAAATTCGGAGTGTTGCTACTAGGCCAGTAAGAATGGGAACCAGCCTTGAGCAGGCACTGAGAGAGGTCTGTTACTCACTGGAACAGAACCGCTGCTTAGTCATACAGTGAGGGGTTTATCCTCTGCAGCACATCTACGATTTCTATCAAAGCGTATGGAACATAAAGTTGAAGGATCAAAATGGTAAGAGATCTTCTGTTTGAAGTACGGTGTTTGGTGGAAAATGTTTAGACGTCACTTAGATTCAAGGCAACAAGTTCAAATACAGAAGACATTTGTTGACAGCCTCAGAATGGTCTTTTGTGTCTTACTATGCGTAAATCTTCACTGTTAGGGAAACAAGACCCAGAAGATTGCTTACAACCTCTAAATCAGTTAAAGAGCTGACAGATGCTTTTTCTCCTTCACAAACTTCCTTCCTTTTACACTTCCCCTCCATTATGCTATGTCTATACAAGTTATAGTTCTTCCTCTGTTAGTGAGGAATTAAATGTAGGCCTTCGGTAGGACATCTGACCTACCTCACAATAAAGAAGTAACACAGGTAGCAAATCCAGTCTTGCAGACCTATACATGTTATTTCAAAGCTTACTGTAAGCCAGGAACTTCCCCCTTACAAAGTTTATCTACGATAAAATTTTAAAATCTGTGCTATGTTTAAATAATTTTATTACCTACTTATAATAAGTACATAAAAAAAGGAGGATTTACTGCACGTACACAGAATGAAAGTAACGGTTCACTTGTATTGCAGCTTCATTTGGATGCAGAACACAGATGCACAGTACAACTCTGCAACTCTTGCTCCCACAAGCATCGACAGTCTGCACGCACTTCTGCTGATGCAGCTTGTCTTTGCTGGGGGCTGCACATGAGGCTCATCAACCATGAAAGAACATTGGGTCTAAAACACAGAATGCGGATCACTCTTAAAATTTCGAAGCTCTTTACCAGAACTTAATTCATGGACCTTTACACAGTGAAAAACTGACTTACAGGGCAAGTGTATAAGTCTAGTTCCTGAAGAGTCACCATTTTCTGAACTGAAAATTAAACATTGTACTGATTCTGAAAATGTCAACCAAAGACCATCACATATGAGTGTGTTTATTTTGCTGCACTGTGACAGCACAGGAAAATGTGAACTATTCCTTTGGTTGTAGGCTAATCTAATCAAAACCACATTAATCACATTTTAGTAACAAATAAAAAAAGAATTCAAGTTTGCAACAAGTTGTCACCATTTGGGACAATATTTATTAAGGTTGGGCAATCTTCTGTTCTTTCTCAATCCCACAAAGTATTCACTACTAGCATTAATAAAAAATTAAGTGTAAAGCCCCATTCTCCCAAAACTTGAAGCATCGTAATTAGCTCTCTCTTGAAATCAGTTTCTGCAAAATGCTCCACAACACTTTACGTAAGGATATATAAGAAAATAATATATAAAGAACAACAAAGATTGTTGGAAGAAAGACTGTTCAAAGAACAGCTGAACATATTATCTAACATTCAAGAACCTGTGCAATGTTAACTTCCAAGCATGAGAATCAGTCCAGACACCCCTAGAATGGAAATTCCACAGCTGTTTCACAGCACACTGCTATAAAGCAGAACCATGTAAGGAAAAAAAAAAGAAAGATAATTTTTATTCCCAATTAAAAGTGCCAAGAAAAGTTAGTAATCACTTTTTCACTCAGTCTAAGCTGAAATGTGACCAGAAAGTCAGGGGATTATGCAGGCCTGCTCTGTTCTCTGTACTCTAGACCCCTAGGAACAGCAGCTGATTGGGAATACTGCTGTTCATCTCATTTAGTGGTGACTTACCCAGTACAGCTTCCCCAACAATGTGGGAAACTCTGTCTTTGGTATTATTTTTAAAGGCAGAAATGCTTCCAACGAAATCACCCATTCCCTCTCAAAGATTTAAACTTGGGAGTTCCATGCAAGCACTGGCATGGCCTATCCTGACTTGACTCTGAAAACTAAAAAGATTGCAACTCTAATTGTTGCAGCTGTAGGCTACACAAAAAAGACACCCTAAACTCAAATAACAGAAGCACAGAATCACTCTGGTTGGAAAAGACCCTTGGGATCATCAAGTCAAATGATCAGCCCTACAAACTGCATCTTTAAACCACATCACCATGGATGGTGACTCAACCATCTCTCTGGAAGCCTGTTCCAGTGCCTGACCACTCTTTTTGTGAAAACATTTTTCCTAATGTCAAGTCTAAAGCTACCCTGTTGAATCCATTCCCTCTTGTTCTATCACTAATTGCTTGTGAGAAGAAATCAGCACCAACCACTCCACAACGTCCTTTCAGGCAGCTGGAGAGTGATAAGGCTCTCCTCTTCCACAGAGTAAAGAGCCTCAGTTTTTTCAGTCGCTCCTAATAAGATTTATTCTCCAGGCCCTCCACCGGCCTCATTGCACTCCTCTGCATCTGCTCCAGAACCTTGATATCTCTCTTGTATTGTGGTGCTCAAAACTGAACACATTACTCAAGATGTGGCTTCACCAGTGCTGAATACAGGGGGACGATCACCTCACTGCTCCTTCAAAAATATGGAAATGCAATCCATTGTACTGCTGTCTACAGCCACTCCTCTATTTAACCTTCCATCTGAGCTGAGACTGAATTTGGTCCATTCTCCTGTAAAAGTGGGGAACGAAATTATATTCAAGTCAAAAGCACAGTTTTGGAATTGGGTGTAAACATACCACACAACAGAATTTCCATCAGGATTGCATCCTTGCTTCCTTTACACAACATAATGTTGACCTAACAGGTCATGTATGCATCAAAAAACAGAAGGAAACTGTTTTTCTTTTTCTCTGTTCCTATCAACACATTTAGACTCGTCACACATCCATCTTTGTTCATCTGGTCAATTTGAGGGTTGACCAAAATTTTTTGCACTAACAATGCAAGCACACCTCAAAACAATCTTAGTAGTCTTCTTTTGCTGCACTGCCTGCTCTGTGTGCCGCCACTTATGTACAAAGAATTTGAATTAGTAACTGTCACTTTTTATTTGTCCTTGCACAACATAAGGCAACAGGGAATTGGGTCCTTTGTTTCTAAGCACAAGTTTAACTTGGATGACACTAAACTACTGAAAAAATCTGATTAACAGATACACTACCATCAGTTTCTTGTATTAAATGCTATCATTCTAATTTCCATCATTCTAATTTCCAACTTCTCTCATAGGGACAAAAGGGGGCTTGATTTTCCTATCATAACAAAGCATGCCATTTTTACTTTATTTTTAGTAAAGACATCTTTACAATAATTTCATTAAAATGTTTCCAGTCTTTTGTCTATTGTAAGGAAGCAAAAGAAGATTTATTTAGCTAAATTTCCAGTCGCATTTAATATAATACTAGGGCTTTGTGCTACAGTGGATTAAAGCAGCATCTGTTCTTTGGAAACCTGAAGTAAAATCACAGCAGTGCAGTGAAATTGCCATCTCTCTCTGTACCCTAACTAGAATCCTCCTTCCTCCAAATAAAATTCAAATGAATTCCTGAAAGGCACAAGAAGAGCTTGGTAAATTTTTGGTTAGTATGTCTCACTAAAAAAGTTAACAATCAGTACTTTTGCATAGCAAGGAGGTAAGAATTAAACAAAGTCTGTTTTTACATGAGTCCTGGCATAAAGTGACAATGCACAGGCTGCCTAAATGAACTTCCAAATCTGGGGCCCAATTTTGCTCTTATAGTACTCAGCGAGACAACAGAAATAAAGCAACAAACTTGAGAATATGAATTTGGCTCTATTTAAACACAAAGGCCACCTAAGCAAAGCACAGTGAACAAAAACAACTTGCCAACACACTTTCTCCCCAAACCCATGATCCATCTCTTTGACACTCCTGTTGTTCTGTTGATGAGGTGGTGTCTGGGCTAAGGACACACCCGCAAATATTTAAATGTAATAGAGAAATCAGAGCTCCATCTTGATTACAGTTTCTGAGGTCTCCTGCTGTTCTGTTATTAAGTAAACACAGAAAAGCAGTAATTGGTTGACAGCAACTATGATTAAAATATGCCTGGTTCTGAAATTGGTGATAAAATTAACACCAATTCTTACAGAAAAAGAACTATGTAAATGTTGAAAAAGCCAAATAATCACATCCTTAATGTCCTGCAGAAAACATGGTAAATCCTTGCAATGAAGAAGCACAACAGGCACAAACAACCCATTGAACCTACACCCACATGTCATATTACTTAAAGGACCAAAGTGGATTTTGTTCCTCCTTAGATTGTGGTCCTTCACAGTTTCTTCAAAACATACAATCTTCAAAGCTACCATAATGCAAACCATTCCTTTGCACCTGTCAGAAACATGCAGAAACCGGAAGCCACGAAACTCAAAGCCACATAGGTTTACAATAAAGAGGGTAAATTACTTCAGACCTTGAAATTCTATGGAGGCCTAGAGGATAACTTCCTGGGCACTTGTACAAGCATTAATATCTCTGAAATAAAGCTGATAGCAGACTAAATCCAGTTTTACTCACTGAGAGCCACACAGCTGAGGCTATAAAGTTAAGGCAATGCAGTGTCTTGAATTTCGATTGCAAGACCACACAGCAGGCAAAAGGACATGTTTTTCTGAAAAAGCAGCATCTCACATCTTGCACAGTTGTTTTGCAGTGTTCTGCTAGAGACCCCAGACGTCCGAGTATTAGCAGTGACAAACATCAAGAGGCACAACTGATAACTGTGGGATATGCTAAATACCTACAAGGTAACATGCCCACAGGCATTGGCCTTGGTTCAGGATGACACCTTGCACCCACTGGCAAAAAACTGGCTACTTGCAGGTCAGCCTTTAACACTCACAGCTACTGTTCTTATGGGCGCTCAGGGCATAAAAAGTTTGCAAGCATAATTACAGTAATCATGTAAGTGTGCTAGGCAGTGCACAGCTATGATATATTCCTCTTCAGAAAGTTTGATTCTTGAATTGCCACCTTTAAACTTCAGAGAAAACCTAACCAGTATAAGCTCTTTTTTCATAGTAGTTGTTCTGTCTGAATCCCTAGCACCTAACATCTAGATCCTCAAAGGCATGAAACGATCTCTGTCTCCAGGGGATGGATGAGTATGAACAGAAACACAATTTCATTTTGCAGAGACAAAATGGTCACAGGGCAAGAAGAAACATCTCAGGCCATGGGGCTGTCTACTCTAGGCATCACATCCCAGTTCTCAACAAAAGTACCCTGCCAACTGCAAGCAAAGACACTTTCTCCAGCACTAACTCACTGAGTCAACTCCCAGCAAACTCCCACGACAGATTTGTAACAATAACACAAATAACACATCAGTGTTAGTGCTCCACTTGGTATTTGTACTTAATCGATGAAAAGCTGAATTTTTGGTTTCCTTTCCTGAAGGGTGCAAATTATCCAGTGAAACTTATTTGCAAATTGTTTATTAACGCACCAGGATTCCCGTGAAGCTTCTAAAGGGGTAAAAAAACAACTAAACACTGAGGACACCCTGAACACTGTAATCTTTAGTGGTCAACTCTGGATTTTGTACTACACTTAGTTTATTTGATGAAAATTATTTCAGATTAGTAGTAAGGGGGGGGGGGGGGGATGAAAGCTGATGTCACACTTGAAACACCACCACTGAGCACCTATTTGACTACACATTACAAACCAGCTGACTACTATGTAACGGTACTGTCGATGCCTGCAATTTCAGGAACCTGGAATCTACTGGTACAAAGTAGATGTAAAAAGGGAAACAGGTCATTTTATTCAGCATGGCTTAAGTTCTCCCAAAGCACTAGCCGGATGTAATAAATTCTGTGTTTATATGAAGGGTATCTGCCACAAGCATAGACACAGTTAACCACGACCAGACAAACTAAGTACTCAGCAACTCCTCTTTTAACACATCAGGCAGAATAATCAAGTTGAACTGAAAGGAAGCACAAAGCAATGTGCAAATGGAGGGCAAAAAACTCCCTCTGAAACAATGACTGAATAGCAAAGCCCAACTGTGTGAATACAGGCAAATCTGTCACTAAAGTAACATTTACAGATTTGTTTTGCAGCAGCCATGCAAATGTAATATCCCTTCTGCAAACATCACCCCTCCACACAGGAAACCTGCAAGTTCAACTCTATTAATATTTTCCATAAAGGTAAAAATAAGCTTAAGGATCATTAAATGTGTGACTAAAACTGTACTACTAAATATTTTTTTTAATCCAAACGCATTTTTTCCTTTCTTCTCCAGAAAAGACACTGCTGCATTCACATGTAGTTACGCTCAATATAGTCATTTCCTCCTTTTATATTTTTCCACAGGCACACACCCAACTTAAGCCGTTGTCTACCTTTATTTAAATTGAATATTTCTTTAACAGTTGATTAGCTGAGAACTTTATCAAATTATTAGGTGGCCTAAACTCTCCCCATGCTCCATCAATACATTTATCTCACAGCTGCACTTGCCAGGGTATTTTAGCCTATTGCAACCAACACACAACAGTGCACAAGAAAAACTAGTTTGTACATTTAGTCCAAAAGAGCTCACAGAACACCGGGTACAGGTTTTGGTGTGCTGGACACACGTTACTTTAGTAGTTAACATGGTAACAATAGAGACCGTGTTATTAAGATGACAAATCGCAGAGTTTCCTTGCACCGGTTGTTCTACTTTAAAGGCCTCTGAATTAAAACTTTCTCTTATTTTCTCTTGTTTTTTTTAAATTGAGGGGTGAGCGCCATAGGCTCCTTCAGTACCAGCTAACCGACCGCACCTCCCCACGCTGACAGCCACCACGGCGGGTCTCCGGTGGGTTCCGGACATGGGGAACAGCATGTACAGGAGCTGTGAAGCAGAACTGGACGCCGGTTTGACTTCGGTCACGTGATTTTCTTGCACTACATAAACTCGTGGAAAAGAAGTGTTTGTGTCCACATCAAACTGAAGGGAAATCGGTGTTCTAATGGCTGTGACCACCAAAGAAGTGTTTGAGTGGCCGGGTACACCCATGCACGGAACTGACGCGGGGTCACCTCACAGCCTAATGGGACCCTTTCTCCAAGGGCTTCTGGTGCCTTCACACCACGCTGCTCCACTTCGAATGCCAGAGTCAAACCACTGCGTCTCCACACTTAGTCCCTGACAGTCAGGCAGACACACAGACAGCACTGTAATTACCCTCAGTCCCCAGCCCAGCACACACGGTCGAATTAGAAATCCACCATCACCACGAACCCCATTCTCGATACACAAAGGGGGTGACACAGCCCAGTTTCCCCCCACCCCACAGCGAGACCCTTTGTGTGACAGGATAGGGTTTTCCCCCCACCCCCGCCTCACTCCTCCCCAGCAGCCCTTTTACCAGCTGTCCAGCTCCAGCTCCAACAACGACTGGGTCCTCTCCGAGCTGCAGTGCAGGCACCACATGGCTGGGACACAAGCGACCAGCTCCGCGACTCCACCATAACCGCCCCCCCCCCACCTCCCCCTTCA
>VXBP01005459.1:0-191549 GCA_013400115.1 Rhinopomastus cyanomelas | reverse complement strand
CCCACCTCCCCCTTCCCTCCCTCCCGCAGGGCCGCTCCGCCTCCGCGAACGCGCACAGAGGAGGAGAAGAGCGGGGAGCGGGAGCGCGCACGCGCCAAGGGCGCCGAAACGCTCCGGACCTCACCGGGGCGCTGGCTCCACTGACTGGGGTCCCTTGGCCACCGGAGTGCCCGCCGGAGCCGGGCCAAGAGGACCCCCCAGCAGTGGTGATGTCCTTATGTCTAACAGAATCATTAAGTTTAGAGGAGATTACAAGGCCGCCACGTCAATCCGACCCCACCCTGCCCACTAAATCATGTCCCCCCAGGGCCACCTTTGCTCCTTCTTTTAACCCCTCCAGGGACTCCACCACCTTCCTGGGCAGCGTGTTCTAATCTATTGCCAGTGAAGAATCTGTTCACGAAGTCCATTTGTTCCTAATGTCCAATCTGAACCTCCCCTAGCACAACTTGAGGCCATTTCCTCTTGTCCTAAACTCCGGGTCCACACATCATTTAAATACAACCCGGGATGGTGAGTCCCCCACTGTCCTNATTTTAGCCTATTGCAACCAACACACAACAGTGCACAAGAAAAACTAGTTTGTACATTTAGTCCAAAAGAGCTCACAGAACACCGGGTACAGGTTTTGGTGTGCTGGACACACGTTACTTTAGTAGTTAACATGGTAACAATAGAGACCGTGTTATTAAGATGACAAATCGCAGAGTTTCCTTGCACCGGTTGTTCTACTTTAAAGGCCTCTGAATTAAAACTTTCTCTTATTTTCTCTTGTTTTTTTTAAATTGAGGGGTGAGCGCCATAGGCTCCTTCAGTACCAGCTAACCGACCGCACCTCCCCACGCTGACAGCCACCACGGCGGGTCTCCGGTGGGTTCCGGACATGGGGAACAGCATGTACAGGAGCTGTGAAGCAGAACTGGACGCCGGTTTGACTTCGGTCACGTGATTTTCTTGCACTACATCAACTCGTGGAAAAGAAGTGTTTGTGTCCACATCAAACTGAAGGGAAATCGGTGTTCTAATGGCTGTGACCACCAAAGAAGTGTTTGAGTGGCCGGGTACACCCATGCACGGAACTGACGCGGGGTCACCTCACAGCCTAATGGGACCCTTTCTCCAAGGGCTTCTGGTGCCTTCACACCACGCTGCTCCACTTCGAATGCCAGAGTCAAACCACTGCGTCTCCACACTTAGTCCCTGACAGTCAGGCAGACACACAGACAGCACTGTAATTACCCTCAGTCCCCAGCCCAGCACACACGGTCGAATTAGAAATCCACCATCACCACGAACCCCATTCTCGATACACAAAGGGGGTGACACAGCCCAGTTTCCCCCCACCCCACAGCGAGACCCTTTGTGTGACAGGATAGGGTTTTCCCCCCACCCCCGCCTCACTCCTCCCCAGCAGCCCTTTTACCAGCTGTCCAGCTCCAGCTCCAACAACGACTGGGTCCTCTCCGAGCTGCAGTGCANCAGCGTGTTCTAATCTATTGCCAGTGAAGAATCTGTTCACGAAGTCCATTTGTTCCTAATGTCCAATCTGAACCTCCCCTAGCACAACTTGAGGCCATTTCCTCTTGTCCTAAACTCCGGGTCCACACATCATTTAAATACAACCCGGGATGGTGAGTCCCCCACTGTCCTGAGCAGCCTGTTCCAATGTCCAGTGAGCCTCTCCGCCTCTGCCCCGGTGCAGCCATTCCAAATCCAGGTGTGGATATTCCTTCTACAACTTTAGCTTTATGGGTCAAATGAGCAGCTGAAAACTGCATCATAAAACCAGCAGATAAAGAGTGCTACCTATAAGTACAAAGAAATCAGTGTTCCAAAATAATATTAATGATTACTATCCTATAATAACACAAGAAAGCAAGGCAAGTTTTAACTTTCGGGTTTCTTGTTTCATGGAACTGTCAAAACATCTTGCTTTCCAAATTAAGTTTTTCCTTCGTCAAAATAAGCATCATGTCTGGGGAAGCTGGGCAAACTGTCTAACCACAGCCACTCCTTTCCTTCGTTTAGTTGTCAGGGTACCAGAGAGGAGAAGTTAATTAAGGAAACAAGATCCTTTTGGGAGAGGGCAGTTGTTAAATTTACCACTAAAGGCTGCGTTCATAAGTGTTTGCACAATATTTCGTGCAATTTTGTGTAGAAACAGAGTGATCCATACTACACGTTTCAGCAATGGAAATACCCCACCACTGGCTAATCTCTGTAGTGTGGGGGGAACTCAGAAGTTTAGTCAGAAGCCAAAAATGTTGCTCAAACAAATTTGGTACGAGAACGAACACAATGAAAGGCCCAGCTGCGTCCTCATGCTGTGTATACAACATAACTCTTATTTACAGTACATACCATGAGAGACAATCACATCTCTCTGCATGATAAAAAGAATCAAAGCAGCAACTTCACTTAAAACTCAGTTAAATAGTTGGACCAACCATGTATTTTGCATAGTTTCCTAAGGAAGCATTAGACATGGATTCCAATAAGCCTAGGTTTAATGAGCTTTCAGTGAAACTCAAATATGTTAAGGACACACCTACACCAGCTGTTTTGATAGTAATGTCACTGCAACTCTATAACCAGAGACTTTTTATATTGCAAAGCCTACTTGCAACATCTAATGATTATCCAGACAGTTTCTTCCCTACAGAAGTTCTGGGACAGACAACAGTCCCACATTTTTCTGGTCCTGACTCAATGCTCTCCTGCATCAAGCTTCATCTCTGCTTGTAAACAGAGAGAAATCCAAGCAGACGTATGCAGTCCACAAAAGTCAAAGCTCATCTGGAAACCAGTTTCCATTTAAAAATCAAGCACAGATGGTTTTAGTGTGGGCTGTGAAGAAAGATATGTGCTGGAAAGGGTGGCTGAGGAGCTCTGACCTCAACAGCGGTCACAGAATTTTGTGAGGAATGTGCTTTTCTGAATCAGCTTCAGACAAAATCTTCCTTCTAAAGATATGAACACACTGGATAAGCAAACAACCAAACTACCAGCACAGACCATTTCAAACACTATGTAGATAATTGTTACAGCTTCCCCCCGCCCCACAACATCAAGCATCCAGAATGCTTAGTTTTGTTTTGACCATTCTGCTATGAAGTGTTCATTAAGCCAGTTTTTGGTTTAGCAAGTATTTACAACGTAAAGTAGAGATTAAATGCTAAAGTCACCTACATGTTTAAGATCTCACATGTATTTCGGTGGGGAAAATTAAACACAGAAAAACAAATTCTTGCCGCACTATGCAGATGGCACTGTGGTTTCTGAGTCAAAGCAGCCTGATGCAACTATTTTCGGTGGGATTTTTTGTTTATGCTTCAACATTCCAAAACCATTTCCACTGCACTGTAATCCACAGTGCTCAATCCAGTCTCCCTCAGGTAACAGTCACCAGAATCCAGCCTCACTCAGGTGATTTTTCATGCACATCATAGAATCATTAGGGACTGGAAGGGATCTCGAAAGATCATCTAGACCAATCCCCCTGCCACAGCAGGAGCCTTGATGTTTTAGTACAAGTTTTTGGTGGCGTGCAGCTATGGTGTTTTCCTATCCTGACTATATTGGTGCACGGCTCATCCTCTGTACCAGACATGTAGAGGTGATGTTCCAGGCCTTAGCATACAGGGACACGAGAGGCTAGATCTACTAACAATACAAAGCCAGTGGGGGTTTCTGTAGCACCTGATTTCTCTGCATGTTGTACAGGAAACTTCGGTGGGACCAGTAGGACATACAAAAGCTTTATTCTCCTCCTGCCTGCCACCCAGACACTCTGGAAATATGTAGCATGGGGTAAGGAGGTTGGAAAGTAACTTTTCATGTGTTAGTATCCTTATTCCTGGCAATTTGTTAGAGTGTGACTAATACTAAAACACAAAGTTATCTTTGCTCCACTGAAAAAAAAAGAAAGCCACTCACTCAAGAAAAGCTGAAGAAACCAGGAAATCTCTGTTCAAGAAGAAGGAAACAACAATTTCAAACTACGTTTGATACTCCCTAGATCAGCGCAGATGTTGCAGGTAACTAATTCTGAAGCAAGCAGGCTGGCAGACCACAAAAAGAGCCAGTGGTTGCATCCAGCTCATTCAGTGCAGCCATTATTTTCTTCACTTGGTATCGCTGTAGTGTTCAATCAGTGTGACCAGCAAAGGCGGCTCCAATTTTCTTACTATTATTGGGTTTAATGGTACCCCAGTAGTGAATGTTATACTTATTCAATCTTCCTTGTTAAAGCTAACCATCATTTATTTATAATACAGAAATACAATTAAACCTTAGATGGAGCACAACATGGAAATTTTGGGTTATCCAGTAATTTACCATTATTATCACCATTATATAATATGTTAATAGCGAAGATAAAGTTTATAAACCCCCAGAGTGCAACAAACTCAATTTGTAATTATGAGCACACAGCAATTTGTGTAACATGCCATCTAAATCTACAGTAATTATGACCCTGCTTAAGGGTAATTCCCAACATAATCACATTTAATACACCATTATTTCCAAGACCTAAAAGGCTGAAATAGGCGTTTATCTTGCATTTTGCTTGAATAAAAGCGAAGGGCTACCCAGAAAAAAAAGCCCAAACTACTAAGGAGCAGTTTTCTTCCTGCAAAGTATAAATACAGCTGTGTGGCACTGCACAATAAATGCACGCACCAGGCAAAATACGTGTTATTCCTCTCACGGTGGACTTTGGGGAGATATTAGCCAAATTCATCCCTCAGAAAGTAAATGTTCTAACTGGTGCAGACCAGCTACCTCCTCCCTCCCATGAGGAATTCTCACGCTCTCCCTGCACACCCACAATTTACCCATACAAACTAAATGTTCTTTAAAAAAACTATTGGGCTCAATCCATTCCTGGGAAATGCAGCACAATGCTCTTCCACCATGTCCTCTTTTGGTGAATGATGAGAATTAACAATAAACAGCAGTCATTCCCTAACTATGTAAAGCATAGGATATTGGGATAATTTCCCCACATTGCTTGGGATTATACAGGAATTCTCCAATATGACAGGTAATTATTTAAAAAGTAACATATCACTCATCTCACACTAGTTT
Organism: Rhinopomastus cyanomelas; assembly: GCA_013400115.1. NCBI lineage: Eukaryota > Metazoa > Chordata > Aves > Bucerotiformes > Rhinopomastidae > Rhinopomastus > Rhinopomastus cyanomelas. Next base: position 186,458 of record VXBP01005459.1, on the reverse strand, counting down.
TGTGTGCCCCCAGATAGGATTTCTCATCTTCTCTCATACACGTGTTTCCTATGGCTGTGTAACATTGCACTTAAGTTTTTTGTGCCAGTGTAGAAAAATTGGCATAAAAACAATAGCTACAACTTCAGTTTATTTTTCAAACTGAACTTTTAAAGGCTTTAAATAAACACATCTGGGAAAAGGCTTTATGTTGTCTGTTGCTATGGAGTAGGCAAAACAATGAATCTTTGTAGTTACTTTGCTTTCCTAAAACCAGATCCAAAGCCTATTTAAGGCAAAGGAAATCTTCACTGACTTCAAGGGTTGGTAGACCCAAAGTCATATTTTTAACCTACCCACCTCAACCCTCCCACTTGTACAGAACATAAGTAGCATTATCAGTATGTGAAGGATAGGAATATCGAAACACAAAGAGCACAAAACACAGCAGAGGAAAATCAGAATAACTTTTCATAGGCATCTGCAAATCAGTGGAAGAACGAAAAATGAGACAGATCTGCTTCATCTCCTCCCATAAAACAGGACACTTCACTCTACAGGGGAAGAAAAGGGTCTGTTATTAGCCCCTTGAAAGAAAACAGGCTGCGCTCCATGGCAAACTCTTTCCTTAATCCTGCCTAGAATATTTTGGCCCCAGTTTTCGAACAAAAAGAGGAAATTCTACAATAATGGTGTTTCAAGAGGCTAAGACACACTGATTTACCTAGTGCTGAAGTGCAAGCAACCAGACAACCTTGTAAACTACAGCAAGTTGTTAAAACATGTACACAAAATCTCAGCAATGAGAAAAACCATGTGTAAAGAGAATTAGATTGCAGGCAAACTGTTAGCCCAAGGCCAGGATTCCTGACTCAGAATTCTCTGCTGTCAGTAGTCAGACCTGGTTTTGTCCCTTAAAGTCAGTAGTTCATCCTACAAACTCGTGCGGGGAGCGACTGCAAAGGCTCTTATCAGGTGCCCTACAACACTGAGTATTTACATCCACAGGAACATCAGAAGAAAATAACATTAGGCAGAGCTTTTCTTTAGCACAGCATTTGGGTATTTCTCCAAGAGAACTCTTGAGCACAGGTCACACTGCTTCTGAGCTGATGTTTTCATCCTCTCGGGTTCTGCCTCCATTTCCCATAGTGTGGCTCACAGAAAGACAGTATTTTGGTTTTGGTTCCCACAAAACTAATCAGTTACTAAATAACTACATTTCATTATGATACCATCAAAATACTTCACGCTTCTCTTGACAGATCCATATATACATGGAACACAGATTTCTGTCCTTTTCAGAAAACATTGTAGCAGGGGGCTTTTATCTCTGACTCAACGCCGGCAGTGAAACCATACCTGAGGAACAGAATCCGCACTCTAATCCAACGGGCACGGAGCGGAGGTTCTTCGAGAAAAAACACTTTCTTCTCACAGATCCATGGTCAGAAGGAGAGTTGATGCTGGGAAATTACCCCAAGAACGCACAGAGAATCCCTTTACAAAGATAATCGGTAAGCCAAGAAGGCCACTGTTACTGACAGAAGCTGTAGATTGAAATCAAGTAAAAGGGAAACCTGTAATCTGTGTTCAAGTAAAAGGGAAACCTGTAATCTGTGTTCTCAGAGGCAATAAAGGCAGGACTCTGTACTGTGAATATAAGGTGACTGCAATTACAAGTTTGTTGATACTATCACCCATGTAATAGACCTTTGTATTTGAATGATGAAATATGTACAGCAGCGACTCCTTCATTTTTCTCACATGGAGTGCTGTGTTCCCTGATGAATCTAGAGTTCCTACAGCTTAGGACACACCTAAGCATTTGCAAAAGCAAGTCACTGGGTTCCAGGATTTCTCCAGCTGTGTGTTTGGCTGCCACTATCAGGGAAGGGTGGTGGGCACCGAGTCCATGTGGCTCAAGATTGAGAAACTCTGGACGTAAGTGATGTATCCCAAATGCTACACTACAGGTCAGCAGAACACACAGAGAGAAAGCTGTAGTCATAAGGTCCCCTTCCCAGACTGTTCTTGGTCCTAATAAAGGACTAAACCCATAAATGAATCTTCCTTTTCTAGAGAAAGAGTGGAGATTTGGAGTCAGATGAAGTACAGACACAGAAAGAAGTGACTATACCTTCCCCTCACCTCTGTACCTTCCCCACCCCTCTTGCAGGTATATGACTCCATGTTGACGTGATGGGCATGGAGAGATTTAAAACAAAGTGGGTTAGTCAGGTCATTTGGGATGTTTTGCCTTGTCTAGAACAGAGCCATTTGTCAAAGCTGCACACTGAGCAGCACTTGGCATTGCCAAGACCATGGAGCATGTCCTTAAGGCACAAGAGAAAAGCAAAAATTCACTTTTGTCTTTACCTTGTTTTGTCACCAAATGGGACTAGAATAGAAAAGTTGTTATGATCTGGAACCTCTTTAGTATTAGAAAGCACCACTGTTAAAAAGCTATTAGAAAAATCCACTGCCCCTAGATGATAAAAAGCTCCACACAGTGACTGCACAGCAGGTAGCAAAATGACACTGACTAAAAATATCTTCAAATGAAGTTGGACAGAAGAGAAATATTGATGAAACACTGTAGGTAGCCAATACACAGTACATTAATGCTCCTGAAAGACCCTGTGTAAACAAACGGAACCTGAACCATCCTTCAAACATATGTCACATAACAAGGTTCTCCACACAGCCTCCTGGTTTTTTTTTCCCCATTCATTTTACGGCAGCAATAATGTGCTTTCTGGAAAAAGCATCTCTTTGGGATTAATGAACAGCTGAGATTAACAGTGCTTAGTTATGCCTCAAGCCATCAAAAACATCTCAATCCATATGAAATGCCGAGCTTTGTTTGATTGGTTCCTGCTTGAATGATTCACAAATTTCATGTGATGATTGAGCTTCTGCATTCACACACTGAAGTCAAACAGCAAAAATACAACTGACTGGAGCATGGCTTTACTAATATTTTCTAATTCTGGAAAACAGCATTATCTTTCTTTCAACAAAAATGTGAAAGAACTACAAACCCCACAGTGACTGAAAGCTTGTGAAAGCAAGCATTAGTCAGTATTAAACAGTAAACGTGGCTGACTTCTGTTCTGTATGGGACTGTCTTTCTAGCGGCATTAGTGACATCTGGCTCCGTGTAACCTGCTACGCTGAGAAATCACATGTGCAGCTCACGCTATGCACAATACATACTTTCCATGACTTGTCGTTCTGCAAGCACCATTCTAAATCCAGACACTGAAGCTCAGACACTGTTATAGTTGTTTATTTGGCTGGCAACCACCAAGTTTAAACTGCTAGTAAAATTACAAGCATCACTGAAATGTCTCATGTAGAAATTTAAAAACAGACCAAAACCCAATATTAAGGGGGAGTAATCACTTTTTCACTGACTGTGTACTTAAACAACTGAGTAGGAAGAAGGCTATAAGGAAGGTCCTATTATTGACTAATAAAGTTAGATTGAAAGGTATTTTATGAAGATATTTTCATGGCTGTGCAGTACAGCACCTTTTAATTCAGGACGGATTTTATCTGCACTCATATTTTGTAAAACGTGTCGCTCAGAAAGAAGACTAGATCCCAGTGCACGTATTGGGAAGGCTGAAAAGACTTTGCACATCTTTTCAGCCTTTGCACATCCTCATTGGACATCAGAAGCAACCATGCTGGTGCTGTTGAGTCCCTTTCCACCCAATTCAAGGAATGTCACACACTAAGAGTTTTATGTATGATGTGAAGGGTGATCACTAAGGTGAAACAAAACAACCAAACCACATTCCAAGCAATGATCACATAATAAAATAAGTTGCTGGACTAAAGGCACCCTATACATACACAGATAGTATAGGAAACAGCTGGGGCACCCACGTGTAGGGTAACAAAGCCTGTCGTTTTGACTCTAAGTCATGGAGACACCAATTGACTCTAAGTCCATGAACTGGATTCAGCAACCATAAAAACTCAATCCTAGTGTATATTATGCAAACAAATATTGATTCTACCCATGGCAACCTTAGTAGTTCATAGAAACTTTGAACGGTGTTTTGAGCTAGATATAAGGTAAAAAAAAAAAATAGGAGAGGAACCAATAAACACCCACCTCAGCAAAGAAATGCTCCATGCTCACACGGAACGAATAGGATTAAAAAAAGGGGTATTTTTGCTCCACAGCTTCCCACACTTCAGTGTCATCTCAACGGAACATGACCAACTCTCAGAAAAAAAGTATTTGCAGCACTGGCCACTCTCACAGGGAGACAGAACATAATCCCCATCCTCTGAGTGCACACTTCCATGATAACACTCTCTGGGTTTGTTTGGAAACACACAAAAACCAGGAATGGTGTCATAGTAAAGGAAGAAAAGAAGTTTTATTAACAGTGAGTAAATAATTGGTTCAAGAGGCAAAACCGTGGCCAGTGGTGTTTCAGGCTTCTACTTGGTTTCTTTCACTCCCCGACTTTTTCTGACAAAACCAACGAATTAGGCCTACTATGCTCGAGCATTCTTGCAATCACTGCCTTCAAACAGCAGAAACACACAAGAAATCACATTTTTGTCATCTGTAACAAACTGGTAACTGTGCAACAAACTACTGAAAGGACTTGTCACTTTTGATTGACTTTTTGGTCTGTTCCAGAAAGTATTTGACAAATTAAGTCTCATGGAACTCTTAGACAAAAAGAAACTGAGAAACAATTATGCTAATTAACAAGAAGATATAGTTACCCTTTCAAATGCAGGCAGTTAATTTACAATAAGAACCACCCCCAGGTGCCTCAGGAAAAGCTGCTGACCAATCTGGGGATTAGAAACAGGAAGTAATTTGAAATATAAATTAATTTTCTTCACAATCATTAGATGTTCTTTTCCTCTGCCTAACTGGGGCAAACAGCAGTAATTTGGAAAACAAAAATGACCTGAGGCAATGAAAGAGATGAAGAATGCATTGTACACGGATGATCTTTAACACCAAGCATAAGATTATTCAGTGAACTGGTTTATATCAATGTTACTTATCTTCATGAATATGGAGGAAACATACTCTGAGCTCAAAGAGACTCCAATTTATCCTCCTCAGCTCAACACACACAGGACTGGCAATTTAATCCATTTGTATCCTTTCATGATAACTGCCTAGAGAGATTTCATCCGTCTCTAGGGTAGAATTTATCTTGGTGAGCTCAAAGGCTCTGTTCTTCAGCAATCTAGAAAACAAAACTACAAGAAATATTTTCCTCTGTTGATGGGATGGCACAGTGGTAACCGAGGGCAGAGAATGGCCAGTGACATGCAGCTGGCACCAGCTATGACAGATGCAGTGGGGTGAGAGAAAATGGATGCAGTCAGTGTTCTTTGGAAGCCTGACCATGACTTCCTCACCTCATGAGCTAGACAGGTACAGAAAGTACAGACAAAGATTAAATAGGCTATGCCACAGGCTAGGAGTCGCCTAACCTCTTCACAAGGTTTCTAAAATGTATAATACTTGATGCAGTCCTAATTTGAACACTTATATTAAATCAAATTGAAGATGCCAAACTCACCATGCATATCCAAAGCAGACCATGGCTTCTGGGGCACCACGATGGGTGAAGCCAGAGAGATGGCGCAATCTAACACTTTGCGGGCAAACCTGTTTGCAGATAGTGCAGGTAATTTGTTCTTGAATAAGGAGAAATTTTACTTTTAGCCAAAACCTGTGTGAAATGTCAGCCGCTGTATCCTCTGTGCAAACCAGCCTCAGCCCTGCTAACTCTGCAGCAGTTTGACAGTGTTGCCTAACAGTGTCACGGAGGAGCCAGGCCTCTGTAATCCATACCTGCAATCCCAACGAGACATTTACAATATCCTGTACTATTGCTGCATCACCTGAGCACACAAGTGTACCAGAAGGCAAGTGTGCACCAAAACCTACCGGTATTCTGATAACCTCACATTATGCCTCTACATGCACCATCCAGATATTCCTCTGAATATTCCACTGAAGTAGAATTTTCTATAGAACAGAAGGAGAAGCATGGACAAGTAGTTGTATGTTTAGCTGTCCACTAAAAATCTGGTATTTAAGTCCAGGATGAGAATCCTGACTTCCTAGAGACAGAAGAAAAATGAAGATAACCACAGCTCAGGAAGAGCAGTTAGAAGCCTTTCACATTCCCTTGGCTGGATCAGCAGCTTGGATGTTATGCCATCTTTCGTTTAAATTACGAACTGCAAAGTAATTGAAATGTGAAGCATTGCTCAACCAATTTACAATTTAACCTCAAGAAATTCAGCCAAACGTCCTACAAAAAACCCCACCAAACAACCAGAGAAATTAAAAAGTGTTGATCTTGTATTGTTTGCGGAATCACTTTCAGATACTTTCAACTGGTAACAAAATCCTGTTTTATACAGGTAGACAATGACAAGAAAAGGATAAAAATAGTTCAGTGGGTCAAAACTCTACTGGTTCTTGCTTTACAAATGGTTCAGCAGCTTTACTCATGGAGCTTTTGTCACCCATCCCAATGAGCTTCAGTAAGGAACTGAGTTCAGATGTGTGATGCATTTTTCACGTAGACCTGGCCACAAGGACGTATCTTTATTTACAGAATTTTCTTTCTGCATATTGCAGCCTAAGAATTTACCTGGGCTAAATACAAAGAGGTCGTTAATTTTGCTCTGACCTTGCTTATAAAGCCAGCAGAACCCACCCTGATAGTCTTGAGTTGATGGTGTCCTTACATTAATTTTACTTCTCCTCAGTGTGACTTTCAGTACTGACAGCGGGAAGTTAGCTTTCCCTAATGCTGAAAAATACAAAGCACCCCTTTTTGTACTGTCCTGACACCCTCCCCTGTGAGCCAAAAGGAGTGTCACAGTTCAACAGTCCAAGCTGGTCATCGCAAACATGTATGTTTGGAAGGATGAGGAAAGAGCACCTGTGTACAACAGAAGACCTGAAACTCTTTCCTTTTTCCCCAGAATGCACATGGTGTAAGTGCCTAGTGGCACCTCTTGAGCCTTTCCCAAGTCCAAGTAACCAAGAAGAATCATTACTCAGTTCTGCGCAACCCCCTGGTTAGTCCTGCTGTGCCACAGGATGAAACGACAGACAAACAAGACTCCTCAACCACGCGTATGTGAAAATTAAAAGGAAGCAAATGGTTCATAGGTATCAGTTTTCCAAAGGTCCTGACATCATCTTTCAACAACACAGAGCTGAGAGGCTGGTCTTTTCTGTTTGTTTATCAAATCTGAGGAAAGCAAGTGCTTTCCTAGCAGTGACATACACTGCTAGGACCTGCCAGCGTCAGGCACTGAGCTTTGCAGCATTAGGACTGGTGAAAGGAAGCTGCAGTGTAACTGAAAGGAAGAAGCAGTGTTAACAATGAAGAAAGGTACAGTCTTCCACACTGAGAGAATATTTGATGCTGCTGTGACGCTTTAGGTTGGCCTTCTATCAACTACAGCTTGCCCCGAACATAAGAGCGCCAACAAAAATTGCCCATTTCACTGCTCTAGATTTACCCATCCTACAGTGCAAATAAATACACGTAAAGCCAAAAAATATAAAGCCTCAGATGTTTAAAATAAACAATGCTGAATTCTAGCCTCTCTAACACTAGCTGCAGTAGTGTCCCATGCAGAAACTGGAATTTACTGCAATTATTTCTTCTGGCTGAACACTTGGAAGATTTATCCTTAAAGGGTAATGACTCTATGACTTTCAATCCTGCTCACAGCCAGGCTAACTAGACAAACCTCATTCATTGTTCCTGCAAATTGTCCAATGTTATCTTACCGTACAGTGCACTACCTCATGTACCACCTGAGCTCCTGCTTTCTCCGCTTTCCCCCACCACCCAAACACAATTGAAACAGTCTGTCACATATTTCTACCTCCTTTTCAGCCAAAGATACAGTCCTGAGCAGACATCTGGAGAACAATTCCGCAAATGCTGTGCATGACTCTGCATAATGCTATGGTGGTCCTCCAAGGAATTACAATGGCCATGCACTCTTCAATTAATTTCTTTCTAAAAATGAAGACTGAATTATTTTAAACCTGTTAATAATAAAGAGGTCCAGACACTTCTGTAAAGTTTTCAAATGAAAACAACTTCTAGTCTGTTTTGGGTTTTATTATACTATATAAAAATCTCTGGGACTTATTCTTTACTCAGACTAAATCTGGATTTTCCCTATCCACTGTATTTACAGCTAAAGTGTAATGTTCAGTCCTGAAACTGATACACAGCACTTAGCAACTGCTCCTAACAGCTGTAACTCTAAAGCTCTGCAAACAGCTAGAAATATGAAAAATAGAGTTTGCTGAGGAAAACCACTTGTTCACTTAGTCTTCTGATTCTACTTAAATGACACAAATAATGCAAATCTTCCAAATAATTATATTAAAATAGATAAAGTTTGTAACTTCTGATAAAAGGCTCAATCCAGATGTAGCTTTCGGTCCTGTAGAGTGGAAGGAGTGGTATGTAAAAAACCAAACAGCCTTCCTAGTTGAGCCAAGCAACACAATGTCATAATTCCTCAAGCAGGATAATAATACCATGTAGTTGACAGTAATCAGAATAGCCTTAGAGACTTGACACAGGTGATGAAAAAAGTTGTAACAAAGCCTCTACTGAAATAGTTCAGTATTTATATGTAGCTCCTTTGCCTGATCAAAGCATGAACAAACTGAGCTCTAAGAAACACGTTTGTCTCTGCTTCGTTCTGCTCATGTAAACCTGGCATTTTAGGTTAAAATTCTGCAGCCAAGCAGACTAGGTATTATTTTACCTGACTCTTCTAAAGAGCATTTAGGTCAGCCTGCACGAAGAGCCTGAGATTTCCTCAGGCCAGCATTTCAACACTCTGCCTCCCTTTGATGTCTTTCTCCTGCTCCTCTGATTGAACTGTTGTTTTCCCATCACAGAATCACAGAATCATCATGGCTGGAAAGGACCTCCAGGGTCATCGAGTCTGCCCTTTTCTCCTAGTGTCTAACTGCTAGACCATATCCCTAAGCGCCGCATCCATTTCCTTCTAACAACCATCCTAAACCTCCTCTGATGCAACTTGAGGCCATTTCCCCTCGTCCTGTCATCACTAATTTGAGAGANTCCAGCACCTCAATGTCCTTCCTGTACTGTGGTGACCAAAACTGGACACAGTACTCGAGATGCGGTCTCACAAGTGTATAGGGGCACAATCACCTTCGTGCTCCTACTGGTCACGCCGTTTCTGATACAGGCCAGGATGCCATTGGCCTTCTTGGCCACCTGGGCACACTGCTGGTTCATGTTTAGCCAGCTGTCGATCAACACCCCCAGGTCTTTCTCCACCAGGCAGCTCTCCAGTCACTCTTCTCCAAGCCCATAGTGTTGCTGGGGGTTGTTGTGACCAAAGTGCGTGTCCCGGCACTTGGCCTTGTTAAACCTCATACAATTGAGCTCAGCCCATCGCTCCAGCCTATCCAGATCCTGCTGCAGAGCCTCCCTACCCTCCAGCAGATCGACACTCGTGCTCAATTTTGTGTCATCCGCAAATTTACTGAGGGTGCACTCGATGTGAGCTAATTTCAGACCAGAGGACGCACTCTGCATCCTGCTTAAGTTGCCCTGTTGTAGAAGAGTAAAAGTCTGTATCAGTATTTACTCTGGGAAATGCATTTCCTCAAATCTCTCAGCTCCCTCTGGCTGGCAGGAGAACACTGCATCTGCACTGTCTGGACAACGATGTCAGGTACCTTCTTTTTCACAGACAAATTTGCATTGATATCATCCTGCTGCAGAGCACGAGTGCAGAAAGCCTTCCCTGAATAAAAGCTTTAAGCACCTCTAGGTACTTTGCTTATCCTGAGGTGAAGAGAGTATTATGGTTTACAAATCTAGGTATGGATAAAGAAAAGAAGGCAGGGATTGCTTAGGGCATGAAATCCCAAGGTTATTGTAAGCAGTATTATTTCTCTGTGGTTTTCAAATATGGTTTGTTATCAGAGATGCTCTTCATTTGCAGATGAATAATGAAACAGGTGCACATCTTAGAGAAGCAAAAGCACATGAAATAAAGAGGAAAACATTGGGGCATGAGAGAAAAACCACAGTAAATGCATTCAACAATATCCAACACTTGCATTAAACATTGTAGCTCCATCGAAGGCACAGTGGCTGCTAGCAAAGACCAGCTGAGTTTCCAACTGATGGGACACAGAACTGCTATATTATTTTGTTCATATTTTGTAAACTACAGAAAGACAACAGTGAACTGAAGCAAGTTAGTAAACATGTCACATTTTAATTACTTTGTTTCTTCTATGTGTAGTAAAAGTTAATTTCTTAATGGCGTGTTCTAACTCAGATTTTATATTCATTTTATTAAAGGCACCCTGTAAGAAAATATAAAACCTCCATCAACGCCTTAAATGCAAGTGCATTTTGTAGGCAAATTTATAAATATTAACAAGATAAAATTTACAACTGCAAAAGAAACCATTTGCAACTATAAATGTTTAATTCTAGGGGAATGGAAATTACATTTTAATATTCATACAAATCTTAAGCTACATTAAAAGAATCTTATGCACAAAGTGTGAAAAGTAAAAGCCAGTATCAATTCAAAGTCTTTTCTGCTATCCCTTCTGTCAGTTCAATACGTGGTTTTTAGCTCCAAGCTGCTTGGTCTTGGTAGGATCATGGACAGTGGAAGACCAAATGATAATATTAGTTTTATTAATTCAGTATACCCTTCCCTGGTGGAGTTTGACTATATTACTGCTCATACCAAGTACTATTCTTTATGGATCACCTTCCATGAACAGAGAATGAAAGACAAAGTTGATCAAGGTCCTCCTTCAATAGCCCTTCTGGATGAAGGGTCATGGAATTTGTTTTATACATAAGCAATGGACTGATATCTTCAGAGATTTCTTTAAAAACACAAAGTGTCATCAGGCCTTGAAACAGGCTGCCCAGGGAGGGGGTCATAACACCATGCCTGGATGCGTCTAAAAATCAGGTAGATCTGGAGCTTAGGGACAGGGTTTAGTGCTGGCCTTGGGACAATTGGGTTAATGCTTGGACTTGATGAGCTTAAAAATCTTTTCCAACCTAAATGATCACAAGGTTTCTGCCTTTTTTTTAATTTAAAAGAAAACCAAAACCATTCAGGTTGGAAAACACTTTTAAGATCGCTGAGTCCAACCATCAATCCAACACCATCAGTGGTCACTGTAGAAACCAAGTCAGGGTTCACAGCTACTGGAATAAGACCAAAATCTGTTTCTGGACCTGAGGTGTGGGTTTCTAAGGCACACTGGCAGCACTGCTTCTCACAGAATATCAAAGGGTACTGAAAGCCCAGCTTCTATTTGTGCTCTTCAAAAACACGTCTGATGCGGACAGCACAGGGCTTTACTTTTGAAAATCTCAAACCATGATATTTTAAAGTGAATAGTTGCAATAGTTAAACTTTTCTCACTGACTAAACAAGATACTATTGTATTTAGAACCTTTCTGCTCCAGAGACCCCCTCGCTGGAGCAGCAGATGAAACTAAAGCATGTTCTCATCCCTGTACTAGGAACTTGAGCTCTCTTGTTCTCTCAAGGCTAATGAAGATCAAAGATCACAACCCTTTTGTGACACAGCGATCTGGCAATACCCCGATTAGTTTAATTTCTCACTTCCAGGTTTACCCAAACATCTGGGAAAAGGATGATTGGAAAACAAGAAAACTTCTACATTTCTAAAGAGCTCACAAACTCACGGGGAGTGCTCGTCTTCCTGCACACAGATCCTGTAGCCATCCACTCAGATTTGACAAAGGTATACATGTTTTTCTGTCTGGTTAATTTATTTACATATGCAGCACCCCTGACCCCACACCACGCGTCTATCCTCCCAGATGCACAAAGAAATACCCCCATAAACTTTCAGAATGAGCCATACAGTTTTGCATTTGTGCTTACTGTGGCTCAGATAACACCAATGACAGCAGGGCTATCCCACACAGAACAAACCATAAGACCAACCTACACTAACATATTATCAGTCTCCTTTCGGCTTCCAAAACATTAGCAGGAATAAAGACACTGTCAGATGCAAACAAAATGTCCATGCATGATACAAACCACAACTGGGCATTGTCCTGCCCCAGGACAACACAAAGCAGCACTCATGAAGCAACAACGGACTAGGAGATAATCAGGTGCAGGTGATGCAGACTGTCAGGTTAGTTGTCATTCAGAGTGAGTATTCTAAGTGGCCATGTGTAAAGGTGTGCCACAAAGTACTCAAAATGCAAGTCCTTAAGAAGAACAGTACCAGGGGATAACTGAAATAATCCATCGTTATCTTGTAATGCCTGTTTATGTCTCCTTTCTAACTGGTGTAAGTTAGTTTGTTCTTTTGTTTCCCCTTTGCATCAGTCACTTCACATCTAAGCTGAAAAACAGCTACATGAAAAGAAGAAGGGCAGCAGAAAAGAGTCAATACAGGCTGTGACACAAAGTGCCTCACAAAAAGCAAAGTGTTTAAGATGAGTCGGATCTGCAGAAATTTCTTTCATGCAATCAGACTTCCAGTCCCTGCCTAGGCTGACTCCTGCACCATCAGCAGTGAGCAGCTGCTGATGTGACAGATAATCACACTGTTATCTCACCTTTGTCAACACATTCTTTTTAGGTCTTTTCCAAACCGGTAAATAAACAACACCACAAACACCCAACTCTCAGGTATAAGCTTGCAGGTACATGGAAGGTGAATTGCATATTGTGCTATTTAGCTCTCTAGTACAACTTACAGTTAATTGCCTTTCCCACTGAAAAAAAATTAAAATCCCTTATAACCAGCTCCATGTTAGCTTCTCAAAGCTTAATTGCATCCTCAAACTGGGATCAGAGGCTAATGAGGCTAATGAGAACCTCCTCAACAATGGCAGCTCAGCAGAAGTGCTCAGTTTTAGTATTTTTCGTTGCTGCAGGCCAAGAGATGCAGGGAGTCGAAGCCTCATGTCTTCTGTTTCTCATTAAAAGCTAGTGTGCCATTGTAATTACATCAGATGCAACAACATCAGAGAGGTCTTGCAGCCCTTTTCCCGCTCCAAAAGGCGGCTTGGACTCCTGATTACGTAAGCAGAAGAACTGAAATAGCAGAAACTGGTGTTTTAACAACATATTTATTGTGGAATATTAAGACTGTATTCATGAGATGATGTATTATTCATGCCCCAGGATCCAGTTGGCTATTTTGTTCTAGTTGCTCTCTCATAACACAAAATGCTGTAGTATTGACTCTGGAGTCTAGAAACTGCTGGAGCTGTGCAGTCTTCTAGTCCCTAAACTGCTCAAGGTGTTATGCTTAAATCTTTAAAGAGTAAATAACTCGTTATTGATTAAATTCCTCTTCAAAACAGCATTTCAGTCCCCTGATGGTATGTGTGTACATATACTTTGCAGACATGCATAATATGCTTTTAAAATGTTATTTTTAGCTCTACAGAATGTACTTGCTCTCAAACCCCAAGGTGACTGAGACAGCAGCGCAGGGTGGGATGCAACAGCATTGAAGAGAGCAGCGTCCTTGCAGCAACGGAAAGATCTTCTCTACTCAGCTACAAAGGACAAACACTTACTTCTGAATTTTCACTTAAGCAGGTGCCCAAAATGCTACTGTGCACACTCTAACGGTCATGTCCTGGAAACGAAACTGAAGAGAAATCACAAGATAACCAAGCTCTGCAATTTGTGCTGTGTATGCTCCTGTTTCAGGACATGCACTGCAGGGGACTGGCTATTTTTAGCATTGTACTTATGCTAACATGGTCTGTTTTAGCCCATGATTCCATGTGTAGATACACAAGTATCTTCTGGCTCTCAGCAGCTCTATACCTGAATCAATTGTTCTCCTTCCACAGGCTATATTGTGCCAAGCAATGGGGAAGAGGGAGAATGTGGCCACTTGTCGCGAGCTAAGGTGTCGGTTATTTCATCTGTACACGGCTTGGCATCTCCCTCTCCACAGCAGTGATGGTGCCTCGACAGTGTAGGACAGCTGCTTCCATTACTGGAAGTAATGACAGTAGGACATTACTTCCCCATCGCTTGGCACAGTAAAATACAGAGTAGGTATAAAGAAGAGAGGAGGCCCAAGAAAGGCTTTTGTAGCAGAGATGTTTTCATTTTTGCCCTACATGATGAGTTGGCTCCACAGAGTTTATTTCATGAAGAAAGGATGGACAGTCACAACAAAGAATAGAAGATATATAGCTGCAAGAATTCATGCTCCTCTATGGGGAAAGCAGCTGCAGAATTTTATCCCCACTCAACAGAGCCTGCAGGAATTTTAGGAATCGGGAAAAGAAACTGGAACCCCTCCTGCCTTGAAGTCACAACCCAATCAATCACACTGAGCTGAATGGAAGATGCAGAGCACTGGTGCCTAGGTGTCCAAAGGAAACACAAGCACATGCTAAACCCACTGTGGCACACTCCGTGTGCTCAAGAATTACTTTATTTAACCTGGCCAAAGAGGCTGCCTGTGATGCTGGGCTGTGAGAGCAGCTTTTCAAAGGTATTTTGAAAGAAGTTCTCGAAGCCAGGAGGTCTTCCTGAACTTGTTATGCCATAGGCCTACAAATAGTTCATTCAGCGTGGTCCTGAGGATTAGTCTTGTTCAGTTGGACACTTTGTGCTTAATCCTTGCCAAGCAACAGAGTGTGGTGAAGGCATTCATCTGATTTGCTGACAGAAAGAATCTGCTGCCAGAAGTCAAGCAAATATGTAAGCTTTCAGAATGCAGCCTTTCCTCAGACACTCAACATGTCTCTTCTCTATTAGTCGTCCTAGTAATTACATTGGGCAACTTCACAGGCAGTTGTCATGAAACGGCATCTTGCTCTGGGAAGAACATGGAAGGTGGCATTTTAGTCCTATTGCAAATGACAGTTCAGGGTCAGCACCTGGCCACAGCTGAATTAAACACTACAGAGAACTGCACAGGGCTAGCAAGAAAAAGGGCTCTGCCACTAACTTTAGTTGCAATTTTCTCTAACACTGTAAAGTAACAGTTGAGCTTTTGATCAGTAAGAATGGTTTGGTCTTGACTACCCGTCCATACACACATGGAATTATTACAGGCCCACGAAAGAATCAGTTGTATTTCAATTTAAACTCCATGTCTTATAGAATCATAGAATCATTACAGATCGGAAGGGACCTTGAAAGATCATCTAGTCCAATCCGCCTGCAACAGCAGGATCACCTAAACCAAGTCACACAGGAACCCGTCCAGTCGGGTCTTGAACATCTCCAGAGAAGGAGACTCCACAACCCCCCTGGGCAGCCTGTTCCAGTGTTCCATCACCCTCACCATGAAGAAGTTCCTTCTCAGGTTGATGTGGAACCTCCTATGTTCCAGCTTACAACCATTGCCCCTTGTCCTATCACTACATGACACCGAGAAAAGCCCAGTGCCATCGTCCTGACACCCACCCCTCAAATATTTGTATTTGTCTTGTTTCTGTCCTTTAACATGCTGAACAGTAAGATGATGAAATAACTTGCATTCATCATCAGAATGGCTGGGAGAGGCCCAGAAGCTTGGAGATACAACCACGCCAGGACAAAACCATTCTTACTGTTACAGTTTGAAAATTACCAGAATTTTCAGATGTACAGAGTTGTGCTTTCATGAAGAAAAATGTGTGTTTTGCTTTAAGAGAATTCTTCCAATGATCTGTTCTGGGAGAAGCAGGCAAAAGGTTAGACTATAAAAGAGGGCTGAGTGATCACCTGAGACCCTTTTTACTCTCGAAGAGCAGCTCCAGCACCTTGTGCTGGAAAAGCTCCATCTCCCCCACCCACTTTTGTGTTGGGAGTGGGGGATGGGAAGGGACGTGGCAGGACTGCCATTTCCTCTGGCCTGCTGCCACAGCCCCCTTGCCCTCCTGGAGGCAGGGGGGCAGGGGATTCTCCCAAACCAAGCCCCTTTCTGCCCAGGGGAGGTGGGCTGAGAAGCAGGTCCTGTCCCACTCCAGCCTTGGAGTTGGAATGGCAGGCCCCGATGCTGGCAGAGCTCTCTGCACCGTGTTGATGGAAAGCCCTTCCCCTGCTCGCCTTCTGAGGTGGCTGGGTGTAGCAAGAACCCCGACTGCCAATTCCTCCCCACATGGAATGCCCCAGAGCTGCATCCAGCAACCCTTGCTGAGCTGAAAAATACTCCACTTTCCCCTGTAACTGAAGTGGGAGGAGCGAAGAGAGACAGAGAGAGAGCGAGCCAGGAGGGGAACAGAACTCTCTTGGCTGTGTTTTCGACAAGGGGGAGGCCCTTGCTGATGCGGCCATTGCCATAGTGTGCTCATTCTGTGGCGGGCCATGTGGCCACCACCATCTTTGAGTCACTGATCAGCAGGAAGAGAGACTGTCATTTCTGCCACTGTGAAAAGCTGGGGATGCTCGAGTACTGGGGAGAGAAGAAGCCTCAGGAGAGGCACCTGAGAATTCTTTTGTGCTTAGCTGAACTGTCTGTTCTGAAAGAAGGAGGACTCAAGAATCTTTAAACCTTTGGCAAGAAAAGAGACTGGGTTCTTTTTAAAAGGCATGTTTCCTGCATTGAGGGATGCATTTCAGGCTCTGAGGAATGAGGTCTGTCCAATCAGCATTTTGCTGGACAAGCTACACTGAAGAATTGAAGCGTTTGCCAGTCTGGGGAACAGTCGAGGGTTCGGCATCTGCAGACAATGGCATACGACTTATGGGGGACCTGACAAGTCTCTCAGAATGAAGAGACGGTGGTTGTACCCCTCTTTGCTTGGCTGACATGCATTTCCCAGGTCTCTAATCTAAAAAAACAAAGACCAATATAGTAGAAATTTCCCACTGTCTTTTTCTCAGAATATGTGATGACATTTGTGACAGAGTTTCTGGTTTGTATGCACTAACTTGCTTAGCTTTTTCTTCTTTCTGTATGTAGTTATAGATTTAATAAACCCTTTTCTTTTTCCTTAAGCTACCCATTGTTTGGCAAATTCTATCTAAAATCTCATTGAGACCTAGCTGCTTTTCCTTCTGTTTAATTGTGGTCTTGAACCCACCACACTCATTCATGAGGGAATTTTAATTGTGGACAATTTGCACTAGATAATAAGGAACCAGTGTGCTGAGACTGCAAGAAAACAGTACTCCTAGAATTGTATTCTAAATTCATAGAACTAGAAGAAATGAACATGACATTAGGATTATGTCACCACTAAACTTAGAGTGAACAGGTCATATCTCTTGCTTCTGATCATCGCAACAGCAAAACACACCACTCCACCCTGGTTTGGCAAATTAAACAAAGCAGTTGTTTGGAGCATTTTAAGAATATTGAAAATATATTTCCTGCTACTCTTGGTAAATATTTATCTTTTTTCCTAATGAAAAAGCCTTCAGTTAATAGAAAAATGTATTCCAGGCCCTCTAAGGATGTTATAGTGCTGGGGGACAGTTTCTGGAAGCTTATTGAGAGAGATCAAACATACTTTGTAAAGTCTGGCTTCAAGAGTTCTATACCTGTATGTTATTCTAAGCAAAAGCTCCTTCCTTTTAATTTAAAAGTCCAGGGATGTGCCGTGTATTGGCAGCGGCACAACATGGATATTTTTGCGTAAAGAAACCCTTATTAATTGCTAGAGAAAGAGTCTTGGCAAGCTTCTGTAGCAAAGCATACATCAGCAGCTAAAATTATATTACAATTAAGAGAAACTGCCTGGTGGCTCCTCCATGCTGACAATGCAACTGTGTCATTCGGGGGTGGAAGGTAAACTCTGATCCAAAATGAATTGTGTCGTGTAGGAGGCAGCTCTGCAAATGAAGTGAGATGATTTGCCCTCATATGAAGTCTTTGCTGACAACTAGCAGTTCCTTCTCCCTTGGCAAGGTCTGTATGGCTCTTGCTGACCATGCTCTCTCGCTGATGTCTCTTGGTTTAGTATGATAGCTCCAGTATTTCAACTTGAAAGACACACGTTTCTAGAATGAAAGTGACTGTTTCATAGAAACATCCCCTGTGCTCTCTGGCCCAAAAGGATGTAACATAACTCTCTGGCCACATGGCCAAGGAAGCGTGACCTTCTTCAACAGCTGCCCTACTGCAGCTGTACCACTTCACAATGTAGTCATGATCAGTCCCACCAGCTACTTGGAGAGAGGAAACCTGCTCTCTAGATCAGAAAGGCCTGGTCCCAGAAGTCATTACCTGAAGTGTCTCAGCTGGCCAGACTTGATCTTACTAAGGAGTTAGGCAAGGGTTTCTCCACTTGGGATTGTCAGGATCTAGCAGATGAAGGTCAAATTCAGGGAAGGGTGTTAGATACTGCATGGACATAATCTAATGTCAAAGAAACCCTTCCAGAGCTGTTCTACTATTCCTCAGCTATTAGGATGGCTATTTAAAGAAAGAAGGTTCTTTGCAATGACCCAATCATTTTGAACAGGACTGCTGTGTGACCAGCTGTGGTCACAGATTTTTTTTTTCAACTTATTTAGGGAGCAGAGACCATCTAGTTATTTCTGCCCAACTGGATAGATCAATTAAACTAGTCATTTCCATCAGTTCTGAGTCCCTGAAACACTTCCAGACAAAGAACCAAGCAGAGGCACAGCAAAGTGCTCAGGGTGTACTTAATAATAATAATAATTAAGTCACTCAAATATTTTCATTTCACTTCAAGCTCACAAGCCTTTTTCTTTTACATTACCAATGAGAAGCAGTGTCTGCTCTGTGCTGCCAGGACATGCCAAAAAATTAGTAAAAGATACAGTCAGTGAAACGGTGCTTTGACAAGTCCAACCCTGCAAGGCGAGCAGACATTTCACAGAGAA
Source organism: Rhinopomastus cyanomelas (assembly GCA_013400115.1). NCBI lineage: Eukaryota > Metazoa > Chordata > Aves > Bucerotiformes > Rhinopomastidae > Rhinopomastus > Rhinopomastus cyanomelas. The sequence continues at coordinate 167,597 of VXBP01005459.1, read as the reverse complement.
CACTAAATGTTATGGGTTGGAAGGGACCTTGAAACATCACTTCAGTCCAACTCCCCTGCTGGAGCAGGATAAGCCTAGAGTACCAAGTGTTCCCAGACACTCTCCCATTCAAGTACTAACTGGGCTCAACCCTACTTAGCTTCCAAGACAAGATCAGGCTTTTTTCCAGGGTGGCATGGCTGAAGATTCTTCTTCTTCTTTTAGGAACCAAGGGTATTAAGTCACACCAGATTTCAGCTGTGAAAGGTCATGTATGCACCTCTAAAAGACCTAGAGATGTGTAGAAAGCGATATGTACTTCACTATTGTTGATAATATTTAGACTGCTTGCAAAATGCAGTCTGCAGTACAAACCATGAGATACACACAGAGAGCCTGATTCCTCCCCCTGCAGGAGCGGTAACCTTTGCATTCCGCACAGATTGTATCTGAGGGCCACTTGACCTCTGTAGCTTTGTGGTTTTGAAATAACCCACTGCTGTAAGCCAAGTGCACTTTCAGTTCCTCTTCCTAGTGGCACCCTTTTGCAATATGGGTTCTCTCACCTGTGGTACCATCCGCGGTCCACTGTGCTTTTTGCCACAGGTTTCAGTAAACACCACCACTGCCATCCTGAAGATCGTACTCAACCAGCCATTTGTAGGAAGTAAGGAATCAAGGTTGCAGGCTTGATGGCTAACAAGGCTTATAGAATAAAACGCTGCTATATCTCATAGGCTTTAGAAGTCTGAGTCTTTCTCCACTTTGACACTCCCCCTTGCTCTCTGTTCTGCTTTGAGCTGCAAAGTTCATGCAGAAGCCTTGTCCTCCATCTCAAATTCCATATGGCTTGTGTGAGAAGCAAATGTACATTTGGCTGTGGCTCTGAACAAAGAAGTCAGCAGATACGTTCACCCACCTACGCCCACCCCAGGGCATACCAGGAACCACTGGTGCTTTCAGTGAGATGTGACAGGATATGCATTCAGCTACAGCTCTGCAATCACCTTAAGACAGCAGAGGGATGAAGTTCAAATCAGGGCTAGCAATGAACTAGTTATCACTTTTCTCAGCTCTTTGCTTTTCCCTCACAGTGCCTTCCGTGGTTACTTGAGCCTATCTTTGACACCAAAAAAGAAGCAATATATCTTCAAGGGATGAATCAGGCACACTGCACTCAACTCAAAATCTGAGGTAAGTGATATGAAGGAACAGCTGAAACCTGAGGAGGAGAAAACACTTTTCAGCCCAGGAACTGGTAGAGATAAGCTTGAGACCATCTCACTGGGGTGCCCATGTAGGCAACTACAGAGAAAATTGGTCCCTCTTATGAATGAAATACTAGAATATAGATATTTTTTTCTCTGATATCTCTCTGTAACCTCCTTATTGCCCCTTCGAAAAAGGTAAATGCTCCTGATAGTTTTTGCTTGCATGATCACAGGGAATCTAACACAGTTGCAACGATGGAGGGAGCAGACCACACTGCTCCTGAGAAAGTTAATGCACTGGAGAACCACAACCACCAAAGGATCTTCAGAGAACACAAAACCAGCAAATATACAGATGATCCCCAAATCTACTATATTTAGAAGCTTTAGAGGCTTTTAAAAAATGTTGTGTGAGAAATATTTTTTCAACCCAATAAACTCCCTATTTACAGCAGAAAAACCTTACTTAAGTAATGGAAAAAGAACAAACCCAAAGCTTTGACTATGAGGAATATCACACGTATACTTTAAAAAAAGTGTATGGAAAGAGGTAAATTTCATTTACAAATTTACAATTTGTTGCTCCAAGTAACCAAACTCTATCGGATACGAGCCTGTATTTAATATAAACCACCCAGACAATCGCTAGACAGTCAATGAATTCGAGAAGACAGAATTTACTCAATTCCGTTTTAATTTCCATTATGTCTAACAGTGTTTAGAGCATGAACCTTGCTAAGAGATGATAGAATATCATTGTAGGGCAATTCAAATGCTTTAAAGGCTGCTAAGAAACCTCCACTGTAATGACAGGCCTCGTGAAGGGCTTAGAAATGCTGTTTCATCCATTCTAGACAGGTTTAGGATAAGAAAAGTCATAATAAGATCATATATTTACAGCACGTAGGCTAATCTTTAAACTATTTCTGTAATCATATTATCCAGAGTGGGATGAGACTTGCAGCACTGGTATCACAGCCTTCCTGAGCTGAGAGGGGGTTTTTTCAGTTTGTTATGAGAACAGAAAACTTGGGAGGAGGTTCTTGCAAGGTGGCATCATACTCCTTATCCACAGTCTCGGGTTGTCTGAAATTCTTTAATATTAGCTTCTCTCAAAAACCCTGAGCTCAGAAAGTGGAAACAGCTTGACTTACTATTTAAGTGCCAAGATAAAGCAAAATGTCAGAGGAACTGAACATTTTAAAAAAACTGGGTAAACATACCTTCAGAGGGTGCCTCGCTTTTCCTAGGTTGTTCAAATACCCACTCTTGGTTCCCTTCCATAAGAAAACTAACCTAAAAGAAAATCTATTCAGTGGCACAATTCTACTGTGAGCACAAGTGGCTTCCCGCAGGTTCTGCTTCTTTTCACCAGTGTTTGGGTTGTTTTTCCCCTGTGACCATGTTCTTACCATGGCTTGCATAGCACCTACTGACTCTTGGTGTTCTCCAAAACATTGCTCAGCTGAGAGCGTGATATAGCCCTGTTTTGATCAGGGAGTCAATCTTCTATGGTTCGGCCAAGATATCATCCATGCAATAAACATTATGTGCAATTTTCTCTCTTTTAGTCTAAGCAACATGAACAGGAAAAAGAGCGGCGCTGTAATGATAAATCAAGGTGCACAGTTCTCCAGATTCCACTCAGTTAATGAAACACTTTTCATCACAGATTCTCCTGCTCTAAAACCAAACTTGAAACCTGAAAGGTCTTTTCATAATCACTAAAGGAATATTTTATACCATTATTGGGTTAATGTTGTTTGTGAATGCTGCTTTCACTTTTATAAACAAGAGTTTTCAAACAAAACCAACTAAACAATGGATGTCACCTTTCTATATATCTCTATTGTCATGCTTCTCCTGTAACTCCCAGTTCATTCTTCCAGGAGCCATGAAGCAGGTTCTCTACCCAAGCTTCTGAAACAGTTATTGATGACAGTCTGGAGAAAATGGACACAAGACTGGGGAACTACATAAAGAGACAAACTTGGTCATTCATCAATTAAAATCAAAGTCTACATTAAAAAAAATAATTAATGCGCTGGGTAGGTGCACAAACTGGATTTCTTTAAGAAGTTCTGTTTGACTTTCAGGACCTGGGACATTTACTAGGTGCTTAATTTTTTTTTTGCAATGGGTAAAGCAAGTTGGTTCAGACATATTTGGAGCAAAAGAATATGCAAAAGGATGATGTAAGAGTACCAAGAAGTCTGCAGGGATGATCCAGCATTCAGCCACATTAGTGGCCTTTGCAAGAGAAGAAAGCACACACAGCTAACACAAGGACCAACTGCCTGTGTGAGCATTTCAAACCCCGATACTGCTCCAGCAGTTCTGTTGTGTGTCAGATGCCAGCTAGGAAACATTTCTGGAATTGGTATGCAAACAGGCCCACCAGGCATCCTATTTCAGGCTTCCTAGATCTGACAATGCTGTAGCAAACAGCTTGTACGAAGATGCAGAACCCTCTGAAGTAATGTGAATCTGATGAGAGCCAAGGCTTGGCCCTTTCGCATCAGCCACCTTCATTCGCTTCCACTGACAGCCAAGCTCTGGACCAAAGCAGAAGTTGAACATAAATGTCCTCTGCAGGTTTCTGTATCTTTTAAAAAACCTGTGTGGGTGCAAAAGCTAAAATGGAAAGTGAGAGCTGGGCTTTTGTGCAGCCCTCTACAGAAATGAGGACAAGAACAAAAGGAAAGCTCCAGCGTCTGTAAAGGCTAAGGCAGTAGTGCGAAGGCATCTGGTCTGGACTAGTTAGAACCAAGCAAAAGTGCCTGGCTGGAACACACAAATCTGCTGTGGAAACTGGGAGAATACATCAACCCCAGCCCCACTGTGGACTGCCCAATGAATGTGTATGCTTTTACGGAGAAAAACTGGGTTTCTGCTCATGTGTTGTCCAGCTATCTGCTTCAGAAACATCTGGGGTGTGAGCTTTGTGCTAATGAAGATAGCTGGGCTGATAGCTGACTATGGTGTGGTCAGCAGCATGAATTGTCACCCTGGTGAGCTCCACACGTAGCTGCAGCTGAGCCCACCCGAAGAGGCGGCCCCAGCACAGGAGCTGCAGCACACTGCTGCTCCTAGAATACAAAGCCTGAACTGGAAAGGAATAGCACTCCTTGCAAGGTGTATCTGGGCATCTTTGCCAAGCCTGCCAGGTTTCCAGGCGATGCAAAGGTGCTGGTAGCTGGATGGCAATCAGCCTTTGTGCTGTTCAGGCAGGGCACACTTCCATACCAGGCTGCAGTGTTTTGCTGAGCGAAGAGAAGAAGCATTTCTGGAGTGTGGTGCAGTGTGAAGAGATTAACGGAGCAGTCAAGCAAGCAGTACTGGTAAGCTATAAAGTTCGGTGCAAGCACTGGGGTCGGATGGAGTGACAAAGCAAATGGTATTACAGCAGAGTCCCATGACAACAGGACTCAGAGTAACACACAAACAGGAAGGGAAGGAAGGAGGAAAGGAAAGACCAGTGAAACGTAACTCTGCAGTTATTTTCTTTGGGTTAGTGCCTTTCCTTTCCACCCACCCTTCCAGACTTCCATCAGCAGGCTAATGTTACCGTCATCCCCAGTCCCAAGAAATGCTTTGGAAGTTCATGTATGCCACGGACTGAAAAGCATACTGGCAGAGGTGAGCTGTTCTACAGGATACAAACACGTTATGCTCAGGCACCTGAACCAGGGCGTTGCTCTACCCTTGTCAGCTCTGTTTCTGATAACACAACAGGAATTTATTTGTTCATCAGTCTATTCATCATGTTAATCAAGAGTTGCAAAACATCACTGTTATACTAGGCACGTCCTACAGATACCATCCAACTAGTAAGGTCTTATTACCAGGAAATATTTTCCTATGGCCCTGCGCTGGAAAGAAACACATGGGAGGCCAGCCTGCTTTGGCAGCAGTTATCAAACAACGAAAAAGAAAGCAGTGTCTAAAAGGCAATATGTATTGCCCCCCACCCCCCCCTTTGGAACCGAATCCAAGAATATTCTCTTGATGAAGCCCTGTGGAAGGGGCACACAGCTGAACCAACACCCTCTACCACACACTCTGAGTAGCATAATAAACGCAGGGCAGCACAACAGGCCACTTCTCAAGCGATGTTCTTTGATCCCTATATTCTCCTCTGCTGATTGCCGCCTTGAAGACAGTCTCAATTCATTCTGTTTTTGGCTTAAACCTTAGGAAAATACTTGTGGAGCACACAACATCAGTATTAAACTATCTGCTTCAAGCCTGAAAGGGTCATTGTAGCCAGCCCTTTGCCTCCCAAGAAGTTGGGTTTCCTCCCTTTTGTCCTCCAGTATAACTGCACCACGACTGTGCTGCTGAGCTTGTTCAGCTCATGCTTTCTGTAGCTCCAAAGTGGACTTCAGCACTGCACTAAGGCTTGGGAAAACTGGAAACATTGGGAAATACATTTTCATGAGTTTCCTTTTTCTGTTTGTCTGCAAATATGAGTTGTTTCTGCTATTCTGGTTGCTGGGCTCATTAGTGAAAGCTCTAGGCAGCCAGGCTATGTTTCCCCTGTGTTTTAATAACACACAGAAGAGAAAAGCAGGATGCAGTAAGTTATGCTGTAACGTATAACATGTGATTACAGCCACTTCAGTAACACTGTCAGTTCAGCACTGCCTGCAAGGCCCCAAGCGCAACTCACTGGAGATCTGGTTTCACTTGAAAGGGCTAAAAACACTTGCCGAACACCCTGTTCTGCAGACGTCACGTACGCACACGGACACGCACGCGGAAAACCACACATTTATTTCTCTATCTCACTATTTGGGCAGATGAAACAGGTACTGTCCAGTGCTCCCAGGCTGCTGGGAGAGCTCAGCACTGTGAACGAGGATTTCTAGCACCTACCACTGCCTCTAATACAGACTTTCTTCTGCAGCTGAACAAACTGTTCTCTCCCTTCCTCTCCCTCAGTCTTTCCATCTGGAAAAATGCAGACATTTGCATCTGTACCGTAGGTGCCTGTGCTGTGCATATAAATCAGTAAATGTTTATAAAAATGATTGGAAGATGAAGAGTTGTGTACTTCTGATTGAATGCATTTATTTATAGGGCTTTTTTTGAGGAATGAAATTAAAACCAACAAACCCTGCAAACCTAGCTTCATTACAGACCTGGTCTGGAGGCCATGAAAGTCAGTTTTTTTAAGGTTATGGCACTGGCACCTTGTGCCAGGTAAGAAATACGAAGGAATTCTCATTGCAGCTCAAGACAAGCATCACAAGAGAAAAAATTGTAACGGAAGGCAGGAAATTCAGCTCAGTTCACTCTTCTCCAAGCCACGTCCTAGTCTTGCACCTCTGAATGCTCCTGCACTGAGTAAGTGCTGCCAGCACCTGGTGAGCACTTCCTATCACACACCAGCTTCGAAAAACCTTCAGATGGCATCGTCTTGGTACATAGTCACACTGTTCACTTCGGAAAATGCAGCTTTCTAACAGAGCAGCTAAAACACTTCGTAAATCCAGGCTGCTCAGCCTTCACATGGGCAAAGTTTGTGAGTTGCTTCAGAGGCCTAAAAGAATGAGGACCCTGATTAAACTGAATGGCAGCACGACTTTCCACTTTGGCAAATGGAGGAAATAGCCAGCTGCGCTGTTTCTTCTAAGAGGCACTGATGTATAGTTTTGTCGGGCTGAAAAACAAGCATTTTTTTAAAAAACATAGGGGTTTGGGGCTGGGTTTTTTTCCCCCTTTCATCTCTCTTCTGGAGGTGATTTAACTTTCCAGGAGGCACAACAACCTAATAACCTTCTACAGTTTGACAAATCTCAAGTCCCTGCTTTGAAGAACCCCCCTTTGTCACATGAAGTGGTTTCTGCCTTGAGAAGTCTCAACAGAAGATTCACAGGTTTATAGAATGGGTTGGGTTGGAAGTGACCTCAAAGAGTACCTAGTTCCAACTCCCTGCCATGGGCAGAGATAACTTCCTACTACAGCAGATTGCCCAAAGCCCCATTCGACCTGATCTTGAACACCTTCAGTAATGGAGGTGTGATCCAACTTATCACAGAATCATTAGGGATTGGAAGGGACCTCGAAAGATCATCTAGTCCAATCCCCCTGACACAGCAGGATCACACAGACCAAGTCATACAGTCAGTCGGGGTTGGAAGGGACCACAGGATCAGCCAGTTCCAACTCCCCTGCCATGGGCAGGGACACCCCACCCTTGATCAGGCTGGCCAGAGCCTCATCCAGCCCGGCCTTAAACACCTCCAAGGATTAGGCCCTAACCACCTCCCTGGGCAACCCATTCCAGGCTCTCACCACTCTCACAGTGAAGAACTTCCTGCTCACATCCACTCTAAATCTACCCATCTCCAGCTTTGCTCCATTCACACTAGTCCTGTCGCTACCTAAACAGTCCCTCCCCAGCCCTTTTGTAGGCCCCCTTCAGATACTGGAAGGCCACAATAAGGTCACCTGGGAGCCTCCTCTTCTCCAGACTGAACGGCCCTAACTCTCTCAGTCTGGCCTCATAGGAGAGGTGCTCCAGCCTTCTGATCATCCTTGTGGCCCTCCTCTGCACTCACTCCAGCACGTCCACATCCTTCTTGTAATAAGGGCTCCAGAACTGGACGCAGGACTCCAGGTGGGGTCTCACCAGAGCGGAGTAGAGGGGGAGAATCACCTGCGGGCCACACTTCTCCTGATGCAGCCCAGGATCCAGTTTGCCTTCCAGGCCGCAAGTGCACACTGCCGGCTCATGTGGAACTTTTCATCCACAAGCACCTCCAAGTCCCTCTCCTCAGGGCTACTCTGCAGCCAGTCACTGCCCAGCCTGAATTTGTGCTTAGCATTGCCTCCACCCAGATGCAGGATCTCACACTTGGTCTTGTTGAACCCCATCAGGTTGGCTTGTGTGCACCTCTCCAGCCTGTCCAGGTCCCTCTGGATGGCATCCCTGCCCTCCAGCGTGTCTGCTGCACCACACAGCTCGGTGTCGTCAGCAAACTTGCTGAGGGTGCTCTCAATGCCCTTGTCCATGTCACCAACAAAGATGTTGAACAAGACTGGTCCCAGGACTGATCCCTGAGGGACTGCGCTTGTCACTGGCCTCCACTTGGACATGGATCCATCAACAACCACTCTGTGGGTGCGGCCATCAAGCCAGTTCTTTATCAATCTAAGTGGTCCACCCATCAAAACCATGTTCTACCAGTTTGGAGACCACAATGCGGTGTGGAACAGTGTCAAAGGCTTTTCTCAGTTCCAGGTAAATGACATTGCTTGCAATTTTTTCTTTACTAAAAATTCTGTCCCGGAAAATGTGAATGTCCTTGAGAAGCTCTCCAGTACTCTGAAGACCAAGCCCTTGGGAAGCAACCATGTCAAAGTATCGGGAGATCAGCATTACAATCATATAATTTACCCATATTTACCTTTCAGCTCCATCTATGAACACTAAACCTCCAGGTTGTCCTTGCTTAGGATGTATTTCTTACTGTGACAGCGTTCCCATTTGCAGGCAAGCATCTTGAAATAAAAATAATTAAAAACCAGCGACTATCCCTAATCCCCCTGCTGCTAACCACTTGAACATGCTAGAAAATACCCTTTCCCTTGCTCCACTGCAACAGCCTCATGCACAGCATTGCCCCCAGCATGAGCTTCCTTTGTTCCTGAGCAGCATGAGAACATCGGAGAACACCAGTGATGCTGAACAGCCAAACACAACGCTCAGGACTGCAGCGAACTTGCAGTGCCCTGCCTGCATCTCACAGCAAAGCTGATATTATTCACATTACAAAAAAACCCAAGAAAATTTAAATGAGTTGATAGAGCAAGGAAAACCCGCCCCAGTTGCTGATGCACTGTTTGCCCTTCACCAACACTGTTTCACACTGGCAACTGTGTGTATGTAAATGAAGGGGTTTATTGCTTCACCGCTGTTCAGCATGGGGGCCGTTCACTCTCTACCAGAGTTCCTTCAGCAGAAAGAGCATGACAGGACTAGGAATGAGACGTGCCTTGTCTTTCTCTATCCTCTATAGAAACAATGATTTAATCACGAAGGAAAATAATGATTTAATCCTGAAGACCTTAAGTCCCCCAAGGTTCGTCTCCCCTCAGTTTGTGTCCTGACTGTGAAAGTTTTGCCTCCAGTGCGCACAGTCTTATGGTCCAGGCTACAGACAACCTGAACACACGCAACCTGGATCCTCAAGAATGCCATCCTGTCTATAACCAGGAGCACCAAAATGCTTCAGCCCTGGGGAAGCTATATATTCATAAATTCAAGACCTGTGTTTCTTTTTTCTTAAGCTGTAAAGTGGTATCTCATGTTCTTATTTCATTGAGAAAAAAAGTTTTCATTTATTTATTTCAGAAAAAATAAAAAACCTCTACATAACTGCTTTTAAATGGCACCATGCTGAAAACTAAAGGATAATTCAGAGGAAGAAAAGGTCATTTCTAGTAATATTTAGTAGCATTTTTCTCTGCCTTGAGCACTGAAAAAAAGCACGAAACAGTTTCTCCTTTGGCAGCTGGACCCACAGATGTTGCACAGTGACTTCCTCCAAGACAAGTGACACATTATTCCGAAGTTGAGCACATACCTTGGCAGACACTTCCCAAAGCACTGAACTGACTGGCAAAGGGATTGGTGCCCATGTTCCCTTTTGGCACCACAAAGCACTGGGAGGATAGCAGAGTTGGGGCTCTGGAAGCCAAGTGAATTGCTCTGCCTGTGACCTTCTCACAGTGATGAAGGCTCTCACCCCCAAACACCCTTTAAGCCACTGATGTGACGTTGCTGACATCTCTCAGTCCGCTTAAAGAAATTCTGTATTTAGATGTCACCCTCAACTGTCTCAAAATCTGCTCACCAGCAGACCTTCACCAAGTACAAAGCCTGGGTCCAAATTTACTGGTTTCAGACCATCCCTTGCTATTCTATAGTAGAGGAAGTCTGCTGGCATTTCTGTCAACAAGCATATGACCAGGCAAGGGATTTCTCAGACTGTTTATAAGATTCCCATACATTTGGTCTGGCTGTGGCATAAAATAGCCAGACCAAATCCAGAGCAGTAGTTGGAAAAAACAGCAGTGGTTAATGCCACATTAAAATAAAATGTATTAATCTGCTATCATTAATCTGGGATCTTTTAAATCCAGTGCTGACAGAAATTAATAAAAGTGTTTAAAAAAATATTAAGCACTGGAAATGTATTATGTATCTTGAGAGAGATAAAAAATTAAGTAACCCCAGAACTCTCAGCTACTTCACCCACATGCTCTTGCTACCCATTACATAATCACAGAGCACCTATGCACACAGGCCAGTCCAATAGCTGTGCTGCTTGGTTCAAAACATGTTACATGTCTGTCCTGCCGAGCCACATGCTCCTATGAACAAGACAGACATGAGACTGGTTTTGTTTTTAAACCCCTGAAGCATCCTCCTGGTTTGCACGAAAACGCCTCCTTCAAGAACTGCATAGGTCGCCTGTGATTTCACAGGAGGATTTCTCTTCCTGAAACATTCTGCTCCCTCTGCTGTAGGATTGCTTATTGTACCGTTGATTTATTCAAGAGCAGATACACAAAGAAGAATAAATACATCAGACAACATCTATAGAAATTCAGCTAAAGGGATTCAGGGTGGGCATGGACTTGACTGACTACATGCAAATAAGAAAGCTGAACCTTTGGTCAATCAGTGCTAGGAATCTACATAGCACGGTGCATCAGCGACGATGATGAACATGCTAATTTTTCTGCTGAGAACTTGCTATGCCTTTACAAGAAACATGACACGCCGTTAATTCTAGCAAGTGCAAGGGACAGTGCTGCCTCAGAAAGACTGGGTTTCTCTCATTTTAAGGTAAGCAAAAACCTTTGAACATGATGACTTCAGGCATGACATAGAGCTGTATAATTAGAAAAGATCATCTGCTGCACGCAGAAAGCCTCTCTTTGCCTCACCCACTCCCCAATACATGCACAAGCAGAATTGATTAATGTTCCCCCACTGTTAGCCCGATACGTTAAATCATCATCTCTGTAGCAAAGCTACTGCTGCAGCAACTTCCTACACTGCATCATTCACCTACCTCTGACTTCATTGTTCCATGGGCCATGAATAAACAAAACCAGGCATCCAGGTGGAGCTGTCACTGCTTCCCTTTGCGGTGGATGTGCAGCAATAATGTAAAAAGAGCTGGCTGGTCCTGGCGGAGCCCGAAGCTGGGTCAGCGCCTCGATATGGAGCAGGGAAGTGCAGGGCTCTTGGCTGACTGATCGGCTGTACTGATCAGCAAATTTACCTCACGGCGCTGCGATGGGCCGGACCTTGGAGCTTCTGCTCAGCAGCTTCCCTGCCTGAATGTACCCTGAGACGTACCACAGCTCTACAGCAGTTCTGGCTGGTAAGCAATCTCACTGCAAGGTCAGTGCCCTTTTCAGCATTATGAGACGCAGCAGAGAGCGCAAGCAGCGCGTGCTAGGCTGTACAGAATTGGTGATGCTACGTGTGCTTTCCCAGAGCGAAATCACTTTCTAAATGCAATACTAATTCCCAGGTAATAATCAACTCCTAAACGGCACAGCCCACTTACAAATCAACATTTGGAACAATACCAGTGATGCATAAGTGCCAAAATGCTGTAGCACAAAATACCTTATGCTTAGGCATAAAAGTTATCTTCTAGTAATAATTTTGTTAGTTTTTACCCCGGCATTACCCTTTTAAACCTCACAGAGCTAGACAGAATGTATACCATCCTCTGCAAACTCCCACAGTATTCCTTGAACTCTGCCCATTGCCTCTGACAGACTTTTGTACGTCACTGGAAGTGCTGAAGTGCAGCTCTTCCTGGCCATGTCGACATGGATGAGTGGCTCAGCACCTTTCATTGGAAATGTATTGCTCAGGCCTCAGTGCAGACACTTTCTCCCCATCTTTTCTGCATCTCTCATTTAACATCAAAAACCATGTTTGCTGTTACTGCACCATTTTCAACACATCGCGAAATAAACCCCGAAGCACTGGCTATATTGCAGTTATTAGTGTAGGGTAGCCCAAAGTAGTTTCATTTTCAAAATTATTAATTACATAAATAAGCAGCACTGTTTACACTTTTCCCATATGAGTTATGGAAATTGAGCTAGGTTGTACTCAAGCTCAGGAGCTCTTTATAATAGTCTTAGCACAGACAAATACTGCCAAACCAACCCCAGCCAGTGCTCACTAGTTGCCATGGTTCAAACAGCAGCACAGACATGCCACGAAAAGCCAGTAAACCAGCTCAGTCAAACACCAAATATTTTCCACTGTTTTGCCAGAGGATTTGATATTCCTTCTAAATGTGAACTGTTGAACAAAATTTCTCAACTATTTTTCTGGAGCTCTGCAAGCAGACACAGAGTGAGATTAGGAGATTAATGTTAGCAGGGTAATAACACATGGAGTACTACGTGAGCTTCTCCTGCCTGTCACCTCCCCGTATGGTCCCTGTTACAACAGTGTCTGACTGCATAGTGCTACTGACTGTATGGAGCCTGAGAGATAAGCTCTCTTGTCCCTCTTTGTGGTGGAAACACCATGAGTTCAGCTGGACTGAACATAAAGCTCACGGGTTCTTACAGTCCCTTTCCCAAATCTGAAAAAGAATTCCTGTGGGCTGTCTCACTTCTTTCTTATCAGACCTGAGCGATCGTAACATTCTTTCCTTCAGCTCCAGTAGCCTCCTGGCATAACCTCACTGGCACTTTCAAGGGGTCTGTCAACAAAGAGCGACTGGAAGCTCTTCCAAGAACTGGGAACTACGGCAGAAGTTAAGTGTAAGTCAGGTACAACAGACAAGGGTTTTCCCTTTTGACAAGCTGTGCCTCACCGTAAACCACAACGTATCTGAAAATTGGACTGCCACAGCAGGCTGCCACAGAATCACAGAATCTCTTTGGTTCGAAGAGACAGTGAAAATCAGTCCAACTGTTAACCCAGCGCTGACAGGTCACCACTAAATCATGTCCCTAAGCACTATGTCTGCATGTCCTTTAAATAACTCCAGGGGTAGTGACTCCACGCCTACCCTGTGCAGCCTGTTCCAAAAGCAACCTGTGCTTTTTTCTCTGCCATACAGTTTCCTCATCATCTTTGTCATGTAATTCATCATCAAATAGCAGAAAACTCTCCCTTCCAGAGTTCAAGGTCAAAACATACACACAACTGAAAACATGATGCTGAGCTTCCCAGTGAATGAAGGACTAACACAGGCTAAACAACCCCCTGCACCTGGGCCTTGCACCACTGCCTCTGGAATGACAGGAAGAAAAAACAAAGCCTCAATTATAATCGGAGTGTGCTGCCTCTCCAAAATCCACACCAGAAGCTTGTTTCCCTGTGGAAAAATTTGAGATAATTTTCACTCCCTTCTGTTAAGCACTTCTGAGATTTTCAATGCAAAGATGCTGAATAAGTGCAAATTATTACTGAAATGCATGTTGGTAAGAACAGTTCTTCATACTCACACTGTAACAAGAAAGGGCTTATCAAGCTTGCATGCTGCCAGACCAGCAGAAGCTAAGGAATCTTCTAGTATGAGGCTGTCCAACTATGTGGCAGAAGGAAGGTCTTCATCCTTCTACTCCACTAGACCTCATGAGCTGCCACACTGACCAGTTTTACACTCTGGGAACAGCTTAGTTTCTTTGCTCTATAGTTACTGCACTGCTAGGTACGTTTTGAGAAATGGAGGGGGTCATTGTTTCATAGGAGATGATTTACTTTTCCTCATGTTTTCTACTGGAAAGCTCCTCACAGTTCAGTGACACCAGCCTGCTTTAAAACAAATCAGTTGTGATGTCACTATGAGGATTTTGACCTTCAGAGACAGAAATCATCATTCTGTGAGGCTCAGACACCTGGGGTTAGACAAAGATACATGAGAAAAGCAGCAGGCACATGAGGAAGCCAAGAAGGCTCTGTGGTCCCAGGAAAAGTAGTGATCACAGAAATACTGACAAAAGTTGTGTGGAGCACCTCCCTTATGAGGAGGGGCTGAGGGAGCTGGGTCTCTTTAGCTTGGAGAAGAGGAGACTGAGGGGTGACCTCATTAATGTCTACAAATACGTGAAGGGTGGGTGTCAGGAGAACAGAGCCAGGCATCTAGTGATAGCACGAGGGGCTATGGTTGTAAGCCGGAACATAGGAGGTTCCACATAAACATCAGAAGGAACTTCTTCACAGTGAGGGTGACGGAGCACTGGAACAGGCTGCCCAGGGAGGTTGTGGAGTCTCCTTCTCTGGAGACGTTTAAGACCCGCCTGGATGTGTTCCTGTGTGACTTGGTGTAGGTGGTCCTGCTGTGTCAGGGAGATTGGACTGGGTGATCTTTTGAGGTCCCTTCCAATCTCTAATGATTCTGTGATTCTGTGAATGATGTTGAGATGGATGGTTTGCTCTCACATAACATCATTTACCCCTCTCACATGAGCTAAAAGTCCAGCACTTGCTTGGGTAATTCTCCCTGAAACTCAAAGCAGAATGACTCTAGATCATGCAATTCTGATCCCATTTTTTTTCACGTCTGTAAAGTCAGGGAAATACTAATCTGCTTTTATCCAAATGGATCCTTGTTCGAAACCAGACCCTTAGACAGGACAAAGCGCCAGAAGTTTTGTCTTCAATGGATGCAGATTGCAAAGTGCAACTAAAAGAGCATTAATTTTACATGCATTAGGCTTCCTTTCTCCTTTTGGACTTGTCCAGTTAATCTGTGTCATTTACACTTGGCACATCTGCACCTCCAGCACTGTGAAAGTTGCCAGATGGAGTATTGGTCCTGTTTAGCCACTAAACAAGATCCACGTAGAAGCCCTCTTGACACTGCCAGAGGCAGGCACATACATATGCAAAACAGATGGCATGTGTTGGTTTATATTTTAACACATGTTGAGAAAACAGTTCCAAGTTCTTCTCCAATGAGAATGTATCTTAAAAAACCACCGCCTCGCCTATGAGGAGCCTTGCTGTTGCACAAGCCAACACACCCACTGTCCTATTGGCAAACATTGTGGCCATCTACACAAAAGTAAAAAGAGCCCAACCAATTTCAACACAAGCCACTTACAATCTTGGGAAAACTTAGTTTTAAGATCATAGCCAAATATTGCCTTGGTCCACCAGTACAGCTGATTGCATTCCAGAGCCAGAGTACCTCAGCTTAGTCTTCTCTATTTCAACACTGCCGTGCCTTGCCTAAAAGTTACTATGAGTGGGAAGGAATTAGTGAATTGGAGGTGACGCGCAAAGCTTCCCGCTTCTAGCACCTGACAAGGATGTTTGTCTAGTTCAGAGACACAGCTGCAAAAGGTTCTGGCCCCTTCTGGAATTCACACAATCTTTCCTATGAATTACATAAGCGCATTAACGAGAGCAGATAAAGTCTACACAAACACCTTATTTAATTTTTAAGACAAATTCAAACCAAGTTGTTTCTGCTCCGGATTGCTGACTGCCAAGGCAGAGCTGAAGGTAACCTGTATATGCTGTCGCATACAGTGCAATTTCGATTATCTTTAGAATAAAGACCAGTCAAGTGGTAAGAAATCACTATGGAGTAAGTTTGAAATTAGAGGACAGACCAAGCAGTTTTAGCTGTACTGTTGGAATAATTCAGCAGTAGCAATGGAGATACAGAAGAACTTCAAAACCTTGCTGCTTTCTATGAACACACTAATGAACGCGGTTCGCTGACACCTTCCCAGCTAGTCTGCAAAGAGGAGAAACTGCTGGGAAATGGAGCAAAACTCTACACTGCTGTGCTATAAATAAATTAATGTCATCAGGAAACAGAGACAAATCCATTGCAACAGTTGGCTGAAGAAGGCAATAGCTCTTGTAATTGTCTCTATTTCAAAAGTGGGGAAACTGGGGCAAAAAAACCAACCCATGTCAGAGACAAGAATTTTGGTTAAAAATTGAGAACTGCTGCACACCCTATTTCTTCATCAAAAACAAACCTTAAAAAAGTAGAATGTCTTCAAATGTTCAACAGTCTACAAGTTGGACAGCAGTCTACTCCTGATGCCGGCTGGGTTTGTACCCTGCTCTCTTGATGCATATTAATATCTGCATTTTTAAAGTTGCTTTATTACCTGCAGTGCACAGTCAAGACAGTGCGTTTCTCATTTCTGAGGATGGTTCTTCCCCTCATTGTTTGGAATGCTGCTCCCTTTCCAGAGAAAGAGATCGATTTGTCCATTTATGGGTAAAGTCATCGGCTTCTTTCAGTCAGAGGCTGTGACAGTCACTTGTAACATCATCATTGCTGGCTTTGGAGAGACCATTTTTGTCATTTTGCTGTAGTACATTTGATATATGTTCATTTCTTTAGTGACACAGGCACAGCCACATTCTCCTTATTTCCCAGTTGGAGGCTTAACTGCCGGCAGGGCGTACATTTAGGGGAGGAGAAAAGACAATGAAGACAAGCCTGACTGCAGCCATTACACACTGGGATCAGTCATCATAAAGAAAACAAACCTGCCTGAGATTAATTCCATGATGTGCAAATGTACAAAACCCCCCCATAACATGAAAGATAAAGTAGATTTATATGTATAGACAAATATATTGGAAGAAATACATGAAATAGTTCTCCAACATTCTCAAGGCAGTATAGTTTTAATTGGGATCTATCGATTAGAAACTTATATCTGACTTAATGCAAACAGACTATGTTCCTAAATATCCAAGTGTCCTGCAAGGATGAGGACTTAGAATCATAGAATAGTTTCAGCTGGAAGACATCTTCAAAATCATCAAGCCCAACCTTTTCCTAGCCCTATCAGCGCTGCTAAACCACATGCCCCTATGCAACATCTACCCTTCTCTTAAAAACATCCAGGGACAGTGACTCAACTCTCTCTCTGGCCAGGCTGTTGCAATGCCCGACACCGCTTTCAGGAAAGAAATTCCTCCTGACATCCAAACTGAACCTCCCCTGGCACAGCTTAAGGCCATTTCCCCTTGTCCTATCACTGGCCACTAGGGAGAACAGACCAACCCCCACCTCTCTACAACCTCCTTTCAAGGAGTTGTAGAGAGCAATAAGGTCTCCCCTCAAACTTCTCTTCTCTGGGCTTATTGGAGCAGGTCTAGAGGAGGGCAACAAAAATGATCAGAGGGCTGGAGCACCTCTCCTATAAAGACATGATGAGAGAGCTAGGGTTGTTCAGCTTGGAAGAGAAGCGTCTGGGGAGATCTTACAGTGGCCTTCTAGTATCTGAAGGGGGCCTACAGGAAAGCTGGAGAGGGACTGTTCACAAGGGTGTGTTGAGTGACAGGATGAGGGGCAATGGTTTTAAACTAGAGCAGGGCAGATTCAGATTGGATGTTAGAAAAAAAATTTCTTTAATCTGAGGGTGGTGGATCACTGGAACAGGTTGCCCCGAGAGGTGGTGTTGGCCTCATACCCAAGATCAGGCTTGATGGGGCCCTGAGAAACCTGATCTACTTAGAGATGTCCCTGGTTACTGCAAGGAGGTTGGACCAGATGACTTTTAAAGGTGCCTTCCAACCCAGCACATTCAACGATTCTATCATTCAACATCTTTAACCTCTGTTATTTGGTTGATTTCTATTCAATTTGTTCTCTTTCAGCTAATTATCCTCACTGAACCATTATTCCCTCCTCTATTATCTGTGCTCCAGTATCTCCCCCAGGAACGACAGTTCCACAGTTCCGACAGTTCCATAAGTTCTCTCCTTCCCCCCTCTGGGAATCCTGATCCGATGCTTTTGGAGATCTTCTCTCCCCATCTTTAACTTTACTGTACTACAAGCTCATTTATGCTAAAACCTCAGGGGATTTTTCACTGTCACTTCACACCACCAGTACCTTTTCCATTCTTGCTACTTCTGTGCTCTCACAGGGTGCTTCCCTGTCATGTTTCATTTGTTCCCAGCTCCTTCTCTCTTCTCCTCAGGGTTTTTGGGTTTTTTTCCTCATCACCCTTTCCTACAGGTACTGCACCATAAGCACTTCCCAAGAATTCGAGTCACTGCTGCTGCTCCTGAATTTCTTTGCTTTTTGTCCTTTCACTCGACCCAACCATCTTTTTCTCTTCTCTTGGAATAGACTGATGACTGTTACACTTTATTCACTATTTGATGGAAGGGCTGTATTTCAGCTGCATTATGAGGTGCTTCCAATACAAAATAAGGGTTAGGGTAACCCTCTTGTTTCGTGCTTACTCAAGAAAACAAGGCATGTTTGATCCTTCTCCCTGGTTTCCAGTTACTTCTACTTTTTCCTTCTACACCAAAGGGCAAGATCCAGATTTAATTTTCAGCTCTAGCTTGTTAAGGTTTCCCAGCACAGACTGTTCATTCCTATCCCCTCGGAACTGGTCCATAAGCCAAGCTCCAGAGAATCACCTGTACAGCTTGTATCACATGAATGTACAGTGATGACTGATAGAGAATTTTAAGTTAACTGTGACAAAATGAGAGAAGCACATTACAAAAAATGAGGCTCAGAATAAAGTCCGTTATCCAAGCTCCAATTTGCATGAAGCAGCTCAGCTCTTTCACACGAGGAACTTTTTCTGACTTGAAAAAGATTTTTTAATTGGAATCGTTCAGATCTGCTCTTTTTCTTGTTGAGATTTTCAGAGTTTGTTTTTTAAACTAATTTGTTTCAAAAAAGAATGTTGAGATGAAGAATAACCCAAAGAAAAAATGTAAGAGAGACATCCTGCCCTACAATAAAAACAGACAAAATTCAAAACTTTTACGGAAATATTAAAAGCTCTTGTATTTTCATATAAAGAGCATTACTTCCATGAACAATTAGAGCACTTGGATGTTTTGGGCTTGGCTTTTTTCAACAGAGAGCCCAGCAGTCAGGTGACTGCCAAAGGTTCATAGACTTCAAGGGAATTACTTACACCTCATTGTGCTTTGGAGGCCACCAAGGTCCAGCCACTGAGGATGAATTAAATGTTGTGTGATAAGGCCTCTATCTTGGTAATTTCTAATTATGTGCATATTAAAAAAAGGACATTTTTTTCTACTGCAGGGTACTTCTAAAGTAAGATCATTTTTATCCCACCACAAGACTGATGGAGAAGATCGGGTCATACATGTACCCAAGCTCAAAATTTTTTAGACAGATTTTGCTTTGCTTGACAGTTTGGACTGTCTAGTTTGATCAGAGCCCTGTGTAGTTCAAGGAAGCCATGTTATCTGAAAGATAAATACTTTGAAAAAATTTTTTCAGATGCTTTCTTCTCTTGTTTTCCAGCTATGGCGCATGAGCTGTAGGAAGGCTAGTAACATTTTGACGTGTCTCCAGCTAGCCTGTTTGGGCTGCTGTACAACATGGATCAGGCAGCCATTCTGGCTGAAGACATACGCCCCCTTCTTCTCCATCACTACCTTTATGGGTTTACTGAAGATTGTTTCAGAGGGGTTGGTTTGTAGCTGGATCAGTTCCACCCCCCTCTGGTTCGTGGCCCTGCTTCACATGCGAACACTCCAGCTTGTGCAGCACAGGACCAAGAGCTGCTTGTTTTAGGAGGCAGAGCCCATCGAAATGTGCGTCACATGACAACATCGCTTGCCAAGGAGCAATTATGAGCCAGCCATAAAGCTAGAAATAGAACTCATGTCTCTTGACTTTCAATCCTTGCTGTAATAATTAATTTTTATTCATTTTAAAGATCTTTAAATAACCCTTTCCCTCTTTCCACTAAGAAGAAGAGATGATCTCTTTACATCTTTATGGAAAGGAAAAGCTAGGGAAATGAAGCAAAAGAAATACTTAAGAAGTACCAATATTTGAAAAGAATTTGAAAAGAATTCTAACTCATACTCCCAAAACTGTATACAGACTGCTCACTGGACTGAGCCCCCCCTTCACATGCCTAGTAACATGCACCAGTTAGAATCTATGAGTTTAAGTGCATTATAACTAAAATAATTAGAAAAATTGCCAAAAAAGAGAATATTTTTATCAACAGCACAATTGCTTAAAGGACAGATGAACCAGGTACTTAAAATGCTTCTTACCAGCACTTCTCACCAGAACCCTTTGTGTTTGCTGGCTGATGGGATTTTAACCATAACCATAGCCTCCTCTTCTCCCGGCCTCCAAAAGCTGAAGACAACCTGATTAATTTTTCAATGGTTATGTTACATCCACCAGAAGATCATACACTAAAGGACTTATCTCTGAGATGAGAGAGCACACAGCAAATGAAATCAAAAATCTGGCAACAAAGTCTCTGTCTACAAATGTAGAGAAAAGAGTAACCCACTCAAAGAGCCGTTTCCTTCTGAAATCAGTTCTGTTGTATCTTGAAGAGGAACCAGAAGCATTGCATTTCACCACAGACTCCATGGTGGGGTTGTCAGACAGATTAAGCAAGGACTTGGCATGACACGACAGATCGTTTGCCCATTAGACGTTCTGGTTTAATATCTTTGAAGCGGAACAAAGCAAAGGAAGGGATGTTTTGGAGCAAAAGATCAAATTTCTTTCCAAAGTTCCTCAAGATTTTGCTTCTTAAAATGCATTTAAAACAAAGCTATAGAAAAAAGGCATTTCTAGATAAGTGCATTTGTCCATGTACATATTGATGGTCCCTGCAGGTCCTACAGCTTATGACGTGCTTAACGTCCTTCCCTGGCACATATCGCACAGCACAAAAAACCCCGAGAGAAACCAGTAAGGCAGGATAGTGTCACTGTGAGGATTTTAAGGTGCATGACTTGGTACCTTTACTGGAAGCATCAAACTAGCAGTTGTAAAAATTGCATGCAGTGGGAAAGGGCCTGTTCCTTTTTCCAGTGTTAACTGTGGATCCAAGATGCAGTGATGTAAGGAAAAGCCTGTGAGTTAGGCAGTTAAAAATCATAAAGACATTCACGTCAGGCTGCCAAAAGGCAAGCTGCCAGGGAACCTTTCTACTGGAAGCCACAGGAAAGAGTGTAGGCAGTCACCTCTGTCAGCTGCCTCCAGTTCTCCAGCAAGATACTTTCACGGAGTTGCTACCAAGTTGCTTTCCCCTGGCTGCTCTTGCTGTGTTTTTCAACTCAACCAGGGTGCCTGAAGTAGAGTGGACTAGTGGTGATAGCTCAAACTCCCATTTCAGTCTTAACTTCCTACAATGGCTGCTGCTTTCAATGTTTGTTAGTCACCCAGAAGTATTTTACACTACAGTTTACTTACAAGTGTCAGGAAGAGGTTTGGCCTCAGCAGGAATCATTCTGTCAGTCTCCTTCTATCAATGGAAGGAAGCGTTGGACTCCAGACTTGGGAGTTAAAACTGCCATATCTTCATGAGCTTAGCATTGAGTCATGCATATAGGCTCCCCTCCCTGTGTGCCCCATCCACCCATTTTCCCATGAGAGCTGTACCATAGCACCATACTTTGCCTACATGGAGGGACTTCATATGGTGTATCTTGTGCACCAGGGAAAAGCCAGCAGGAACTTTGGCAGAGAACACTGAAGGAGCTGTTGCTAAAAGACTCTACATAACTTGAAATGAGAATGTGGCCACTGACGAATTTCAAGCTGTTGCACTCTTTCCAAAGGAGTAAATGCACTTCAGAAACAAATACCAGTAGGACAAATGGGACAGGAAGAACAACAGCTCTTGCATTTCCCTCTCAGTGCATTTATAACCCACTAGTCCAGCACATACACAGCTCTTCCCGGTTGTTGTGCTGATTAAAAAGATCAGTTATCTAGACCGATCTGTTAAAACAATTAATTTTGTTCCATCAGTCCATTCTTTCTTAAATTGCTTTCAAGAAAGTTGGTGTCTTACATAAATTCAGTAAGCTCCTAAAGAAAACACCTAACCCTCCCGCATGGTTTCTGTCGGTGAGGTTGCGTGCACTGCCGAGAGCTGCGCTGAATCATGTGAAAGAGCTGCATCATGACAAACGCTTGAGATACATGAGAAATTTATTCTGTGTTTTGGAATTGGCTTGGCTTTATAAACCTCCGCTACCAACATGCCAAATCATCACTTGAGGGACAGAATTACAGGAAGAATTATGCTAATTCACAGTTCCTAAAAACATATGTATTTTTAAAGTGCTATTTATGTTAACACAATAAAGGTAAGCCTGGTCTGATGTCATCTGAGTACATCAGCTCACTGTGCTTCGCTACAGCCAGCCTCCAAAATCCCACAAGGGATCACTTCTCACAGCCATCGTTCAGCCTCATGTGGGCATGTATTTTTGTTTCCAAATGGTGATTTCCACAGAGCCTACGGAACTAACTCACCTCCCAACCAACTCTACATGACCTGTCACTTCATTTCCTTACAGTAGCTATCAAGGGTGTCAGTAGAAATCAGGCGCAGAGTATCACTGCAGAGGAAAGTGAAATGCACTAAAAAAATATTATTGAAAATGATTCTGTGATGAGTTTGCAAAATCTGCAGCCTCTCCCGATCTTTATCAAATGAATAGCATTAATCTTCCCTTCATGCTCTTCAAAAAGCTTTTCCACTGCTGGATGAATCAGCAAAATCTGCAACTTACTAAAGTTTTCAGACCAAGAAACCTCTCCCGTTGTATGTAGCCAGAAAGGCAATAAGCTTTAACAACATTGTGGAACTAGGAGAAAACTGAACTTACAACAAACGACTCATCACACCCAGGGGCGTATTTTTAACACCTGGTGTCATGACCGCCAATAACAGCGCTTAGTACTTTCAGAGTTTGCATCTTCAGAGAAATACTGACGTTCTTGGGGATCCCCACCATAGTAATTTGGGTTCTTTGCTTTTTTAATGACAACACACTAATGTAAACAGGAAGAGTTAGTAATGCTTCAGCTTGATGTTAATAATACAATTTGCGCTACGGCATTCAGAATTAATTGTAAGGTATGAGAAAGATATTTCAGTGATGAAGACCTACGGCACCAGAAGCTCAGATGACAGGGAAAGCCCACTATGGAGCACAGCAATGCTCCAAACCAGCACCCCCCAAACTTTTTTCTTACCAGAAAAGAGAATGAGTCTGTACTTCAGCGAAGCAGGTGCACACCGCACAAATCCCAGCTGTCCACATAAAGACACCACAATGGACTAAAGCAACACGGTCCAGTTTGCAGCAACTTTCATTGCTCAAGGGCTTGTGGCCCTGGTCCTCTATGAGACTCTTCACTATGAGCTGTTAGAATCCTTGGGGCATTTGCACACCTTTGTCACAGCTAGAAACACTTTGTTTATTCTAATTAGACAGGCTTGTTTTAGTTCAGCAGCTAGTAAAGCCTGGCCAGTAACAGTAACTAGGGACACTTTGATTTGTCGCTAGTGTGAATTATTGAGAAAAAGAAAAATTGTCCAAGCTTTCAACCAGGGCTTAGTTGGCAGGTCCTGGTACCACCAGACCACAAAGTCATTTGTTTCAAGCAGCAGTTGATGAGGTGGTACTCTAAACTCATGTGTACACTATGTGTACCCGTAATTGCCTCTAAAAAATGCCATCACGTGTGCACTGAGTTATTAATGAAACTGTGTCGAGATAACAGAAAACCGGAATCTCATCAGTAGTTTGTCCTGACAGCTGAAGACATGTCCTAGACTTCACAGTTTCCAAAGTTAGAAGCTGCCAAAATTATTTCAGCCTTTCTAAATGTTGAAAATGTTCAGAACAAATAGAATCATAGAATGGTTTAGATTGGATGATCATCTGGTTCCAACCCCCTTGCCTTGAGGAGGGACATGTTCATGTTCACAGAATCAAAGAACATTACGGATTGGAAGTGACCTTGAAAGATCATCCAGTCCAACCCCCTCGCCACAGCAGGATCGCCTAGACCAAGTCCAGGCGGGTTTTAAACATCTCCAGAGAAGAAGACTCCACCAAACCCCCTGGGCAGCCCCCTCCAGTGCCCCGTCACCCTCACTGGGAAGAAGTTACAGAATCAAAGGAACAGTCAGGGTTGGAAGGGACCACAGGATCATCCAGTTCCAACTCCCCTGCCATGGGCAGGGACAACCCACCCTTGATCAGGCTGGCCAGAGCCTCATCCAGCCCAGCCTGAAACAATTCCAGGGATGGGGCCCTAACCACCCCCCGGGCAACCCATTCCAGGCTCTCACCACTCTCACAGTGAAGAACTTCCTCCTCACATCAAATCTAAATCTACCCATGTTGTCTCTACCAAGGCTTAGTTTGCCTCCTTCCAGTCTGCTGATTACTCAACACAATTTCCTGGACCCTTAAGGAACCAGAGTCCTCGTTCTGCTCAGCGTGGGCTTCAACCCTAGTTTACAATCACTCAGCTTTACATTTGAATGTGTCAAACTATGCCCGTTGCTTGTTTGTGCTCTACTGACCAAACAAGCCTCACAGCTGCTCTCTTTGGCCTGTGTTTATGTTGTGTAAAGACTTTACAATTATTTTCTTAGCATCATATTAGCATTTAGATAGTCTGATAGCCTCGTGACTCCACTTAAACTCACCTGCTCTGCAATAGTTCTAATTCACAGTCTTGTTTTGAACTACCAGAATTATGTCTACTGAGACCAATTCTTGATGATAGTTGCTCAGATCAGTCACCTCCAGAGTGGGTGCACACCCACTATCCTGACCCCTCTGGGGTGTGGGAAGATGATCCTAGAACTTCAGCAGCACACGTATGCATTCTACAAATGAATCTGCATAGGTTGGGAAGGTGTGCTCTACCACTTGCTACTGATAGGGATTCTTGATCAAAAGTGTGAAGACAGCTGGCCTGCACAGCTCGCATACTGTACAAATCCACAGTAAGCAATCCTGCCTCATATGCACAAAAAATACCTGTTAGAAACAGAGGTCAAGGCTGTTTCAGTTAACACCAATACAAGCTGTATCATAAGGCAAGGTATAACACAAATAAGTTGCACACTGGCTATTCTAGCCGCCAGGAATCATGAGTGGGCTCAATTGTCTAAATCACTCCTTTCTTCTCAAGCATGGATATTACATTAACTTGCACAGTCGCAGCTTCTGTTTTCCCCATCCACATCAAATAATTAAATATTACATGTTGGAGAGAATTTGTTGGCCAGCTCCTCTGAAAGTGTTCAGCTACATTTTACCCAGATGTGCTGTTCTGACAGGTGCTCTTTATCTTCTGGAAACACAGACTAGAAAATACTACTTTGTAAGATGTGATAACTTTTCCTAATTTGGTTTCTGAACCACATAAGTAAAATGTACTTTTTCTGCCCTTTTTGACAAATTCAGTACCTTTAATTAAAACAATTAAGACTTTTTTGCCCTAATATTTAAAATGTAGCCCCAACTGTGGTGGCATAAATTTGTATTCTTTGCCTCACTTATCATGCAGAGCAGGCTCTTGCTTGCATAACACATTCATCAGAGTCACCTTCCTCTTTTCAGTTTGCACATACTTAGATTTTCATAGGTATTTGCACCACTCTGAGCTACGTGGACAACAAAAAGGGTCCCACAAACAGCACAGACTTTTACTAGATCAGAACACAGTGACCACTGTTCAGAAATTAGCAATTACCATCCACAACCCCTAGTTCACACTCTACACAAAGTACTGGAGTCTGTGAACCATGTGACTGTCACTTCATGCATCTTAACACATTGCTATTCAGATGAAGCTGCCGGACTGATGTTTAGACAGAAGTTTATTCACTGTTGTCAGAGGAAAAGCAATGCTCCCCACACCCTGAGGATCCAAGACAAGTTTAGATCAACTGAAATGAGAACCAAGTGTCTGCTTTTGAATTTTAAGCAAACGTATGTAACGCAAATGGCTAGGTCTGATTACACACATTCATTGCCAGCTGCATCCCCGGTTCAGAACTGGGACCGTTCCGGGGTGCGCCTGCAGGCTGGGCAGCTCAGAGGAGTTTGCTGGGCCAATGGCACCACCTTCAGCTCACTGTGCTGGCTTCTGTGCATTGCTTGGACCGGCCGTCACTGCTCCTCAGGGTATGCTCACACTTTTGCATATAAAAAAGAATATTTGTCATATATCTACACGCACTTCCACATCAATCTAGAACTCACTTCAAAAATTAAAACTGTTTTGTAGGACTAAATTCTCAAGGTCTCTTGAGTGGGAATGAGCATGGAACAGAGGATTTTACAAAAGCTAGCAGAGCACTTAACCGGCAGTTTAAAAGCCTGAGTAATTCCTACAGCCAGGGACACTTTGGACACTGCTGTCAGAAGCAGCACTAACTGTCTCTCTAAATTATGTGTCCCTCTAAATTATCTGTCACTTAATATTCCTGCTAAATAAAGAATGTTCTTTATAGATGCTACAGCATCTTCCTTTAATTTTACAGCTACCCTGCTTTTATCTAGAAAGAGGCCAGAACTGAAGCTCAGTCCTCCTCAGATCTACTGAAGTCCACATACAGGTGCCCATTCTGATCCTTGAGCTAATCAAGAAAGGCTTCTAAAGATACAGATGGATCTCAAGAATTTCAGCCTAGGTCACATAATGAAGGTAAATGGCAAATATTCTGCTTTAAAAGTTGTCACTTTATAGACTTTGCACTTCATTAGCTGTGGAGGTAATAAATGTATTGAACTGAATTTTAATTCACCAACACTTTATTTTAGAGCTTTTTATATACCAGTTTCTCAGTAAATCCTCACGAGAACACACAGCGCATACACAAACACACGGGCTCCCTTACCTGCAGCAGTCAAATTGTTACACTACAGGCTGTATGTAGTATTTAAGTCGCAAACATCTTTCAGGTCTTTGAGTATTTTTTAATAATTCCATAATAATTTCCACTATGCAGATATATAATTCATTAAATCCTAAAATTAATACTTTTAATCTCTGCCAGGCAGCACAATTGCTTGTGTCTCCTGTTGCACAACGGCAATTATTTGCCATCTGAAAACATACTGCTTACATTCAAACCACCAAAATACCCATATTACGTTTCACTGCAGTGTGCCACATCAGAAAGGTTACACTTTGCCGAGCAGTTTATGGCAAGTTTATGGCATTTGGACCCGACAACAAAGACCAAGTCTTAATATGATTCACTTACACCCCTGAAGAGAGATGAAATATCCCAAACACCTCATAACGAGCTCTCTAATACAGCTCTAGCTTCTCTTTTCTGGCAGAACCTTCTTCCAAGCTTGCATTACCTGTCTGGGATGGAAGCACTTGGCTTTGTTTTCTTTTTTGACCCTTTCCATTCAGTATTAAATTTCAGTGGAGGAATGATGGCCTGACTCACAGAGCTGAAAACAGTCTTACCACCCAAATTTACTGTTCGCCCTATGATTTGGTTTAGCTCCAACAGATAATGTAATTCTGTAAGATAACCTGTTTGGAGAGAAAGGAGAGGTACACAGTAAAGAAAGACCTGTATTTCATTCTGTTCCTCAACACAAGCAAGATCAACCTAACAACCTAACACGCCCTACACCTGAGCTCCCCTCAGGAATAAGCCTGGCTGTGGAATATTTGGGCAGAATCCCAGCCAGACCATATGACACCGCATTTTATGCCCTCTGGTATCATATGAATCTCCTGTGAACCTCTCCAAGGAAAACTAGCACAAGACCCAGCAACTCTGAATTTGCTGCACTTTATCCTGTGAAGACTCCCATTGTGGTTTCTAAAGGCTCACTAAAAGGCAAAGATCTACATTTCCAAGGCACCTGCTGAGCAGCAAAGCTGCCCTTCCCTGCCACAGCACACCACTTGTCTAGCTTATTGCTCTAGCAAACAATTGTTCATTTCAGCCCAAAGCTGTTAAAAAACACACAAAACCCAACACAGAGCAGCAGCTGATGAGGAAGTATCCATTGCTGATGGAACATCTGCTACGTGACTGTACAAAGATTTTGAAAGCTTGGCTTACCATAACATAAATAATATAACAGCTACAGAAATAACCTAAGATAACCCTAAGATATCACTTTATGGTTAAACTATAAACACAAATTCATAGATTCTACAGGTTCTAGATGAAGGTTGTGCAAGAAGATGATAGTTTTCAAACACACTATGTTCTTAGAACATCTGTGGCTCTGGGACCTAGGGAACTTACGTGCCACATGGTTGCAGTATCCAACCTTTAAGTATTGCCTTGACAGACTCCCCAAACAATTATTTGGCCACTCAAGATGTGCTTGGGAATGCTGAAGGAGAGAGGAGGGATACTCTGAAGGGGGGATCAGATACAAAAACTATGCACGCGCATGACGAGTGCTGGCAAAAGTAATTCTCTATTTCTGTTCCAAAGGGCCAGAAGTCTACATTCAGTGTGAAAGCATATTTAGGCACTGACCAGAAGGAATGCTATTCAAGAGCACAAAAAAATTAAAACAGAAGCAAGAAAGAAATTGATCTTGCAATGTTATCACAGGGCTCTGAACTTACAATCCTATGCACAGTCAGTGCAGTCACACCAGGCTCTGGCTGAAGGAGCCACAGCATGAGCTTAAATCCTATTCAGCACTACAGCTTAACAGCTAATGATGACCATCTTCTGTTGCTCAAAAATTACCTTGGCTTAGAACATTTCATATTGAACGGGTGTCATTTTCAGAAGATCATTTTTCCTTTCTGAGTTGCAGACCACAAATGATAAGATGCACTTCCTTTTGCTTTCCTATACTCTTTGTTCTCCGTGGCATTTGCACTGTCTTATTATACAGCTAATCGTATGCTGAAACTGCTTTTAACAGTGAAGGTGGAGACAGATTGCTGTATGTGGACCACTGAGTGGGAACAGGGTTTAGCCTATATTAAAATGATGAAGGGGGCTTACCAGCTGCCCGGGGAGCTTGTCAGTCCCTTCTGGTACTGCAAGCAATCAGAAAGTTAAACACAAGCACGGCTTTTGTGTTTACAGCCAAGTTTAAAAAAAACCAGCAACACTCCCTCCCCCCACCCAAAAAAAACCCACCCCAACCCCACAAACCCCAAAACAAAATCAACCAGGAGGTATAATCTGTGGCACAGCCAGCTGATCACAACCAGTACAATGGCTGGGCAGGAAAGATGTTAATGAAACCCATGCACCTGGTAACAGAGCACATCATTGTCAAACCAACTAACATGTAAAATAAATGGCATTGCTTAGTTTTAAAAAAAAAGGAAAACAGGGATGGGGCAGGGACAGGGAGAAATGGTGAGGGGGACGCAGCATGAGACGCAAACAGAAAAACAACAAGACTTCCAAAGCTCACCCATTACAAATTCCCTGGAGATCAGCAGAAGCCAAGGCGTTCCTCTGAGGCCTCTTACTTACATTCCATTCCTCCATCAAGTCTTAATACACCCAGGTTTCGATTATGTATTTTTAAATTCTTCCTTCAAAGCCAATTTTAGGTAAATAATTTAACAGCTTGTGAGCTGGAGGCTTTATGACCACAGAAAGGCTTGGAAGCCAAGATGGAAAGCACTTTGGATCTGCCTGTCAGCTTTACACACAGCTTTTGAAATTAAGTACGTTAACTATAATCAAAGCAGATTATCAGCCACCTGTCCTTACAGCTTTAGCAAGGTGCTTGGCCATGGCACCGGTTACATTGGACTGGATATCAGGCACAGCCCACAGCCACAGAAAGCTGGTGAATGGAGACAAAACCCAGCTGGCAGCACTGGGAAATGCTGAGCAGAGCGGATTCTGCAAAGTCCACTGATGTTTACGGACAGCGTGTTTGTAGCTGGAGGGACAAGTGCAGCGGTGGTGCTCCTCACCTAGAGACACGAAACGTTGCACACAGGTTATCTGCTGAGCACCTGTACATAGAAAAAGAACTCTCTAAAGATACAAAACTATTTTTGTGGCCTGCCTCGTGTAGTATTTTGTTGTCCCAAGTTTTTGTATTTAATACAACTATTAACATGTTTTTATTTGATGCTAATGTGTTTGCTATGAAATGTCATCACAGGATGGTGCACTGAGAGAGCTCTAGAGCAGGATGTAACAGTGACCGACATTTTTGCCACCTTGACTGACATACCTGTTTCAAATTCCTAAATCTACTTAAAGAAACTAAGCAACATAGCACAAAATGAGCTTTGTGTCCTCACTAAAGTGTTTAGGTCTGAGGTTCATCGTGGCATTCAGCACATCCCAAGCCCAACTGCCTAAGCAGATTTCTGCGAGAATATGTCAGCTGCAATCACTGCATTTCTACCCTTGACAATAAAGACAGGAGAGGATGGAGAAGAGAAGATACAGAGGTCTCCCCTTGCAAAGGCGACTGAAAGGGAAGTTTCTCTGCGTTAGTATCACATCATTGTCCACATTTCACTGAATCTACACCAACAGATCCCAAATTAAAAAAAGACACAGCAAAATTAGCAGAAAAGAAGCACCACAAAATGGCCAAATTAGCAGAAATTATTAACTGTAGAGAACAAAGTGGCTGTACTACACAGCCTGAAAACAAATCAGTTCCTTCAGTTTTGGACTGCAAATGATTTATAACAGTTTCAGTTCAGTTCTGTACAGTCAGAACAGACCTGGTCACAAATGAGTTCCTATACAAAATATTTCACTGCAATTGTAGGAAGAGCCCCAAAGTTTGCTTTGTTTATAAAAACAAATGAAGGATAAAGAGAACCAAAAGGGTAGAATTATTTCAATGTAAGGACAATGTGATCAGGCACAGTTCACGTAATTTCCCAGTTCATTGGTTCCCTCCTCTGAGGGCTGAAGTTAAATCCTTGCTGAAGTTCATGGCAGTTTCCTCAATGAATTTAAATGGCACCAAAACTCATATACCTGACATTTATCATTAATTTGAACCACATTTAAATGATGGATTTAGATGGATACCACAAATCTACAGCAACCGTAGTATCCATCAGAACGGCAATTCATCCTCACTCCTAATTCCAAGTGCAGGAAACAAACAGCATGGATAGACTATCACAGAGTGGGATGAACATTCAGGCTGACTAACTTCAGGCAAATCTTCCAGGATTATGGAAGCTTACACTTTAAAAGCTGGGGGGGGGGGGGGGGGTGGGGGGTAGGATTGGTTTGTTTGTTTACATTTCTTTTTCTTTTCAGGTTTGATATAGTTTCTCTATAGGTGACAAAAACAAGAACAGTGCGCCTTTCACTCACAAACCCACCAAAGATCTAAACCAGCATTTCTCTACAACAGTTAAGCCTGTTTCTAATCTCCCTTAGATTTTGAACCTGAAGTTCTGAAGATATTTTAAATACCAACCACAGTTTGAACTTTGTGCTTAGTGCAATGTAGAACAGCTTATGGAAAGGTAATGCAATACCCAGCTTCTGTTCTGGTAAGATCTTCTTGCCGTATTTTCTACTGCTCAGAATCTGTTCCTTTCTTGTTTATTGCTTATAAACTCCTGAACCCCTCCGGCTTTGGAATCTGACCCAGAACAAGGTGTAATCTCCTATCACATAGTCTTCCAAAACTCAAAAACAAAGCTACTAACACCAGAAATTAGAAATCCATGTCCTCCTCTCCACGAGCAAGCTCACTTTACAATATTTAAGATCTATTTTAAAAGTACTCAATTGAATTAACATGTCACCATTTGCATTACCTAAGGCTGTTCAACAGCGGCACAGAATAAAACAAACCCACAGAGAGACATTGTGTTGCTGAGTTTTGTATCGTCACCAGTCGGGATAAGCTTTACAGGCAGCCTGTGCTTCACCAGCCGTCATCATCAAAGCTGTTCTGAATTTGTATTGATTACACAATAAAAGCGTCAAGGCTGTAACGACCCACAGAAACAGTGAAAGTAAATACCTACAAGGTGGCCCCTGTTTCTCCTCACCCCCTATGACTGTGTGCCTTTCATTTGTGTCCTTTTGTTAGGGCACCCTTGAAAACTCTGACCGTAGAACTGAACAAAGTACCTCTCGAGCAGTAGAACATAAAGCTTGGGGAGGCTTTTCCTCCTAGCTAAATAATTCTTCGCAGAAGTAAACAGAAGAACATAAATATTTGATAGGAACATAACACACTGCCTTAATACTAGAAAGAAGCTTATAATACTGGAAGAAAGGAAATCCAGTGGAACATTTGAACCCATCTGGTAGACAAGTCATGTACGGATAGGCACCATCTGGGATTTGAACTTTATAGCTGACCCTCGGCTGGACAGCATTTGTTGCCATAGCTGTTTAATTAGAAGTAACTCTGGCTTGAAGAGGAGGAAACACTTGAAAAATATTTGCCAAACAACAATATGCCTTGGTCTGAGATTGTTCCAGTGTCTTCTTTCTGGAAGGAAGAACTGCATCAAGAACTGATGCAGTGATATTTATGTGCACACAGATTGATTATATCAAGCCTTCGCAGACTTTGTGAGGAATGGCTTTGTGACATGGAGGTTGTGACGGGGGGGAAAACGTCTTCAACAGCAGCAAATTCCCTAGGCACACCACTGATTCATTCAACAAAAGTAATTACTTCAGCAAATGTTTGTGTATTTTAATGCCAAGAGGAGGATTCCGGGTATTTTTTAAAGCTGATTACAGCTCCTCATTCTTGCTGCTATCTAGAAACTTCTAGTCGATGTGATGTAACATTGACAAACGGCTTAACCAGAAAAAGACGATGTTTCTGCAGTTAAAGGATTTTATCTTTAACAAACGTTATATTTTACTGTTGTTAATGTATTCAGAGCTGCCATCATATGGTCCCCTAGATTTCCCCTGGAGGTAAAAAGTCCGGAGGGAAATGATAGCACCCTACGCTGATTTGTTGACACACGAGCTCTGAAATTACCACTGGAAAAGAGTTCCAAGGCCTGCAAAGATAATTTTACAACCCAAAGTGCATCCTAGCTGTGTGCTCTGGAGTTTTTAAAAGCTTTTTGAAAGGAAAGTTATGCAGAATGAATAGCACACACTGGAGCCAGATTGTAAAGCAATTTTTTTAAAGCGTCGTGCAAAGTTCATCTCCCTTTTTAATGAGCACTGACTACGTGGACAAAATGTTTCCCTCCCATCCCTCTCAGCGGATTCAGACACAGTGAAATTCATCTTCCGTGCTCTGACAGGCATGAAAAATTAACAGCAGCTATGGGAAAGGCTGAGATGACCATCACAGGTTTCTTGTTTTCTTATTGGTTTAATCTGTTTCAGACACATATGGGTATCAGTACCCTAAGGACACAGATGTATTTTTTCTGTGGTGACTGAAAATTAGGTACAAAGTTCCCCCTATTAATAGCATCACCAGGTACTGGTACAGAGAAGGCAAAAACCACTTGACCTCATCACTTAGAAACTGAAAGACAGAACAGGTTCTGAGCAGGCACCAACAGATAGTAGGTGAACACCTTGCAGAAACACATCACTTGAGAGTTTAGATATAAGAGAAATGTGACAGTTCTTTCTATTACCTAAAGTAATGAAAGATTTTCTTCTCCTTTCCTGAACTTATTTACTTCAATTCAGAAATTTTATGCCACCCCAGAAGCACTACTTCAGAAAGCTACATAATTCAGGACACCACAGGTCTTCAGACATTTACACTCTATAAAATAATGAGTTGGCTTAAGGCTTTAAGACTCTGGGCTCCAAGAGCCTTCTCAGTCCTCATCTTTGGAGCCCTTATCAACACGGCTAACTAAACTACTCAGTTAACAAAACCACCAGCAAACCAGCCAGCCTTCAGTGCATGTACAAATACAAACCAAGCATCCTTTACCCCTCAAAACAGCTTCACAATATTGACCACTCCTGGAGCTTTCCCAGGGCTCAGAACTTTCTCACAAGGAAGTTGTAGAGACGTGGGGGTTGGTCTCTTCCAACACACAGCAAGTAATAGGACAAGAAGAATCTGCCTCAAGTTATGCCAGAGAAGGTTTACTTCAGATGTTAGGAAACACTTCTTCATGGAAAGGGTCATCAGCCCTTGGAACAGGCTGCCCAGAGAGAGGGTTGAATCACCATCTCTGGATGTGTTTCAAAGTCGTGTAGAGCTGGAGCTCAGCAATAGGGTTTAGGCTTGGGACAGCTGGGTTAGTGGTTGGACTCAATGACCTAAACAACCTTATGTTTTTCCAATCAAAAAAATTACTGCCTCACTGTCTTTTCTTTAGTCTTAGGAAATTACCAAACATTGACAGAAAATATCGTTAAGCTAACACGTTTCTCTAAGAGTTGAACATCTACTACGGGTACATTCACGACCAGCTGTAGAAATAATTTGCGCAAAGGGTTTTGTTTACTGGTTGGGGTGTTTTTTTTTTTGTTTAAAGCAGCAGGTGACCAGCCATACTCTTGTCTCTTATTAATAAGGGATCTGTTGTGTCCTTCAGTGACTATAATTCTCATTCTGGACATCTTTGCACAAATACCTGTCTCCATCTCGGCTTTGCAATGGCACATATGGCACATACACTTCAGGGGAGTTCATTCCCCATTTCTTTAAAAGCTTCATTGCTTCACTATTTCGAGGGAGGTAGCCCTGCTTTTTTGCTGAACATTTCCTGCAGAAGTGACAATGGCATTAGAGGCTCTGAGCATACAAACCCCTGACCCATTTATTTTGCAGCCTATTTTGACAGTGGATTCTTTTCCTATCTATCTAAGAACTGTTATGATAAAACCAACTTGTTAGAACAATCACAGAATTGTTGGAAGGGATCTCAAGAGATCACCAGGTCCAAAAATCAGATGACAGGAAGTGGACTGACACAGCACAGGCATCAAAAGTACGACTGAACTATCATTTGCACCCCCTTCAGCTTAATTTCTCACTCTCTATCCCATTGTTATTCCAAGGACAAGCAAGGTGATGCCTCTCCATGCGAGGCCATTAAGTGGAAGAGTCTCCCAAGGTGTGGATATGAGCTGTGGTGCAAGTCTCAGTAATCTGAGTAACAAATCTGCTCCAATACTCAGGGTATGCAGGTGTAATAATAACCAGCAAAATGCAGTGGTTTCAGAGCTTGAAAGAGAATAAACAACATGGGCCAAGTTTTTCAAGAGCTGCCTTTAAGGTTCAGGTCCTTCTCCATGTGTTTGTTTTTAAGAATCAACACTGGCTATTTGGAAAAAATTCAAGTATTTATCTCCATCTCACTGGCCCCTTTCCTCCACAAGTGTTTGTTACATTAACTTGAAAATATACAGACAGTGAAATTCTATCACCAGGTCTTTGTACACATGTCTGGAGAAATCCCCCAGCTGAGCACACAGCAGAGTCTTGAGTACTGCTGTCTGTAGAGAAAAGCTTCCACTCAGAGGTGGGTCCCTGTAGCCCTTCTGACTCTCCTAAACGGTTGGATTTAAAAGGCTGCTTTCCATAATGCCCAGTTTTCTCTTCTTTTGAAACAATAAAAAGGTAATTTCAGGCAGATAATCTGCCTCTTTGCCGTTGATTTGGTGGGATAGTGCATTCTTCCTGATTGAAACACAACAGTGAATTAGGCCATAAAAGCATCTGCTAACACAAACACATCTACCTAGGCAGAACTTACGTTTTAGCTTCACAGGCCTGTGGGCATTTTGGGGACATTCAACAGTTCTAGATAAATTGTAAGTGAGATTTATGTCTAAGTTGAACACCCAAAATCCAAAATACACAATTTAACAAATGGTACCTGTAATTTGCTTCTCAGACTTCTGTTGCATCAGCTTCCATTTCCTTCAGGAACACAACAAAACCCAGCAGTATCAGTGTTTAAGCCTTTTATAATTATTTTTGTATTTGCCAATAATAGCAGTTGCTTCTAACCACACCTTCCAAAGACTTCCTTCCAAGACTTGCTCTGAGGTAAGAGGATCTAAGGCAAAAGAACTAATAAGAAGCTCAGCACCTCCTTCCCGCAGCTTCCTCTGCACCTGCCCAGATGC
Source organism: Rhinopomastus cyanomelas (assembly GCA_013400115.1). Classification (NCBI taxonomy): domain Eukaryota; kingdom Metazoa; phylum Chordata; class Aves; order Bucerotiformes; family Rhinopomastidae; genus Rhinopomastus; species Rhinopomastus cyanomelas. The sequence goes on along the minus strand of VXBP01005459.1, from coordinate 131,571 downwards.
CACAGGACAGGGTGCCCCTCCCAGCCAGGCTGCTGAAATGTGGTCAGTGAACACCTTCTTGCTGAGGAGGGCCTGATCACAGACACAAAGCTCCCCCCTGCCCACTACTGAGCGAGAGGAAATAGCCAAAGAGTCAATTAAAGGTCAGAGTTGGAAGAATCATTTCAAAAACTTGAGCAAGAGAGACCCTCTTCCAAGGCTCGTAGGAACAGGCAAGATGGCAACCGTGCTGTCCTGTTAGTAGAAAAGTGTCTCATCCATAAGACTCATATTGTAATGGCTCAGAAGCAACAGAAAGGTCATATTTCTCCTCGCACCAGCCTGCACCGGCCTTGTATTCTTGTTTTTTGAGAGAGCTATGATAGTCTGCTCAGACTTTTGGAAATATCTCTCGCTGTAACACAGAAAAAAGCCTACAGGCTGCAGGTGAAGCAGTAGTAATTGATCTCAGCCAAAGGTCACAGCGGAGCAGAGACAGCCTCACGGCTTCTCAGCCCACCCCACTGCCAGCCCGGTTTTGCTACACCTACAACATCCAGCTAACAGGTGGACAGCCCAGAGCAGATACCGTGTGTATGAGATGGCCACAGCAGCTGGGGCCACCTTAATGTAGCAGCATATGTGCTCATATGCTTTTACCAAGGATCTCCTCTGAAAATCTCTGTTTCTTGATACCCAAATAATGCAAAATTATACTCAGGAAGGCAAGTAGGTGACAGAACCGTGGCTGTGAACACAACCTGGTCCTCATCATGATATGGTAAACAATTGTGTCCAAGAAGACTTCCATATCATAGAAACAATTTCTGTGAAAATACACAACTTCCAGGAGAGCTGACCCAGAATGACCCATGGGGCTGCGATTCCCCCACATTATTCACATTCCTGGTGTCAGAGCATGAAAGTGGCCCCCATGATGACATGAGAGTACTATTCGTTACTCTCATACCACAAACTAATGAGAAGCCATTAAATGCACAACGCCAAGCAGTTTGCTGAGACTGTTTGAAAAGATGAAGGCAGGTGTGACTAACTGAGCAGTCTGCCCTGTGCAGCTCTACCTTGGTACCCTCATTACGGAAACACTCCACAAGCATAGTGGGTCAGGCAATTCACAGAATCATAGAAACATTAGGGATTGGAAGGGACCTGGAAAGATCATCTAGTCCAATCCCCCTGCCACAGCAGGATCACCTAAACNTACTCTTGTTATAGCTCATTAAATTTTTCTCAGCCCAGCTCTCCAGCCTGTCCAGATCTCGCTGACCAAGTCATACAGTCAGACAGGGTTAGAAGGGACCACAGGATCAGCCAGTTCCAACTCCCCTGCCATGAGCAGAGACACCCCACCCTAGACCATGCTGGCCAGAGCCTCATCCAGCCCGGCCTTAAACACCTCCAAGGACGAGGCTTCCACCACCTCCCTGGGCAACCCATTCCAGGCTCTCACCACTCTCACGGTAAAGAACTTCCTCCTCACATCCACTCTAAAACTACCCATCTCCAGCTTTGCTCCATTCACCCTAGTCCTGTCATTACCTGACATCCTAAAAAGTCCCTCCCCAGCCTTTTTGTAGGCCCCCTTCAGATACTGGAAGGCCACAATAAGGTCACCTGGGAGCCTCCTCTTCTCCAGACTCAACAGCCCCAACTCTCTCAGTCTGGCCTTGTAGCAGAGGTGCTCCAGCCCTCTGATCATCCTCGTGGCCCTCCTCTGCACACGCTCCAGCATCTCCACATCCTTCTTGTAATAAGGGCTCCAGAACTGGACGCAGGACTCCGGGTGGGGTCTCACCAGAGTGGAGTAGAGGGGGACAATCACCTGCTGGCCACACTTCTCCTGATGCAGCCCAGGATTATGTTTGCTTCCGGGACACAAGTGCACACTGCCGGCTCATGTGGAGCTTTTAGTTCACAAGCACCCCCAGGTCCCTCTCCTCAGGGCTACTCTGCAGCCAGTCACTGCCCAGCCTGTATTTGTGCTTAGGATTGCCTCGACCCAGATGCAGGATCTCACACTTGGTCTTGTTGAACACCATCAGGTTGGCTTGTGTCCACCTCTCCAGCCTGTGTCTTGCCTACCTTAAGTTTTGCTCGAGTTTCATCAACCACAAGTGAAAACACTTCAGTAGTAAGGGGTGAATTTGGAATATGTTTTTTAACATATCTGTTCCTGTAGTTGTCCTGAGACAACAGCAGTGAGGACAGGGAAAACCCCAACAACCTAGTAACACTTCAAACACCGCAGCGACTTAATATCTGTCAGGCAGTTAATTACATCTGAATTTACTCTCTCCTGCTAAAAGATGACTGAACACTGGACATTTTGCATACTGCGTAAGTTCTTGCTGGTTTTATGATTATTGTCAAAGAAAATGACTAATAGGCAGGTCCTCAGTGCAGAACAGCAAAACCATATCAAGAATTAGAAGTTATCGTTGTATAACAAGAACAGGAATAAACCTGTTATCAGGCATTTAAGCAGAAGTCTGTTTCACCAAAACAATTTCACTTTACCATGCTTTTCATCCTATGACCAATTCAGAGTATCATCTGCTGTTAATCACATGTCTCATAAGCACTAAATTGAGCAGCACTTACCGATTACTAAAACGTCATCCGACTCCTTCAGGAAAATGCATAATCTTCTTAAAACTAGGTAAGCTCAGAGCTTTATTTTGTCTCTATCTAATTTGCTTTACAGTCCACTGGAAGTTCAAACTGAAGAGCAGGTAACACTTCTGTATAATTTGCTTCTTGTTGATGAGTTCAGAGCAGGAAGACATGAGCTGAAAGGCTGCTTTAGGAGTTCTTAAAATATAAAAAACCCACAACCCACAAACAAAACAACTGAGTAATCTAAGAACAAAAGCTGAAATGGTATCTTAAAATAAACCTTGCCCAGCAGTTCTGGTCTAAAAGCACCCACGTACTCTTCACTGTACACATCACCCTCAGCTAGCCTTGAGAAACAAAACACTACCTTAAACATAATGGAACTCCTCCATCACTAGGCAAACAATTTCACCAGCTCAGTAACGTATGGTTCTGCATCAACAAGCTCTTTGGGAAAGTCTGAGTAAATAAATAATAAAACAGTCTGTTAACTTCTCTAGATTGCCTTGGATTAAGTTTCTGACTTCTAGGGTTTCAAAGCAGATCATTATACCTAGCTACAGCACCGCTGAAACCCAGGGCTGCTCCGAGCCCAAACTAAAGGTGTGAGCTGAAGCAACCATCGTAGTGCAGAGACAAGAAAACTTAGAAGACCTCTGAAGGTTGATGTCATTTTTAGCTATTTAGCTGAGCTGGCTTCAGGTCCTTCTACACAGGAACAGCTCAGTAGACCCAGTCTTTAAATAAAAGAACAAAACTTTTAGAATAAACCTGACGTGGGCAGTGACTAAAAACTAGCTTTCAGATCTCACATTGGCCCATCACTTCCATATGCTGCAGTTATTTGATCCTTCCTAAAAACCAGACTCTTTAAGTTCTTAAGGGACATTGATTTTTATTACTGGAGACACAAACAAGCAGCTCTGCTGCTGGAGTCACAGTCTCTCTGCACTTCCAAGACAGCTGACCATCTCCTGGGGGTTTCCTATGTGAAGAAAGGCTTCATTATGTGCAAATATTGCAACTTCTATGGTACTTCTTACATTAGAATTCAAGCAAGGATTAAGCTGAAATAACCTATTGTCTCTAACAGCCCCTGCCTATAAGTATTTAGCTTTTAGCAATAGTACAGTAAGTGGTGCACAGAGAGAGACTGGTTCATGACAGAAAGCACACACCAACATACTAATGAGAAGCATTTGAGTGCTCATAGCACAAAACCACCAACACAAACCTAAAGGAACAGATGAGGTTCTGGTTCTCTGCTCTAACAGATGCGTAACCTGTTTAAGTTCCCTGTGCTCTTCCTGAACTTCAATCACAAACCCTTAATTTGCATTAACAACACTGATGTGCCTTGGCTGAACACTTACACAACAATTAAAGACAGTTAAACAAGTTTAAAAAAACATTGACATAGGACAAACGCAAAGCAACACGTAATTCATCCCTCAAACAAAGCAGCTTGAGGCTGAACTCAGAGGAATTAGTGCCCTAATTTACTCTCCAGATTCCTATGCACAGACTAGTGACAAGAGAGAAACATGGGGCATCGTACCCAAATAAATATTTAATTTATATAAGGAAAATGTAATAAAATGTATTTTAGTATGCGAATCACACAGGAGACATCCACACACTCCTAGCACAGAATTCTTAAGATTCCAACTTCACCCTTAAGCTGATGATGATTTGTTACACCAGCATCAAAAGCTTATTAAAAATTCATCAAGTGCTGCCTGGCTATTGGCACTGTCATGCTGAAGAGATCTTTTAACCCAAAGGAAGCTCTGCTCTAGGGTAATTACAGTAAAATACAAGACTAATGATTACAGAAAGCCACGGACTATGTGAAGATTAAAGCCTCTAGACTACTAACAGTGACTTGCACTGGGTCTCGTCTTGCAGCTTTCTCAGGTGACAAATAAACCCACATTAAAACAGAATAGAAACCCAAACACATTCTGGAAATAGAAGACTCAGCATGAAAAAGACATTATTTTAAAAAAAAAATTGTCAATGTCTTTTAAATCTGAATTTTTAGTTGTTAGCGTTTAAGCCACACAACTGCAGGAGGAAAACCTGTTTGTTAAGGTCTCATATGAACGAAAGGAGCCAAATGTGTTGCTTACTACTGTAGCAACACAACAGATACTCGCCTTTTCTGAGACAAGTGCCACAAACATTAACCTTGTAGGCATCAGGAGGAATATCTGAGGTGTGTGCTCTACTTTCCATTTCAGATGAAAACTGAAATGCATAAATAGCTGATTATATAGCCCATTATTGTTGTTGACTTGTGATAAACAGCCCAAAGAAGAGACCGCTGCTGCTGGATGCCAAGCCTTGGCTCTCAGTCCCATCTCTTCAGCTCATACTCTGTCCCCTAAGGTAAAGCCATAGCTCAGCTGCATGAGCACAGTGTCTCCCTCTTCTCCCATGACTGCTTGTTGTGACCCCCTACTTAATGTAAACACAAGGTATTTTGTGGGGCCCTGTGATGAACCTATAACTTCAGCCACCCATATGGAAACCCACCCCGTGTTCTCCTGCAACCTTCCTGCCGCTGCTGGCATGGTGCATGGAGTCTGGAAGCAGGAACACAGAGCTGCAGTAACATGCAGGGCAAATCCCCCACTGACCATTAACTGTGGACTAACACATTCATGGTACAGAGGTATATTGACCTCTGTTTAATATGCTATTTAGAGTAGTTTGAGCTGTCATGATGCAGCATGGATGCACAGAATATTTATGAATAAGCCCTTACACAAGAAACACCAAGCTGCCTTTATGTGCTCCAGCCTTCCACAGCTGCCACTCCCCTACATGGCTCCAGTAGTTCATGCTGCCCAAAACGCAGTGAGAGACCAACTGAGTGAGAGCTTTTGACTTGTTTGGGTGTTACTTTTCCTTGATGAAAATGCAGCACTGTTCTGTCAGTCTTCAGAAAAACACCCAAAGCAGACAACTAAAAATAAAGCATGACCAAATCAAGATGGAAAATGTTTGTAGCAGAAGGAAAGTAAGTGAAGAAACTCCATGACAACTCACAGCCAGAACTAATTCTTACTTTTTTCCAGATGTCTAGAGCCCTAGGAACTAACTATTGACTGTTTTCCTCTATTACTTGCAAATGGAACTTTAAGATGCAAGCCGAAAACTATGTGTGACATTACTATAAACCCTTTAATTTATTCTCTGTGGGCTGTGGATCTGCTGATTCAGATGGCTCCACTCCGCTCCTCTAACCACTAACTCCATCCCTTCCAGGCTGGCTGGCACATCTCTGAGGGAACAAGCAGTTCCTCAGGCAGTTGTTCAGCTCCCTATCTTTACGTAACTCATGCTCTTCTGCTTTGATACTGACATATCCCTAGAAATACAATGGCTCATTGGAATATGTTGACAGACAACTTCCTAGTTAGTTATTTGTCTACGTCCTACCTACAGGGGGTTACTAAGGTGTAACTTTGAAAGAAGTGAATGCTTGCTGCTTCAATTTCAGTTGTGCTTTCACGCTTGGCCAGCTCTCTAATTTTGGGAGAGGCTTCCATGCACATATGGCATCTCAAGTGGAGGCTTAGCAGCAGAGGAAAGCACTGCTATAAAGTGAACTTCAGAGGAGTGGGAAGGGCACTGGTTGCTCTCCACACATGTGCTGGGACAGCAATGGGTTCAGCGAGAAGAGGAGGAGATGGAGGCAGAGGCTGTTGTGACATCGCTTTGATCCTTGCTCAGCAACTGTGCTGGTGACAGACACCACTGCTCCCTTGTCCCAAAGACAACTGTCCCAGTTCTGGGCAGGAGCCCCATGTGTAGGGAGTGACTGGTGTCACTGACAAGACTCAGAAATCATGGCGTGGCAGAAGTCACTGCTGACCTTGACAGAGCAAAGAGCTTGATGAACCTATACCCCCGGGAGGTAGAAACACAGGGCAAACCAGTCAGGAATGAGAGGTCTCCCCTCTCCCCTGGGATACCTGAGACACTGTTCCAGAGATCACCCCATTGCTTGTTTGGTGGTTTAGGGATGTAGCTAGACCCTGCCTCTACCTTGGGAGAGAACCTGCCAATACTGTGGGCTCAGAGAGCTGAGCATTTTGAAAGCACCCTAGTTTCACATTAATTGTCACCAGCTCAGCTTTGTACATTAATGAAGAAATCACTTTATCTTTACAATTTTTGCAATTTTGCTCTAGAACTGGGCCAACATCTCATTAAAGAATAAAAAAGACATAATTTAGACAGCACAGTGCATTTCCACATTGCACCATCTCTCCTAAGCTTACTCCTGCAATGCCTGAAGCTCCCCTACACAAAAAGCAAACCACTGCATTTTCTTCTGCAAATGTATTTCACGCTGCTAACAGGCATGACCCTATGGTTTTAATATTTAGCCATGTAAACTTGAACACACACACACACACACGGGTGTAGACATGCCCCTAAGCCACATGGTCTAATTAAAATAGACAAAAAAGACTCAGTCAAAGATATTTCTTTAAAAAGCTGCTGCAGTCCAGTAGAAACAAGAGCAACCCTAAAACCCAGTTAATAATAACTTTCCTTTAGGAGTGGGACTGTCTTCTCAGTGAGGCATAAATCCCCTTGTTCAGGCTGTCAGCAGATGTAAGAAGCTGCAGCACAACTGGTCCAGTGCAGTTGATGCAATTTGCAGCAGTTCGGTGCAGCGGCACTACAGGCACATGGAAATGCTTTTACAGGGTAGCTTATCCGTGGAGGGAAAAAACAAACTCATCCTACCAGTATAAAACACACTGGGGCTCACTGAGATCCCCAGCTGGGGCCACATGTGCTTCACAGGCTTCTATAAAGGGAGAAAGGTTAGTATACCTTTGTACTTGTTGGATAAGAACACAAGCTAGAGTAGCTACTGAAGCCTTCCAAAACACAAGGAGAGCTTCAGCATTTCTGAAGGATATCAGAAAAGCAAATTAAGGCAGTAGAGATCTTTATCCACAACAGAAAAACTCTTTTTTTAAGCTCTCAAACTCATGGGGAGTTACTTAAACTTCCAAACTCATCTCTGACAAAGAAACTAGGATCTGTTAAAACTCCCCACATTATTACATGAAAAGGCTTGTAGTGCTGTAGCACAGAGGAAACTTACTCTGCATTATGCTGGCTGTGACAGCAAACAAGCTGCTCTAGCATAGGACCTGATCCAAGTGGTTAAGCTAACATTCCACCTACCTATTCTGAGCAGTAGTGAGGTCACTGGTAAAACAAAGCAGGGGCTGCTCACAGGTGAGCACAACCTGCATGTTCAACTTCAGAAAAACATCCACGCCAAGTCCTGTTCGCAGCTTAGTCTGAGAAGGTACGTAGACCTTTCCAACCTAAAGAGCTTTGCACAGGACTTCTTCTAGCAGTATGGAGGTCAGGATGAGCATCTGTGTTGTGAAGACTGTTTCTCTGGATTTAAGCGCTGATCCCATTTGTTTCAGGCTTCCCCTGTGTTTCTGGTTCTAAACTCAGACTATAAATAAAATTACTTTTATCTTAACTGAATCCTCTCTCAGGGATTATTTTCAGTTTCCATTTTATTGACTCACTGCCTGCTAGGAGCTAAGGGGCTTTTTAGCTTTATTTTGGTATCCCAAAGATAAAAAGCTCTCAGTGTTCTCATCCTGGTTGTAATGAAAGTTCATGCAGGAATTCAGGGTCTCTGAACTATTTCCTCAGCACAGGATAATTACAGCAGGGAGAAACGGACTAATTACTTAGATGACGTGATTTCTCAAGGGGAGTTTACCTGACAAACCCACCATCCAGATCACATAACTGTAACATGAAAAACATCATAGATAGCCAGCTATTTGTAACATGCACAACCTCCGAGCATCTCGCTTAATAGCTCCATTCCCGGAATAAACTCTAGCGGAATCCACAGCAATGAGCTTGGCAGGGAGCACTACAGCATGTCGAGCACGAACCACCTGAAGAATGTGCCCGGCGATGCGCAGCATCCACAGTCCTCATCTTGTCTGAGTCAGCTGCGTTTTCATAGAACACACCCAGGTAAGGCTGTGGTGCTGCATGAGCCTGGAGACCTCCGAGGCTTGAGAGCTTTATTGTGCCATGAAAGCCACCTTCATCCCTCCCTCCTCTCCCTTTGTCTGAAGCAAAGGATGCTTCTGGTGTACACATGGTGTCTCTACTTTTGGGAAATATAATAAAGGGAAGATTATGCTAAGCAAGTCTTCATGAAAACAAGGTTTCTTTCATATTCCAACCTTTGCCTGCTTGTAATTAAGACAGAGGTCTCTCTCAGACTGCGAAATCACAAAAACTCCCCTTTCCTTGAAGTTTTTTGCATTAACCCTGTATTTTTCTGTTCACAGCTTTAGTACAAGGACAAATAAGAATCTAGCCTAAATAATCACCTCAGACGACTTAAGATGAGTTAATACTGCAGGGTGACAGAGCACAAGGAGTGGAATAGATGATTCCTAAGCCACACAGTTCTCAGAGTTGCCACCAAAAAAAGTTTTCTATGCGCTTACCGTACCTGATCGTCCTGACAGAAATGCAGTATTTCCACATCAGATTCCACATTGCACTGCCATCTCCCTTCATGACCTTCTCTGCAGTGTTTGCAGGGCGAAAAAAGATTCCAAGTAACTCAAGGAGCGAGCAAGTTTAGCGGCACACGACAGAGTTAGTCCAAGGTTCACGCAGCAGCCAAGCACTGATTCACGATTTCCAAGTGATTCCTCCGACCTCCACTCACATGAACTCTGGGAGAAGCCAGCTTTCTCATCCGAAGTCTCGGGTTACTTCTTTCCTTCACGATTTACAAGACCCATTGTTTACATTAGTCGCAAGCCAGAAAAGATTATTAGAGGCTGTTCTGAAAGCTAAGCATAATATTGCTCCAAGTTGTCAAGTAAGAAAAACCTAGCTACACAGCACCCGCAACAAGTTACTCCAATTTATTTCAAAATTCCTTTTTAGTCCAAAAAAAATGCCCAGCGACATGGCCTCAGAAAAAAGGGCTTATGAAAAATGTAACTGCTTACCCAATTACACACTAAATTAAACGGTTTGGGCTGGATAAACTCTCAGCTGTTTGTAAAATTTCTCGTGTACTGTAACACTTTTCAGTGCCAGAAGAAGCCATGAGTCATTTTCCAGAGCCATATTTGAACACATCTGAAGTTATGACTTTGAACGGTGAATATCAGCTATGACACTTGGCCTATAAATTATATCAAACAATAAAATGGCAAAATCTGATTAAAAAGCCCAACCGGAAAAAACCCAACGAAACAAAGAAGTGAACCAAAGCCCAGTGTTTTCATTATGCGTACGACATTCTTGCACTGTGCTGAGTAAGTCTGAACACAGGGCTTTACTGCCAGAAGTCCAAATAGAATTTAAGTCCCAACACAAACTCACATGGAATCAACCCTAGAGAAAAGCATGATTGTTCTCGCAACTGCTGTTAATCTATGCAACTGGAGGACAAGCCCTTTAAATTCTGCCCTGGTTTTGCCAAGACCACCCGGGAAGTTAGTGTTGTTGCTATGAAAGATTAAAACTCCCAGAGCCTCTACTCAGCCCACTGGACCACTCTGTCTTCTCTTCTAAGGAGGTCAACAGCACCATTATCAGGAGCTCTTCCGGATCAAAGGCATTAGATACATGTTTATATTATAAAACTTAATTAAGCAAGAAATGAAGTTCATGGTACTTCCTCGCAGAACAGCATGCTTTTATGATTAAACATCTGGTTTCTGTTGCACAGCTCCATTTGGTGAAAGACCATTTTATCTAGGTTCCTGTGACTGTTACTACTATTCTGAAATATCTTCTGGTTTGGAGGTGTTTCTGACAACTGTTCCTGGTACAAGCTACCAATGGCTTGTCAAACTCAGTCAGAACAAAGTCCACACTTCCCATCAGTGAGCTTAATGAAGAAAAGGTACGTTAGAAAACGCGTGTGTCTGTTCTTAACATCATCATTGGAATACATTTCGATGATGGAAAAAACACCCATTAACTTCAGGCAGAATTTCTGAACTTGACAGATGAGGTGCCCACGAGATAGATTTTTCTGATTTTTGTATGGTGTGCACTTGAAACACTGCATTTAGCATAAACAGGCCCATTATAGACAGAGTATATAACTATATATATATATATACAGACACACACACACACATATATATAGTTTGTTTTCTGTGTAGTATAAATGCACCATACAGAACACACAGTTGTGTCAGCTACATCTCTTTGAGCCTGAGCTTGAGGCTTCAAAGTAACAGACGCATTCAGCTAATACTTTGATATCACCAGCATCTTGAAGAATAATGTTTTAATCTGTCTCTAACAGATTAGGGTGGCTGCAAGACAAACTACTTCATCCGCGTTCCTAAACTTTGTGCAGAGCCACTGACCAAATGGATTAAAATAACCTATGAGCACTGAAGGACAGAAGCAAGTTGCCATGGGGTAGTTTGTGGGTGGGTTGTTGAATGTTTTGCTTTTTTACTTCATTACTGCAGCATTCCCCATGGCAAGGAAACCATTTATGAAACAGTGCAGAGAACACTTCAGCTCCCAAGGTGATCCACTAATTCCCAAAGGGAACTGGACAAATCAAGGTAGCCCTCCACCAAGGTGAATGCTAATTCTGTAGGGAATGGCAGGGCCCAATTTGGAATGTGGAACTGACAGAGCATCTGTGAAGCCAAATTACATCTAGACAATGCTGAATTTGCATAGTGCAAATCACAAAATGAGTTAATATGACTCCACTGTCTCAGTTCTATGATTAAATCTCGACTGTAAGTAACTGCTATTTAATCTGGTGTCGATATGAAGAACCGATGGCTCTGAAATGCTTCTTGAAATGATATTTAAGAGGGATGCTTAAACCTAACAGCACCCTCAAAAGTCTCTGGAGGGCAGGGAGAACAATGTTAGATCTGACCAAGCGCCAATGCTAATCACATCAGCTAATTGCTGTCCATACACAGATGTGAAGACTGGTGATTAATCAAAACCTTTGGCTAATTCTGTCGCTCAAGATGGGCTGCCTTTTCTAAAAACAGCTCCCTCATAATGTAATTACTAAGGAGGTAACAGAACAGATATCAAAGGAGAAACAGACTGATCAGTCTGTTTCTCCCTATTGAAAAAGATCTTACTCATGGACAGAGGAGCTTTTCCAGCAGCAAGAAGACAGTAAGTCTCTTTTGTCTTAGCTGTCTACTCTCTCCTCCTTTGTTCACAGTGATATTGCTGTGCCCAAAACAAGGCACAAATTAGCATATCAAATGATTCCACTTTTTTGAAGCCTTGTTTGCATTCAGTGTATGACAAGTCAAGATGAGCCCCAGCACTGCAGGGGCCATTTGGCATCGTGTTAGGCCTTGACTCGCATTTTCCATTTTGTACATCAATCATCATCTATTGTGATGATTCCAGTGACGATCTTCTCCCACAACTCACATGTTTGGCCAAGAAATCCCAGCCAATACAGAGCCTCTGGGTTGGTAACAAGGGCTGTTTGGAGACAGTTGCTGCCTGGCTGCTTTATTATTATTATTATTTCTCTTTGGGTGTGGCAATGAAACCTTCAGTTATCTCTTCCTCTTAAAAATAATACAACAGATTCCATTCATAGGACATCACTGCATCCACCCGGTAACACTGTGCATGGGACCATGATCTGTTTGAGGCAGAACTCCCTAAACACACAGGCTTAGTTTGCTGGTTTTCTTTTTTCCTGCAAATCTTTCTTAGATATGCTATATGCCTGCAGGGATCCACAGCACAGGTCTCACTCTCAGCAGCCAGGTCAGTACTGTTGTGTCTGGACCCGCAGCAGTGTTCTGCTAACTGGTCTCATGCTATACATTGTCTTCATCCTGACAGCAGGAAGGTGCACAGAGAAGTTCCACCTCCTTCCAAAACATCTTCTCACTTTACTAGAATGTTTTTTCCAAATCCAGCACCATTACGTATCCCTAGGACAAAGAGGTTCTTTGGTTTGCAGTGAGTGCATCAACAGGCACATTCATGTGGCCACTGCCCTCTGTATCAGAACGTCCCGTTGTCTGTAGGTTGTTCCTGTATTTCTTTCCACCTTTCTCCATGGAATGGACAGACCTCAGTGCTCTCTCTGCCTCACTGAGGTGCTGCCCACTGCAGAGTCAGCAGAGAGGTCTGCATGCTGTTCAGTTGCTCAGATCTGCAGCCTGGAGCTGTGGTTGAAACTGCTGACACAGATGAGTTTGCACCAAGGCAACCTGAAAGAGCTGAGACAGACTCCCACCTATTGGGTTGTGGCTGCATGTGGAAGAGCTGAGCTGCTGCTGCAGGGGAGTCAAAACTAGAACCGCTAGAACAGAAAAACTGACCTGAAGTTATTTGTCAAAGCCCTCAACCTGGGCACTCCCAAGCACACACCAAGCGTTTTAGTAATGATAACAGGATTCTCCCAATGTTTTTTACTGCTGGGAGAACCCAGAGCAACTACTGTCCCGCTTTGTGATGGTGAGCACTTAAGGATTCTCAAATAAGTTAATAAATAATGTTGCAGGGGAGGGTATAGAGGTAATGGTCAGAAAAGCATTGAGCAGGTTTTCTCTTTGTTACACTGGAAACAAAGCTGCTTCAGGCCAAGATCCTGCAAGGGCTACAGATCATTCCAAGCATTTAAAATGCTACAGCTAGGGCTTCTTTACACGTTGTAGGTGGAGGATTACTCTTAAACGGTATTAATAGAAAGGCAATACTTAATTTGGAGTCTCACATTCTACTGTCCTTCCTTAGGTTTTATGATTCTGCTCGGGCAGGGGGATTGGACTTGATGACCCCTGGAGGTCCTTTCCAGCCCCTAAGCATCTGTGTATCTGTGTGCATTTGGAACAAAAGCCTGCACGATAAGCAGAGGGCTCTGCTGGAACAGCCATGGAAAGGAACAGGGAGTGCTGAGCCCCTGTCACCATGAAGTGGCTCAGAGAAACCTAGCACCCAGGACACCTTATCTGATTTGGGTTTCGATAAAGTCATGTGCTCCGGATGCACGCATCATTTCACATGCGGCACGTCTGCAGCTCAGATAATCTTACTGCTCTGAGTGTGCAGGGGCTCATCCTAAATTAGGTCAGTGTAACATTCCTGTGAGGAGGGAAGCAGGCGCACCACAGCTTGCAAGAGCAAAGGCCGGTTCTCTAGTTTCCTGAAGTTTCTACCAGGAAAACATGATAATGAAACATTATTTAACAGCACATCTATTATTATATAGAATCATAGAATCACCAGGATTGGAAGGGACCTCGAAAGATGATCTAGTCCAATCCCCCTGACACAGCAGGCTCACCTCACTGGAGAAGCCATGGAATCAGAATCACACAGGGTTGGAAGGAACCATCATCCAGTTCCAACCCCCCAGCACAGGCAGGGACACCACACCCTAGACCAGGCTGGCCAGAGCCTCATCCAGCCTGGCCTTAAACACCTCCAGGGATGGGGCCTCAACCACCTCCCTGGGCAACCCATTCCAGGCTCTCACCACTCTCACGGTGAAGAACTTTCTCCTCACATCCAGTCTAAATCTATCCATCTCCAGCTTTGCTCCATTGCCCCTAGTCCTGTCACTACGTGCCATCCTAACTACAGATCTAGGTTGCTTGAGAAAAGGCAAGCGTGAGTGCTAGAGCTAGCACAGATCTGGCTGTCAGGACAGCTCCAGACCTATTTTTAATCTAGACAGCATTTCCTTAATACAACATCTATTATCAATTAAAGATTGAAAGGAGTCTAACAAATAGATGGGTGTCAAGTTTTTAGATTGAAAAGCATTCTGGCTTTTTAGGCAGTTTAGGGTATCCTTAAACCATCAAACAAGTAACAAGTCAGCATTTTCAGGAGATAGATATGGAGTTTAAATATTGTCACCACTTATTTTTTCCTTAGCCCTCACTGTCTTGTCTTTCCCTTCCAAACTTCCTTTTCTGATTTTTCACAGACATTCCTAAGAGTGTGCAAACCACACTGTTTGCTGGGAGTTGACAGCAGTGACACGCAGATACCAGTCCCTCTGCGGAACTAAGCATGGTTTTGGCATTTTGATAAAGGGCATCTCTTCTCTTCCCCAATGAGCTGGCAAGTTTGCACTGCTGCGCAGAGGCCCCTCCAGCACCCTTCCAGCTGCAGCTTCTGACAGACTCCTCATATGTCTCCACTGTGCTCCCAGACTCCCCATTTGGAGACTCACTCTTGGAAGACTATCAAAGGAAAGGCAGAATGCTTCCAATCCCCCCCCTGCAGGGCACATTGCCAAACGTACAATTAAAATGTGACTGCTCCAGGGGCTGCCCATCAGTTCTATCTGAGTACAGCAGAGAACAGACAGAGAAAGAAAAGCCCCAGCACAGAGCCCTCCACTCTTCAGATCCCAATGTGAAGCTTTGTTCGCAGAGGGGTAAAATCTGTACAGGTGTGGGGAACGGAGAACCTGAGGATTCACAGATGGGTCCTGGGTGACAGGGAAGGGGGTGAAGGGAGGTTTCAGAAAGTCTGAGATTATTTACTGAAGACTGTGGAGGTGGAAAAAAGCAAGGCAAGTACACAAAGAACTGCCTCCATTCAAACCTAGTCTACCAGTTAGAGCAGTGATGAGGGGAGAGAAGTCACATAGCCCTACATATTGGTGCAGGATTTTTGCTCAGTGATGCCTATGCCCCACAGCACACTCCAGTGAGGTGAGGGGATGGAAAGTTAAGGGATCCTGTAAGATGTGTGTCCACTGGGTAGGAAGGAAAAACAGCCTGGAGTATTAAGACAAACCAGAAGTGTGAAATTAAGGCTTATGAACAACACAATTTGAAATTGTTTGAGAAAAGCCATTTAGATACAAAGCAGCATTAATGACATGATTAAGGCTTCAACCAGATGAGCAGATATTTGGGGTATTTTCATTTAAATTTCTCAGCTTGAAGTCACTTTGTTTCCCTGAGTCTAGACCAGGGAAAGCAGACAAGGCATTGCTACTTCATATATTCATATGAGAGTCTCCTCTTCATCAGTTTTATGCTGAATGCAAGAATATGGCAACCTGCTCTGTTTGCAGGCTGTGCTTCAAGAAGATGGTGGATTCGGGAGAAGGAGGAGAAGGAGCAAATTCTGTGTTTTCAGCCACTCTGTAATTGCATAAATGTTGCCAGCATGAACCTCTGGAGAGAGCTGTACACATGACTCAGCCCTGCTCTGGATGAAGTCACTGTCAAGTGAAAGCAAACTATTTGTTTCTAACAACATGTATGGTGAACTCTGAATGCAAGTTCAAGGCAAAGCTTCGATTAATTTTTCCCACCCATTGTACTATGTTTTGTTCACAATATTGCAAAGCAGCTTGTAATTTAAATGAGAGTAAGAAGAAAAGCAAACCAGCTGACAGCCCTGCCTATAAACACAGTAAAGACGTTCCCTGCCTGCCTGAACTAGCACTGAAAAGGTTTTCCCTCCCTGTTGCTAAGATTTATAACCAGTACATTGTTTCCAGGAATGCAGGACTATGGTGTCATATGGAACACACTACCCCCAAGTTTTTATTTATTAAATCTTGTTTTGAATGATGAAGTTGACAGTTGCATTGCCTTTAACTACACAGTCACATATAACTGCAGATCTTTCCATGCTGCATTTTACTTAAAGGAAACGGCAGTACTGCTTGGTGCCTCTGCACAGCTGAACCCACCTCACATCATCCTGGGAGCAGAGTCCATGCTGTTAACACCAGAAATGAGGCACAAAGACCTACAAAGTACATTCTTTTTGACAAAGAGTTAACCTAAAGGACAATCCTGACATAGATAATTTAAAGCACAAGTGCTGTCTTTGAAACTGCATCTAAATTAGGGCCGGCGGTTTCTCTAATGGCTTCAAATGCTACAAATTTGCTTTGGATAGGAGGGTGGGAAAGGGGATCAGTGTAGAGCTGCAAGTACCCTGCAGAGCACAGTGTTACAGTGGCTGTAAGTAGCTGCTGACACTCGCTTACATTGTGATTGCCTCGTATGGCAGCAATAAGCTGCTCCTACCCAGCAAGTTAATGAAAGCATTTTCATTTCTAGTCGTCACTGAAGTATCCTAATGGGACTGAATCATGACCAAAACACAGACCTATTCTTGCCCACAGATGGGCTTAAGTAGAAAATTCAGCATATCCTGAATCACAACGTTGGAATTGGAATTTCTAGTCCCAACTGAAGACTAGCAGGAACAATTTGAACTAATCTCTGCTTCAAAAAAATCAGTCATCTCTCACTTATCTTACTCCACCAGGGTGGCTGGAATCAGACACTTCCTAGAAACAGCCTTGACTGCTCTGTAAGAGACTCGTGTCTTCTTCAGAGAGAAATGATGAAAGAAAAATGAAAATTAATAATAAAATAAAGAAACTAATTCCTTCTTAATAATGAAGAAATAATTCAAGAACTGTTTTGTTTGTCAAGCAACTGGATTCCAGTAAAGTGGCCTTTGGAAACTGTTTTTTAAAATGCTCTTACCTTAGCAAGAAGAGAGAAGATATTTCTGGGGAAATATCCCCCCTGAACCATGGATTACAGCCCACTTCACCGCCAGTCCCAGATTTCCCCCCTTACTCCTTATCTTTAACACAAGCACTGATGGTAACAACGTCTTGCTGGGGCTATTACACAGCAGCTGGCAGAAGCAGAGCACCATGCACCCACCAGCCAAAGAAAATTTTCACTGGCACACACTGAATCTGCAGTGACATGATTTTGTAATAATCCGCTGAGGAAAGCATGAGGCACTCACTCTCAAAATCCCACAGAAACCCTACAGTGAATCTGCTTGTCTTCCACAATAATCTTACAGAAATACATCTCTGAGCCTTCAGTGTCTGAACAGGATACCAAAACCCAGCGCTTCAGCGAGGGGCCATACAGCACTGACCAAAAGGCACTCGGGGTTAATGGCAAGAGGATTTGCAAGGTCATTGTCTCTGAATTACCCAGCATTTTCTGGATCAGGTTTCTGCCCCACATTGCCTCAGTTTGCCGTCTACAACTTGAAGCAGGCTCTTCGTTCACACAGGTATCAGCACTGGCCAGCAGTCCTGTTGGTTTGTAACTGTATGTGTGACGGGCAAAGTCCAGGCAGCCGCTGTTCATTGTCACATTTAAGAAATGGACCACAAGTGCAGCTGGTCTATTTTGTCTAATTTCTCCCTTTCCCTTGTGCCAGGGTCACACACCCCACTGAATCTCATCTCTGTGACCCCAAAAGAGGCCCTCTGCTCTAGGTTGGGTGTGTGCCCTTAGCTGAGAATGTCACATGCACAGCTCACAGAACCCCAGACTGGTCAGGGTTGGAAGGGACCACGGCGGATCATCTAGTCCAAAATGCCTGCTAAAGCAGAGTCACCCAGATCAGCTGGTCAGGATGATGTCCAAGTGGGTTGTCCTGCTCTGCTCAGGTAGTCCACAGAAGGAAAAGAGGACAGCCACATTTCTTATGTCTGGCTTGTGAACGCAAAAGAAGTGATCAGCAGATTTCTCCTGGCCATGCAGTGAGGCTCTGGGTCACCCCATGTGGTCAGGAACACAAGCTGTAAGTGGGAGGTAGGCAGCTACTTCACAGCATCCTCATGTTTGCTCTGAAGAGTCCTCTGCTGCCACAGCACTATCTGCATGTGGGGAAGGGGTAGAGGTTTGGTACTGCTTCTCCTGACCTTGTTATCACACCTCTGCAAATGGAGTTGTGGCTGCTCACCAGGTCACAGTGGTGGCACAAGGAAAGGTCACACAGGGCTATCTGAAGCTTGCTTCTGCCTACATTCCCAGACACACCTCTTCCCCCACCCTACCAAGGTATAACAGGGCAGACAATAACCCTAATGCCAATTCATGTATTCAGACTCACATAATGGTGTTGTTACTCAAGTCCTGGTTTGGTTATCTCAATTTATACACAAACCCAAGGAATATACACAGTCAGGCACACATAAACCTTCCCCACAGCCCCCCTGGCTCTTTTCCAAGAGCGTTTTGAACAATCTGTGTTACTAATAAAAGTAATTGTAAGTAAGTCTCAACAAAGTGTTGAGTCGTTGGGTTTTTTTTTTAAAATATGAACTTCTTTCCATGTAGATAGTTATTCTGGACCGTTTGCTTGTCATGCTTGTTTGATACTGCGCTTTAATCAAGAAAATATTTCGTTTCAAACATGAGAAAGTTGCAACGTTCCTTCAGTTTTCTTTCCAAATGATGGGAGCAAAGTGCTTCCATCTGATATTCAAGTGATTAAGCCCTCTTTTTATGTCTGCTCATGCAAACACACTCCAGGAGGAGGGCTCGAGTACATCCCGGTTTTGATGACAAATAAATTAACTACATGGAAGGAAATAAATGGCCAGTCCTGAGCTATTGCAGAGGTTTCCATTAGGAGGCATAGAGTAAGTCTGTAGCAATTCATTTGCCACAAAGCTGGGAATCCACAATGTAAAGCATCAGTTTAGTTGTATTTATCAGTGTTGGCACTGCCCAGCTACATTTCTATTATTTTATAAGGTTTCTCAGCAAGAAGACATTACAATGTGCTGGGAGCAGGCTGGAAAATTTTTGGCTTGGAACTGAAACGTGTGAAAAGCTGCAAGAAGAGGAGGATAAAGCTATCTTTTGAAACTTCACAAGCAAGTGGTCACAGATGAGGGTCTGATATTACTCAATGCCAGAAAGTGCCGGGCACCCCTTAAACTTTGAAAAAGGTTGGAACCGTTCCCTTTTCCAGTCTTCAGTCGCTGCATGAAAAATTCAACTGCAATTAGCATTTAGTACAAAGAACTTTCTGTAGGCTGACAATAGGTAGTCAGACCAGAAAGTGTACAGAACAAGAACACAACTCTGTTTTAAAGGATTGCAGTGCTTTTGTTAATGATGACGTGATCCCCACTTTTCCCCCTAAAAAAACCAAACATGTATAACTCCTTCTGCTTAGCAGCATAAATCAAGAGCAAGGAAACAGAAGTTTAGATTAAAAAGCATCGGGGCAAGTTCAGGGACATGTTAAATGGAATTGCTTATTGGGCTGTTCCATTAAAGAGGCAAGCTCCATGCCTCTGCCACCCAGCCTCATTCTTTATGATCACTATTCACCATCAATCACTTGAGCTGCGTGTCAGTCCTGCCCAAGTGAAGTGCCCATTGCTCTGAGTGACTATGATGTGCACTTTGTGCTGGGAGGGAGATTAAAGATGAACTGTTATGTTACTAAATATCCTGAGGATGGATTAAAAAAATTAATAAAAACAAGGATCTTCTCAGCATCACACAAATTTCCGTGACATTCAATTAATCTCCCAGTGCTGTTTACAGTCTCTACACTACCGAGCTACTGTGCTAACGACAGGGTATCAGAGAAGAAAAAGTACTATCTGAGCCCTAGCCAAGATGATGTGACTTAAAGTACATGTTGAAATCCAGCAGCATCATCACCTTTCACATCTGCACACACAGAGGCAGAAGTGGCTGATCATTAGGACAATAAACAAGCAGCTTTACGATCTCTGTCACAAGTTCTCAGCAATTCTCCACCACTCCCTTTTCCCCTGCACACTTGCCTTTCAGCAGCGGAGCAGAATAGCGAGTAAAAAGCACAGGCGGCACCATGTGCAGCCACCCAGTTCGGAAAAACATTTCAGAGTTAATGTTTTCTTACCTTTTATAGAAACCATGAAGAGGCTGCAGACATAGAAACTGCCAGTAATCCAAGCAGAAGGCCTTTAACTTCAGCATTTTTGAACACTTCTCCTGCAGCAACTGCAGCCCGCAGCTTGCGTTTACCCACACAAGACTTCTTTTTGTTATGATTTGAATGACTCAAATCCAGTCCAACACTCTCCCCTCCTTATTGCCGCGGCAGCGTTAAGTGTTTCTAATTGCCGTGGCCGCACGCAGCTCCCCACGCACATGGCACAGCACCTGCACTGGCCCTGCGTCCCGCTCCAATACAAAGCGGCAGCCGCACAAAGGATACGGCTTCATGTGCGCTCTTTGAGCCCGCTGCAGTTTATCTTTCCAAAAGTTCCTAACGTTACTGGGATAACTGCTATTACACAGAAATCCCACTTCTCCTTTTGGCTATTTTAGGCCATTCTAAAAGCCCTCTGGTCAAACGCCGGGTGCATATTCCAGTTAAGGTTTCCCAAGGACCTTTGGAAAGCATCCTTCAGGCTCACAGAACTTGGGAAAAGGCAAGCAATTATCTCAATCAGATCTGACAACAGCCGCCCTATAATCGCAGCTCTGCTATGATCCCATCACATGGGAGCTGCAGCCTTGTTTCTCCCCCCTCCTTTTTTTTTTTTTTAAATGGAGCAGCACACAAGTCTGTTAATCGGCTCCTCCTGTGTAAATCACATCAGCTCCATTGTCTGCCAGCACCTATGGAAGCTGTAGGCTCCTTACAACAGGGGAGGGGAAAAAACAGAAGGGGAAATAAAGAGACAGACAGAAAGGCACAGGGCAGAGCCTCCCTGCTCACACACCAAACCTCACTTATCTGTGGCCAATGCACTGGACTGGTTCACTCTGCGCCAGGGAAAACTGGTCACACCCAGCACACAATGTGCAGGGGAAACTGGTCACCCAGCACATGGTGTACAGGGGCAGTACCCCATGATAATGAATTCCTGGGGGCTCTGGTGGGCAGGAAGTAGGAATGGGTTCAAGGAATGTTGTTCAGAGGAGGGCTTGAGAGTAGGGATGCAGTTCAGGGATGGGTTTTGGAGTAGGACTCAGGAGCAGGGATGGAACCCAGGCAGAGGGATGGGATTCAGAGCAGGGCTGAGGAGCTGAGATGGTGTTTGGAGCAAGGATGCCCCAGCAGCTATGAGCTCCAGTGCCTGTCCAAAGCTGCTGGCATTGCACAGAGCCCTGAGCTGCTTTAAAGGAAGTTTCAAAATTAGCAGTGTTGCTATTTAAAACCTCTGGCTAGACATGACAGAAGCAGACAGCTTCTCTTCTGGAAAGACAGGAGTCCAAATTTAATTCCTATTCTTTTATGAAGAACATTGAGCCATTCTAACACCTTTTTCATCTCCCCTCTTGTTCTTTCCTCTCTATACCAGCTTTCACCTTTCAGTTTAAAGGAGTTCCCCATAGACTCCCAATATTGAATATTTAGGATACAATTATGTATATCCTAATCAAAATCACAATCAAAAAAGTATAGGAACGTAAGATAGGACAACAAAACTAAAATCAGGACCTAAAGCAAAGATTTTGGTACTTTTTAAAGGAAAAAACTCTACAAAAAGTCCCTCTGTTTAAAAAAATACTAAAAGAAAACCAAATGCCTACAGCTTAACTTGAGGCTCTTTTCCATGAGGACATATCTAATTCCCCAAGTGCCTGGATAATAAGCTATATTTAGGGATCCTTTTGGTTTCTGGTTTCATTCATTGTCACTGCCCAGTTACATAAGTGCCTGGTATTTTCTTAGAAACTCAGTTTGGGTAAGTTCACGTAAATTAATTTACAAAGAGATTTGACTAAGAATTGACAGTTTATTTGGTAAATTAAAGAAATGGATTTACGTAACCTATTTAACCTAATAAATGCCAAAACAACATTAAAAAATGTTTGTGTCACACTAAGGTACTTCTCTAAAAATACACCATCCAGTGCAGGTCGACTGGTGGAAGCCAACAGACCACAGGAAAAGCAACTTACAAAAAAAAAGCACAAAAATGACCTGCATTTGTTTTGGCTTTTGAAGACATAATTTCTTATATTCTCTTTGAAACAACAAATGGATTTATTTCAGACCAGCATCAGAGCTGGTACTGTTGCAGTGATCCCTAAGGAAACTTACAGCCTAGAAGCGAGTGCCTTAGCAATGTTTTAACACTGCGAAAGTTCGAGCCTATTTTTCTTCCTGAACTTGTACTCCCTTGGCTTTCATTAGCCATTGGTGGTCTTCAAGATAGTGATGCCATCATGTTAAGGGCATTTAGATTTTCATTTCAAATCTTCCTTCCCAGCTTTTCATCCCTAATATCAGTCTCTGTTTTTCAGGTACAGCTTTAGATTAACTCAATGCAAAGTCCACAGCCCCCTGCCAGCCCCAGCCTTTCTCCACCTCCCTGGTGCTGCCTCTTGCCTTCGGCTGGGCTGATGTATGACAAAAAGTGTGAAATGCCACTAAGAGGATAACATGGAAACCTTCTTCTTTTTATTTCCAAGAACAAACAGAAAAAATGCACTTATTTTCCCTATTGGGACATTCATCTGTCCGATTTTTTTGAGATTCTTAAAAAAACAGAGAAGAAAATGAAAAGAAAGAAGCAGCAGCAAGGACTGCCTCACCCCAGAGCCAAGAACAGCTACTCTCAGACTCCAGGAAGAAGGGAAGAGCCACATTGAGGCAGTTAAACTCAAGAGACACTATACAAAGACTTGATCCAGACATGAGACTTCTCTGAAAACTTATCCTCAGAATCCTCAGAAGAACAGAAGGATCTGTTCACATCACAAAGCAATTTCCTTCTCTCCATCATACACTTTCCAAAAAACCCAACCCAAACCAAAGTGCTATTTGTCACCTTAATTATTTACTTCTAATCGCTGGACCTGCAGTGAGCAGAAGCCCTATACCCATGGATTTTCTGAGAGCAAGGAGTGCTGATTACACTGCATGGCATGCAGAGAAATGCTAATGAGGGCTTTTGCAAATGCAAAGCACCACGCTCTCAACATGTTCTTCATTTTTACTTGTCTTACCCTGGGAAACAACAAAGAGAATTAAGCTTCATCTCACGCTCATCATGGATATAAAACTAGTTCTTTGAGAAAGGAATTAACCAAAACCTTTGACTTGGATTTCCCAGGCCCAACAAGAGCGGGGTTTTTTGGATGTGCTGCAGCCTCAGTGCTGGTACCGTAAATGAGCAGCTTGCTGAGAATTTCTGCAGTCACTTGGAGTTTCATGCTGCAGAGGCAGCTCTGGTAGCAGTTCTGAAGACTCTGAGAGGGCTTTCAAAAACAGCCATTAAAAAAAAAAGGGCAAAGAGAAAATCATACAGTACAACCCCTCCTTTTATAGGGATGGTTGCCTTGTTGATCCATGAAGCTCTGAGGCTGAAGTAAAACAACCCAGTGATGAGGGAGAGCGTTGTATAAAACAACCTCAGCATGAAGTCAGTGCCTGCTGGAGTTACTGGTACACTGACTGCAAATGTTGGGGGTCTATAATATTTAACCCTTCACAAAATACACACATTGAACTATCAGTATTTCCTTACTTACACTCTGAACGTGAACATTCCTGAAAAATATTTCAGTTGCCCAGAAAAACAGAGCATCTGGCAACTTGCATAGAGCACAAAAGGTGTAAGCCTGCAGTAAGAAAATTGTTCTCCATGAGTCTTTCATGATTCCAGTGTAAAATACTTCAACAGCCACCCACAAAACCTTCATGCTTGTGATTTGTGTGTTGTGAAGCTCAAGAATATAATGAGACCAAGGCAGTGGCTCCCATTCCAAGTCCCCAATACTCTGGGCACATGGCATTAAAAAGAGCTGATCACACAAGGAATACACATAAAGGGGTACAAAACAAGACTTTGTGCAACTGAATAGATGCTGAACTAGTTCCTCAGAGGCCTGAGGTTGTCTCCTTGCTCACAAAGTACAACAGCATGCAAAGTGCCTGCATTTTGGGTCCCTTTCTTGACACTGGAAATGCAAGTCTTCACATGCAAGCCAGTGGGAAAGTTTCCTGGGTTGCTCAACAAGAAAGAATGCAATGTAAGAGGCTCTGGCAAACCTTCTCTCTCTTTCTACCCCTTTTACAGATTTCTGGGTAAACCCTTAGCCAATCAAAAATGGAAGTGCCGTCTTCATACAGGGCTCTCGGGTTCTGCTGCACCGTGGTTACACCCAGATGTGCTGGTGACATGCTCTACAGAAATGCCCAGAGAACCAGGGACATAAAAACCATTCTCTCTTGTTCTCTACCTTTTAGTGGAAGGGAGCTCTGCTGCCTGGAAACACTCTGGTCACTCAAAACCAAAGTTACTTTGCTTCAAACATCTCTCAGACTTCTGCACTCTGCCCTGCAGATGAGTATTAATCATCATTTGATACTGTCCTTCACTTCTGGTCATTCAGCTTCTAAGCTGCCAAAATGTTTTGCAGTAGAATAGTAAGAGATTTACTGTCCTCTTAATGCTGAATGTATTTTCTGCATGTCTGTTTTACAAACTCATGCAAACACAGATTGATCAATTTGTTGCAGAGGATGACAAATATGCCATAAATATTTGCAGAACTTAACTACTTAAACTTTGGGATTATTTGAAACGGGCCAGGAAACAAAATGCATTCAGACACCAGCTGGATGCTGACAGAGACCGAGTCAAAACATCCAGGACACTGCGCAGTCTATGAAGGAAGTTGTGCAAACCCAAATACACGTACACAGAGTGTGATACCTGACACAGGTTCTTCTCTTCATAAGGGACGTGAGCAGATTTTTCACATTAGCCCTTACTCGTTACTGTGCTGGGCTCTTCTCTGATCTCACAACTCTGCAACTCATGTTGAATGTAGGGAATCCAAGTTGCCAAAACAAATGGATCTGCCTGGTGGGGAATCTACACATGACTGAAATTTAACAAAGTTTTGAGTTCCAGAGCAGGTGAGAAATAAAGAGTGGTTCTCAGAGGGCAAACTTAGCCCGTTGATGGGAATAGGAGCTCAGTGAGCAAAAAGCAAGCCAAGAAGCCTGACTAGAAGATTCCCACTTAAGTGACAGGATGCTGGATGGATTCATATTAATTGGCACCTGCCATTTTACAGGGCATGTATGTGTTTTCTCAAGACAAGATTTCCCAAAAGATTCATGAGAACACATCCAGTAACAAGAAGTCTTCTGCTATCTTTAATTTTACTGTAACAGCCCTGATTCTGTTTAATCACAGCTCCTACTGAAGCTGGTTAGATTTTACAAAGTTTCTTCAATAATTAGTTAACCCTAAAAAATTTCACTGGTTTAGCCAATATGATCTGGAAGTTTCTTTCATGTCTCCTCTGTGATCAAGTTTTTAAACATCACAAAATTAGTTCATTTGTAGTTAAGGATAGCACTTTTACTTCCACATCTAGCAACTGGCAGGTATTATGTCACCTCAACTCTAAACACTCAAAAGGACTTTATGCAGGAAAGTGCACTTATTTCCAAATAACTTTTTATAAAGACAGTTCTGTCAAAAAAACAACTTATAGGTTTTCTCAAGATTATCACAGCGTAAATTAGTTTAGGAAATGTCTGAGCACAAAGGATTTATGAAAGTGAATGGGATAATGAGGAAAGTCTCAAAATCTTTGAGAACTTAGGGCTTAAATTTTTTTGTAAAAGAAGGTGGAATATAAGCTGTCATAAAACTATTGTTTCAAATACAAAGAGGCACAATCAGAGATTCTGTACCAGGCTGCACCTCTCTGCTGCCAGCTTAAGACAGCAGTACCCACTGAGTGCATACTAATGAGAGCCAGCACCACTAACTTCATTCACGCGCTCGTCCTTATTGAACTTCATGGTCTGTGAGGCACCAGCCATACTGGTAGACACTGCTAACGGTCTCATTGTACAGGTTAAAATTAGGAAATATTTATGTGTGATTTATGATTCTATAGTAACTTTCAATTACCAACCATCATGGTTTCTAGAAATCATGTCTAGTCAGTGCTTTCACAAAGGTTTATCTAGCCTGATGTTGAAGATGGCAGCAACATCTACTTGCGGGAACCCGATCGCAGAGAATGGTAGATCACGGACCAGCTACCATCATGTTCTTGCCAAAATAAGTTTGCAAAAATAAGATGGGGGAAGCTGATGCTGTTTCCTGCATTGTCCCACCACACAAAGAGGCAGTGTTCCAGTCAACTCAAAGAAGGGAACAAAAGTACAGCAATGACTGAACACTGCCCCGTGCTGCTGTGCTGAGCTGAAGACAAAGGTAACATCACAATACAGCAGGGGTGGGGGGGTCATGTGTGTTTAGGAAACTATAATAAGGCATATGCCTTACTTTCAGGAGACAGTACACTGGACGTGGTGGAAGATTACTAATAGACGGCCTTTAATTTGAATAAAGAACAGTTCCCACTAATGTTTTGTTCAAGCAAGGTTAAAACTACACAACGTGGGAAAAAGTCACACCCTCAATCTGTAACACCTCTACAGGAAGATTTTTACCAAAACAACTGTCAGTTTGAGAGGAAGGGACTTTGCCCCAATTTAATCAAAGCAAGTCTATGACTTTGATGAGCTCTTTAATGTGCAACTATGAGAATATAAGATGCAAGGTGCCCATCTGAAAAGCAGTGCTAACAGTCCTAGGCAGGACTTTCTAAATTCAGTGATCAAAGTGAAATCTCAGTTACTCCTGCGACTCATGTGACAGTACTCTCAGAAGCTTCTACGCGTGCTTTTATCAGAACGCTGAGCCATGGAATGCATGAGTGACATTTCGACACAATCAGTTTTGTTCACTCAGAGCAGTGTAAATCTGCCAGGGAAAATCAGATGGTTTCAGCACAATCTAAGATCACAAAAACCTGACACACACAGTCTTGCACATGTGCATGCACAAGCACAACCTTCCAACCAATGCCTTCATGCTCCTCTGAGAACAAACACTGTGTTTGAAGTCAGAATTGAATTTCAAGTTGGAAGTTCTGGAAGAAAGCAATCTATCCTCTCTCAAACACAGAACCTGGCTATTTAGTCAATGCCTTTGCTGGCTGTGCGTTGTGAGATAGAGGTACCTGACATACAGCTCACACAGAAGAAGTTTATTCCTATTATTTCAAACCTGTATTACCACAGTACCTGAGTGGATCGGTTGAGAAGCTGCTTCCAGTTTCCAATGAAGTCCTGAGATGGCAGAAAAAGAATAAACAAATAAATGAAGAGAATAATTTGCAAAACCGTTACGCCCTTAAACACAAAATACTTAATCACCTCACATTTTTCCCTTTACTGACATTTTCCAGTTCTCAGTATGCCAGTAAACACGGATCCTAAAAAACCCAAACTCAAACCACCCGAAGGCAAAAACCCCAACAGCCACTTCCTATTCGCTAGAGAAAGGAGACAACGTTTAGAAACACTTTTCTGAACTAGTCAAAACATGATCAATTTTCAACATTCAAAAAGTGCCCCACACTTCCGACGTGCTGGATGTGCATGACAACACTTTGTTCTAGGACTGACGTAAGTTTCACCGTTATACTCAGCAGCTCCAGAACCTGTCTTCTCCTTTCAGCCTTGCACTGTGTGTGTAGCAATATTGGCCCAGCTCAGTTCGTGTGTGCCAGTGTGGAACCTTGGAAGGTACCAAGGCAATTACAACCCCACTTACGTTCAGGCAGAAACGTAACTTAGTGTGTAGTAGGGTATTAGTAGTTATACACTTGCTCTCATTGAGCATGACTTGAGGCTTATTATAAACATTACATGATAAAGAGTTAAATTTTTAGTCTGAAAAGAGTTCTTCCACATGCTGTAAATGAAACATTAGCCAAAGGCTCCCAATGAATGCTCCATCATCATGCTAGAAGCAATTTTTAAATTGTTATTTGCATTTACCCATTTGTATTCTGCACATAAACTGCCACAGGTCAGCCTTTGCTCATACAGTCATAAACGTGTATGGTTTGTGGAGGTTCATAAAATTAGCATTAGAACCACATTAATTCTATTTACTGTGGGTATTTGTAAATCAGTGGCAAATCCTTACTTTTAATCCCAAGATTACTTGAATGTTTACCAAAATAAACAGTCTTGTGTAAAGGGAGGACACCAGGAACCCAGCACATGCAACAACTGGCTGCACAGGAATGGGAACAAGCCATGTTGTCCAAATAGCTTTTAACTAAAGCACTAAAGCTTTAAAACAGCTTTTAGGAGCTTATTCCACCCTGTAATTTGTTTGCTTCCAGAGTTCAAGATCTTTGAATAGTGACGAATTTTGAGGGGGTGGCTTACATATGTTGGCTTTGTGGCTGGTTGTTAGCTTAACAATTGAAAAGGGTGATCTCCATTTACTTATAATTAAGTTTACTGCTTAACACAGGCTGCCATAGAAGTGCCAGCCTGCTTGCTGTGGGGGACTTTCTGTCTCGATTACAACACAGGTTTTAAAAGAAAAAAAAAATCTCGTAACAGTTTTGTCCCTTCTTGCTGTAAATAAATATTTAATAGACTCTGTCTTTGTGCAGAGACAATATGTTGTGCATAAAGAAGAGATGGTAATGAGACACATGGCAGAGCTGATTAGCCACTGCTGCCACCCCGGTGCAAAGCCCCAGTTGTGGTGCCGAACGACATTGAGCGCATCGTGACCTCAGGGACTCCTTATGCAATCACAGTTAGTGAGCCTGCAGCTTCATTAAAAACATCTTGGCTTCCTCTCTGAAGCCAGGAACCTATGGTGAGCTCCCCAGTGGCCGAAAGCTTCAATCAGGAGATGCATATGTGTACGTTTACCTAAGGAAAAGCACAGTTCCCACTGCAAATTCACCCATCCTGTGGCTGTCGTGAAAAGTGGCCGAAAGGGGCTAATTTGGCTGAGCTACTTTTCTAGAAATTTCCCTGCTGCTGTTAATATTCAGTCTGCTATGTTTATGGACTTGGTAACTACAGTCGGAAAGCCCCAAACACAAAATGCCTCAGATCTAATTGACTGGGTAGCTACAATCAACACAGAGTTACAACAGCCGCCACACACCCAGCACATCCCACCAGCACTGTGGGGCTGGAACGCTCCTCCTTAATCCTTCTCTGCTTTATAGAGGCTGTGTATATGGTGGGCAGCCCACACCATAACTCTTGCCCTTGAGGGGTTGTCACTGGGGATTCTCCTGCCAAGGACACAGAATCTTCTTGGTTGGAAGAAATCATTTAGAAGATCAAGTCACCCAGAAAAAGCCATAGCCCAGCATGTTAACCTGGTCACCCACCTTAGATTCAACTTGCCCTTGCAGAAAACTGGCAACTTGGGAAACAAATTTCAGTGGCCAAGAAGAAAAAGCCAGGAGAGGCAGGAAGAACCAAGTGTAAAGTCCACTGACAAATTTTGATTTGAGGTACAGAAAATTAGCTAATTCTTGTTGAATTTCTAGTGTAATTTTAGTATGATCTCTTCCCTTAAGCCTAAAATCCCATTCAAATATTTTGGTTTCTTTATAGATGGAAAGTTTATTCAGCAACCAAATCCTAAACACCGTATCATTAGGCAACAAAAGACCTCATTTTGCTCAAAGTAATTTCAGCAACATATACTTCAAAGAAAATAAGTAAGTATGTATTTTAGGTTACTTCAAAACAAACAAAATAAAGTCTGAGGATGTCATCCAGAGGGATCTGGTGAAGTTGGAGAAGTGATCCAGTATGAACCTTGTGAGGTTTAATAAGGCCAAGTGTAAGGCCCTACACCTGGGTCAGGACAATCCTCAGTATCGCTACAGGCTGGTAGATGACGCGACTGAGAGCAGTCCTGTGGAGAAGGACTTGGGGATAATGGTGGATGAAAGGCTAGAAATGAGCCAACAATGTGCCCTCACAGCCCAGAAGGCCAGTTGCATCCTGGGCTACATCAGAAGTAGTGTGGCCAGTAGGTCAAGGGAGGAGATTCTCCTTCTCTTCACCACTCTGGTGAGACCCCACCTGGAGTGCTGTGTCCAGATTTGGTGTCCTCAACACAAGGAGAACATTAACCTTTTGAAGCAGATCCAGAGGAAGCCACAAAAACAGTCAGAAGGCTGGAGCTCCTCTGCTGTGAGGACAGGCTTGAAAGAGTTGGGGTTGTTCAGGCAGGAGAAAAGGTGACTCAGAGGAGACCTTGCTGCAGCCTTTCAGTACATAAAGGAAGTCTACAAAAAGGTGGGGAGGAACTTTTTTAGCAAGGCCTGCTGTGCCAGGACAAAGGGTGATGG
Organism: Rhinopomastus cyanomelas; assembly: GCA_013400115.1. Classification (NCBI taxonomy): domain Eukaryota; kingdom Metazoa; phylum Chordata; class Aves; order Bucerotiformes; family Rhinopomastidae; genus Rhinopomastus; species Rhinopomastus cyanomelas. The sequence goes on along the minus strand of VXBP01005459.1, from coordinate 100,945 downwards.
CTTGAAACTAAAAGAGGGTAAGATTTAGATTAGATTTAAGAAAGAGGGTTTTTACCATGGGTGGGGTGAAATACTGGAACAGGTTGCCCAGAGAGGTGGTGTAGGCCTTATCCCTTGGGACATTCCAGGTGAGGCTGGATGAGGCTCTGAGAAACCTGATCTAGTTGAAGATGATGACCTCTAAACCTCCGTTCCAAACCGATGTATTCTGTGATTCTGTTTGTTTTGTATTTTTTTAAAACAAATTAACTGGTCAGGAAAAAAAGATTTTGCAGTGTTCGGAAGAAATCAAGCAGAAAAGTGCAACAGTCCTGTTTGCTTATTCCCAGTGGCCACTGACTCATTGCACTTGCAGTCCAGAAAAAAATCCATACAGAACCTAATGACAAAGCTATTGGAAATATCCTACTAAAAATATTAGACTATTCTATACATGGACAATTTCCACTTACTAGTGAGGTGGATGGTGACCTGGCTGCAGGATAGGAGCCAGAGAGTAGTGGTCAATGGGACAGTCTGGTTGGAGGCCTGTATCTAGTGGAGTCTCCCAAGGGTCGGTACTGGGACCAGTCCTATTCAATCTATTTGTTAATTACTTGGATGAGGGATTAGGGTGCACTGTCAGCAAGATTGCTGATGACACAAAGCTGGGTAGTGTCACCGACACCCCAGCAGGCTGTGCTGACCCGGACAGGCTGGAGAGCTGGGCAGAGAGAAACTGAATGAACTATAACAAGGGCAAGTGTAGAGTCTTGCATCTGGGCAAGAACAACCCCAGGTACCAGTATAGGTTGGGGACTGACCTGTTGGAAAGCAGTGCAGGAGAAAGGGATATGGAGGTCCTGGTGAAAAGCAGTATGACCAGGAGCCAGCAATGGGCCCTTGTGGCCAAGAGGGCCAACGGCATCCTGGGGTGGATCAGAAAGGGGTTGGTTAGCAGAGAGAGGTTCTTCTCCCCCTCTATTCTGCCCTGGAGAGACCACATCTGGAGCATTGTGTCCAGTTCTGGGCCCCTCAATTCAAGAGGGACACGGAGCTTCTTGAGAGAGTTCAGCATAGAGCCACGAAGATGATGGAGAAGAACACCTCCCTTATAAGGAAACGCTGAGGCAGCTGTGTCTCTTTAGCTTGGAGAGAAGGAGCCTGAGTGGTGACCTCATTAATGTTTATAAATATGTGAAGGGTAGGTGACAGGAAGATGGAGCCAGGCTTTTCTCAGTGTCATCTAGTGATAGGACAAGGGGCAATGGGTGTTAGCTGGAACATAGGATCTTCACAGTGAGGGTGACGGAGCACTGGAACGGGCTAATGTTCTGTGATTCTGTGAAAAAACAAACCTAACGAACTGCTACCTGTAGAATTATGCCAAAGGAATTGGCTGAAAATTGAGCCAAGACATATCATCAGGAAAAAGAAGAAAACAATTTGCAGAAGCATCCTGCATTACAAGGGAAATGCCCTAAACAGCCCTGGGGGCTGCTTTGTACATCCAATTTTTTTCCATGCAGTTTGCAATGTCTTTCTAAGTGGGGAGGTGAGGAAAATTCACTGGTGAGTCAGTTGAATGACATCTCTCCCTGTGCAAATTCCTGACATTAAAGAGAACAGGCAGAGAGCTTCTTGCTTGAACTGGAACTAAACTTGACACAATGGCTGTACCCAGCTGGATCATTCAGTACTAACATAGACAGATGGAAACTTGAAGAACAGGTGTAACTATTGGTAACAAGAATCTCTTTCAGGTCTAAAAGGACTATACATGATAGGGAAACAAGGGGGCAATGGGTGTAAGTTGGAACAGAGGATGTTCCATATAAATATCAAGAGGAATTTCTTCACAGTGACGGAGCACTGGAACAGGCTGCCCAGGGATATTGTGGAGTCTCCTTCGCTGGAGACATTTGAAACCCGCCTGGATGTGTTCCTGTGCGACTTGGTCTAGGTGATTCTGCTGTGGCAGGGGGGTTGGACTAGGTGATCTTTCACGGTCCCTTCCAATCCCTGATGTTCTGTGCTTCTGTGAAACCCATAGGTCCTGCTTACCAGGCAGCACAGCAATTGTAACCAGCCCACTTACGCAGTGTTAGGTAGGAGAAAACAAAAACCTTCCCAGGAAATCAGTGGTCTAAAATTCAGATGGTCAGTATCTGAATTACTCATTCGCCTTTGGGTATCCATAGCCAAAGAGAGTAAATATCATTGTAGTTCAGAGCTCTCTCCTGAAGCAAAAGACAAGGCCACAGGGTAGAATACCTGTTACTGGCACTGCGTAGTGAGCAAACCCAGGGTTGCAGGACTCCTGGCTGTTGTGTGTGTATCAGATCCTACTCCAAAGTGCTTTAACAGACTTAAGGGACACAAAACTAGCTTCTTGGTAGCTTCAGCAACACAACACAACTTCGGCCTTATTTTGGTTTTTTGTCATGAAAAGAGTTTCCATAAATACAAAAATCAGTCTTATTGAAGAGTAATTCTGAAAATGCACAAAATGGATTTACTTACACCATACAGACACAGAGAACAAACACTCAAGAACTACAATCCTAGATCTTGCTTTCATCAGCTGTGATAATGGACAAGAAGTGTTATTGATCTGGGAAGCAGCATTACAGAGACCTTAATTTAAACCATTCTGTCTCTTAGTAAGGAACAGGGGCAGAAATTATTATTTTTAAGGAAGATGCCAGTGGGATTGCAGCAAGCACCAGTGGAACAGAACTCTGCTGAGGCTGGATAAACAGAGTGCAGTAATTCTGGTAGGCCAGCACTCCGTCTGTAGCACACACACTATACTGAGTGTGTTAAATCTCTCAATATTGTGCAAAGTTAGATGGAAGTTCTTACTAACAGAGCAGCTAATCTTGTGAGTCCTCTCTCTGCACTAGTCGAGCATGGCTGCCTTCTTTTCTTTGGCTCCCAAGGGCAACTTCCAGCCCTACAGGCTCAATGCTAATGAGTGATGCTAAGCTGGGACAGGAGCAGTCCACTTCCATCATTGTAGATGGCTGCAACTGCTTCATTATCTATTGACCAGAGGAGAAATGAGACCACAGCACTACTTATCTTATTGCTGACAGAGGCTACGCATCACTACACGGCAGAAGCAGCCACTGAGCAAGCAAGCAAGAAAAATTTCCAATTTGAGACAAGCCAAGACATTCTTCTGGCATGAAAAAGCAGTGGTGGCAGATGAAATAATCATAGTTGAAGCAAACCCGCAGCTTGATCCCAAATAACGACTGTTTAAATATATCATCTTTTGGCTCAGAAGTGAAGTTCCCTTGGAGCACCGCAGGACCAAAACATGCTGTGTGCAAATGCCAGCTTGGAGTGCGTACGTGTGAGGAAAAAAGAAAGCCCTGAGTTCTATCAAACCTTTGGTGCTGGAAGCAGTGCAGTGTTGCACCTCTTTAGCTGAGGAGTGGAATGCAGAATAATGTATTAAATATTTAAGACACTGTGCTAAATATTGCTTGGTGAATAATTGCTGCTTGTCATGGTTTCTCCGTACGAAGCAGCACAGAGAAGAAAGGGGACCCTGCTCACCACAGGCTGATGCTCCACACATTCAGTTACAAAGGAGGACCAAATTATTTCTTTATATTACAAAGTGCAGCTTCATCGAGGGGAAATATTTACCCTTGCTCGAGGATGCTCTGCAGCCTAGTGTTGATGCATGCCTTGGATCCCAGTGGGAGCATTCTGTTGGGAAGGTAAGCCTAACACACCTGATCGTTACAGGCAAAAACACGATAAAAGAAGGCTCATAGCCAGACTCCCCCTTCCCACAGACCCCAAACTGGAAAGGATATTCCAGCCATTACATTGGTCATCACTTGCTGGAAGTCACTTGCACATGCACTGAAAGGATTCCAGATTGTCCAGCCTGACACCCATGAAACTTCAGCTACAAGTGAAAGCCATCATCACCCAGTATCACACGTTTTTCACAATGCTGTGGTTCCAAACACGCAGCAAGCTACGTCTCTTCAGTCTGCTCCTCTTACATCAGTTGCTTAGTGACCAGGTTCCCAACGCATCCATGTTACCACCAAGCTACTTAAGAGAGAACTAGCAGAAAAACGTAACAAGGTAACACCTGCACTAATTGCAGCCTCCCACCTCTAAATTCTGCTCAGAATGTTGTCTCAGCTCCAGGTGCCCCCTCATTAGTGGAGCCTGGCTTTACCTACAGATCTGCCAAGCCATCAGGGAGGACACATTCTCCAAAATAATCTGAGAAATGCCCTGAGCTCAAGGGACCTGATGGCTAGCCCTCTGCCTGATGGCGCAAACAAATGGCCTTGAAGACACAAACTGCGGGAAATTCTAATTTGAATATCATGGACCAGAAATTTATGAAGAGCTTGGGCTCCTCCCACAAATTAGGATGAATCTGATGAATATATGGCTGGAAGCGCTGCCATAATGTCTTTTCTGGCTGGAGCATCGTTTATCAGTCGTGCAGCTGGGTCCTGCATTAATTATTGTAACACAAAGGAGTCCAGAGATGTTCAAGAACTGAAGGCAGGCATTTGAAACATGGAAGTCTTACCCTGTCCCACTGCTTGGGCCCCACTTTGGACCACCCAGAGTTGGGTGGAAACCTCTAATGCTTCTGGCAGCTACATTTGCATGTGGATTCAATTCAGAAAACCTGTCTCACAGTAGCCCATCTGAGCCACAGAACTAAAAGTAGAACAGCCCAACTCCAGAGGTTTGTGCAGTACTGCATGGGTAAGTAGGGCAGCACCAAACATCGCTCAGCTGATATTAGTCACTGGAATTAAAGCTGAAAATAAGAGTTCAGATAAAGCACTTCTTTGGGATATAGAGTTTAATAGCTTCACTGACAGAGCTGGCACTGTTCACCAAAGAAAAGGTAGTGCTGAGAAGGAAGGACTAGGAGCTTTAAAGGATACCATGGAAATTCTTGCTTCTCATTCTGTCTTCTCATACACTGTGCTCCAAATCTTTTAATGAACCATTTAGGCAATAAAGAACTTAAATACTTGTCTTACAAATAAAAAAAAAACCACATTAAAAAAGTTTTCTTCATTTGGGGCTTGAATGACTTAGGTGCCCAAGCAGAGTTCTGCTGGGGCTAGAGGCTTTGCACAGCTCTGGCTAGGAAAGTCTCTACTTGATGTCCTTGTTTTCCCAGGTCGCCAGCAGCTACAGCCAGACTGCAAATCCAAGCTGGCAACTGATTGCTGAGAAAACCAACTGACTGATAAGAGTTTTTGTTGTGTCTCTTCCAGACATCGCACTGTTAAGTGACAAAAGGGTTTGCTTCAAAGACCGAAACAGATGAGAGAGAAACAAGAGCTTTAGGAAAAGTCTGAACACAATCTTCCACTTGGCATACAAGAGACATAACTGGACTGGGTTTGGGCTGTGTGCAAGTTCTTTGCACCAGTTTGCCTTCATTTTCCCTCCTGCAAGAGGCTTCCATTTGCATCAGAAGGTTCTGTCAGAATTTGGGGAATGTTCAGCCCAGGAACCTGCACAAACACCCATTTTTAGAATGTGCTTTCCAAATAAAAATATAACCACAGTATCTCATACAAATTCTAAATCATAAGAAAAACAATGTCAAGGAAACAAAGCTGTGCTGACACAAATCTAGAAGTCATGAAGAAATCACCAGACTAGCAAACTCAGTCAGCTTTTTCAATTTGAGAAGACTGTAAGAGTAAAACTGAATTTCTCTACTGAGACAACAGAACTGTATTAAACCAAACTTAGCTTGTGCTTACAGAGTGGGGGCCTGCACTCCTGGAGCAATCTGTGAGTACCAACAGGGGGCCTTGGAGCCGGTTCCTTTCCAGACATGTGCTAATTTTAGTGTTGTATGAACACACCATCTGCTGAAAGGTGTAATTTGAAAAATTATTTTAAATAACTATCTCACCAGCTAGATAAACGCCGGCAGTAATACCCAATGGTTACCGGCATGTAAGAGTCTTCACCACCAAGTCTCAGAGTGTCAAGTTCACACCAACTGTACAGGACTAGTACTTAGGTAACCCATCCTACCAGGTTTCCCAAAGGACCTGAAGGCCCCCAGCCCTTAACTCTGAAAGAAGTATTAATCAAGGAACCACCTTCATGACATGAAATGGTTTAAAACTTATTATTGGCTGAAAATCTATTCAGCACTTTTTGAGGGAACACCTTGACAGAGGAACTGATTTAATATCACAACACTGCAGTGATGTGGTTTTAGGTTGTTGTAAGTAAAGCTCATCATTTAAATTACACTTCTTCCCGGAGTTACACAAAGATCAGATGTTTACTAACAAGCTTTGGTCCTATTTACAGCTTTTTTTTAGAACCATGAAAACAAACCCAACCCAGACAGGCAGAATGGGAATTGGGGTTTTCCCAAAGAAGGAAGAGAAAGTGCATTGCTGATAGCAGCAGCCAACTTTATATAGCTCGGTTTGAAGACAGTCAAGTTTCAGATCTGTATTTAATCCTCTGTGAGGCAAAGCTCCAGTGTGCAAATGTAATCTGAGAACTGAAGTGATTGAAAACGTCGTGTACAACAACACGATGGACAAACCTACTCCCCATTAGCAGCTCTGACCAGTGTCTACCAGCCAGGAGCAGATACCTTCCTCTTTCTGTTTGCGTGTCATCTGCAAAGAAAGTGACATTTATGAGAGTCATAAATCTGAAAACTCTTCCATATTATGTGTGAAGTTTCTCAACTGTCATGACAGTACAAAGTGCACACAGTAACCAAGTCAGACTAACTGCTGGGCTTTGTGTGACTGCTTATCCACCATGGGAGTGGGGAAAAAGCAGAGACTTCAGTCCAGGCAGAAGGGCCCTCTGTGCACGAGACCCTGTGCCAGTATCCACCCAGGTCCTACAAATTCTGCCAGTATCCCTGGATGCAGTTCCGATCACAAAGGCTTTAAGTAGATGTGCAAATAAGAACATGTTTGAATCTCATGTCCTTGTGCAAGCGACATTTCCTGTCCTAAACCAGCTAGCAGCATCAAGGCAAGAGTGACGCAGCAAAATGAAAACCAACACATCCTGTAGAACAGAAAAGGAACACTCCAAATTGGCCCCATGAGTTTAGATCCTATGAGCTGACACTTAGAACTTCATCTTTTAACATGGAGCCTACTTCTATCAGGTATATCTCCTTCACACATACTTAAGACAATTATGACTACAGAAGGTTCAAAGCCTAAAACATCTGCTGGTGTGGAGCAGTACAGGGCTGCACTAGTTTGGGGTTCAGGGACAGCCTGAACTCCACTTTTCATACTGGTTTATAGACTCATAGTTTCTCATCTTCACACCAGCAGAATTTAAATCCTCAGGTGAGGAGTGCTCTGAGAGAAAAGCATGGCTGAAGCATTCCCCCCATATTTCCATAGGCTGCAGGCACCTCCCCATAGTGTGTACACTGCAAAGGCTGGTACACGTACAGCAAAACAAAAGGCTTTAAGAGGAGCCCTCTTCTCCTGCATAGATCTGCAGGCAGCAGGAGCCTGTGCTGCCAGCTCATTTATCACATTCTACCACAAAGCCACTGGTTCCTGTAGCCACCCAGAATCACCAGTATTATAATTTCAGGATTTGTATGAGCTTCGAACTATTTCAATACCTTCACCTTGCCATCAATAATTATTTCGCGGCACATTGATGATATTTCCTTTCCATCACTGAGCATTTAACAAGCAGCAGCAGATTACAGGATACTATAGATTCATGCGCACGACCCGTCTGTTTCCCAGGAAATGCAGCAGTATTGCACGAGCTGTTAAGTGGATTCAAAGCCCTGTGATCAATATGCTCATTGTCTGCTACTCAGTAAAGCTGCATCTATTAATTTCATCATTTCTGAAGAAGCGACAGATACCCACATAAGCAGATCCAATGATTTAAATTGCTGTGTGCTGTTTCAGTCTGTCCAAGGTTCTTATGTTCTTTCAAACACAGAAAACAATTGCTTTACACTGCTTCACAAGCACACTAAATGGTTCATAATTCTACTCCTTCAGTAGGAACCAGTGAAATGAAAATGGGGTTTGATTTTTTTTTTTATAAGCATCATTGTTTTGTGGAAGGAAAATTTTACAAATCTAAGTTAGATAACGTGCTGCTAGCGAACCAGCACAGAATCTGAAAACAAGCACAACAGGAGCTATGTCATGTCAGCACGTCTGGAACTGCAACAAGCAGTAGGGTTAGCTCAGTGCCTGCTGGAACCAGGGTGGGAAGACACAGAGCCACCTTGTCAAGAGGACAGAAACGTGGTTTTTTTTTCAGCTAACTGGCAGTTTGTCACTTATCAAATGTGACAGGTAAATTTATGGCAGGATGTTGACTTTCAACCATGTCTGAGGGGTTGAGACAGGCACTTTGCTGATGGTACCAAGTAGATCCTGCAGGCTCCACAGACTGCTCTGCACCGTTGCAGGGTTTCAGAAAGGGCAGACACAGGACCAGAAGCCAGGTGTTCCGCCCGGATTCACTACACAGGACGTCCTGTCCAACATTTAGAAGACCCAGCTTTAGGAGGTTCTGTAAATTCCAGAGTGTGTAAGTAGCAGATCTGAGACAAAGTGGTGACTGTACGTGCTTGTATGGTCACATTTATGTAGCACAGTGTACATAAATATGGAATTTACCTTAGTAATAACTTTTACTACTCTGACTTTTCATAATAAAAGGAGCCAGTTGAAACCACAGTAAGATTACTGCACGCTTTACACAACTCCAGAATTCATAAGTGATTGGATTGCCACATTCCCTCTAAGTTCCAAACAGTATTTACAGTAGAACCATTCAGAAGTTTCGTGGCTGAGACAAGTGCCTAGTGAAACATGAAAGCAAAGCTCTGGATTCACTTAGCCTCACGGGGAATAAAGTGACAGGCATCCTGCTGCTCTGCTTCCACACCTAAACCTTTGCCACCCTTATTGGCTCTTTGATCATCCTTAAGACTCTGATGAAAAATGTTAAATGGGTTGACAATTCCTATTACTCAGTTGTTTTCAGGATGATTTTAAAAAGTTCTGGCTATTCTCTTGCCTTGAAGCAAGACATAACCTAACCAAGCCATCTGTGGGAAGACCTACTCTTCATTCTTCCTTGAGATCCAGCATATACTGACCACATGAAGTTAAATGTATTCTCATTGAGCTCCTGAAAATAAAAAAAAAAACACAAAGCAATAATTTAAAAGAGCCTTCAGTGAAGTCTGATTATAAAGCAGAAGGCACGTCTTAGCGGAGTTCTGAAGAGTTAAACAAAATGCAGAGAGAACCTCAATTTCATTCTGAATCCTAGAGGCACCACCAGTGATCTTGTGACTTCCACAGGCAGCTGAGAGCAGCGGGTGCAGCTGAGAGCTCACCCGTGAACAAAGAACAAAGCAGAGCAAAATGGCTTCAATCAGACACCTTGTGACCAACAAGCAAACAAACTTGTTTGTCAGAAACATCTGCTCCATTTGAGAGCCCAAGTGGTGGGCTAGCTGCCCATTCTTTCCAGTGTCAGCATATGTGTCACCTGATTAATAACACTTCTTGTAGGATTACCAAATACAATTATTTAAGTAACATTTCTTGATCGAGATTAATTATCTGATCTACGTCCAGCCTCTGGCAAAATCTTGTCATAAAATATCAATTCCAACTAATTGAATTCTCCATAAAGATGGATTTAATTGAGGAAAAGAGCCAGATAGATTGCAATACCATCTCATTTTCAGGTGTGCAATGCTCCAGCAATCGGCTAGGAAAAAAATTCAGAGGTGAATGACGTGTGACGTCTTTTCTTTAGGAAGAAATGCTTACATTAACGGGTCACAAATCGGGTTGATTTTATGCATTCGTCCCATGAATGCATCAGCCAAAAATCACTGAAGGTTGAAGAGCAATCAAATAATGTGGTGAAAAGAAAAACAAATCACTCTAACGGGTGTGGAAACAAAAGCACTTATGTGAAACACCAAAAATTAGTAAGGGACAGAGGACAAATCATAGAACGATTTATAGAGGAAGGGACTTCAGTGTGTCTAGCCACACTGCCCAGAGCCCTGATCAGTTCAGCCTTGAACTCTTCCAGGGATGACGCATCCACAACCTTCCTGCGCAACCTGTTCCAGTGCCTCAGTACCTTCATAGGAAGGAGTTTCTTCCTAAGATCCAACCTAAATCTCTCCTCTTTTAACTTGAAACCATCCCCCTTGACCTTGACCTAGAGTCCCTCATAAAAGGTCCCTTTCCAGCTTTCCTGTAGCCCCCTTTCAAGACAGTTTATAAGGAAGGATCTTATTCCCCTGGAGCCTTCTCTTATCCAGGCTGAAACAGCCTCAGTTCCCTCAAACTGTCCTTATAGCAGAGGTGCTCTAGCCCTCTGCTTATCCTTATGGCCTCCTCTGGACTTGTTCTAACAGTTCTATTTCCTTCTAAGGCCCCACCTCCGGAGATATTCAAGGGGATGCTGGACCAGGCTCTGGGCAACCTGATCTAGTTGAGGAAGTCCCCGCTCACTGGAGGCGTTTGGACTAGAAGACCTTTGGAGGTCCCTTCCAACCCAGATGATTCTATGAATCTTACACCAGGGACTCCAGGACAGAACGCACTACTCCAGGTGAGGTCTCACAAGTGCAGAGAGAATCACAGAATCATCAAAGAATGGTTTAGGTTGGAAAGGATCTTAGGGATCATCTATTCCAACCTCCCAGCCATGGGCAGCAATGCCTCATAACTAGACTTCATTCCTCAAGGCCTCATCCAACGTGGCTCTGAAGTCCCCCATGAAGGGGGCATCCACAACCTCTTCAGGACTGCTGGTGATACTTCTTTTGATGCAGCCCAGGATATGGCTGGCTTGGGCTGCTTCACGCACAGTCGGCTCATGTTGAGCTTCTCATCTACCAACACCCCGAAGTCCATCTCCTCGGGACTGTACTCACTCCATTCACAACCCAGCATGGATTTGTGCTTGGGATTTCCCCAACCCAGATGTAGGACATGGTTTTTCATTAAAAACATGATGCACACATTTTCACTTGAATGTGGAATGTAAATGTAAGTGTAGGATGAAATGCTTTTTGGTTACTTGAAATTTCAGCTTCCTAGCTTGATTAGTAAATGCAGAGAACTATTTTCAAGTTTTTCTAAGATCTCATGCCCCATCTCTAAAGGAAAACCAACAACATCTGTATTGCACAGAAATAACCAAGGTAAAACATTAATTGCAAATGGAGACAGCTGAGCACAACAAAGGCAGCCACAGCAACCAGGATCTTTACAAAACTTCCACCTTTACTTGCAGTAAAAGTTTATTTAAGATAAGCTGGCTTTAATGAGTACCCAGACGTTTGCTACCCACTTACTACACAAACCAAATTCATGTCAGCGGCATCACTACTCTTTCTATCTGACCCTGTAGCAGTCTGTTGTGAAAAACAAAAATAACTCACTCTGGGCACGTCCCTCCCATCCCTGAGGTCTCCACAGTCTGTTTCAAGGGTCAGTAATGGAACATCCCTGTGTTTTGGGGTGGGAACAGAATGGCAGCAGGACCGAGCCATAAAAGGTCAACTAATAGCAGAAAGCAGAGGCTGAATTTGATCCAGACGTAGCCAGGAAAAACTAACTGAATTCATTAGATGTTGAGTCAAGCCGCAAGGAGAAACAAGTTCTGGCTTCTCTTTACCTGCCCATTTTTGTCAGTCTGTCAGGACTTGGCTCCTACCAGTAAGAAGCTCACCACCCAGCATATCCAGGCAGTCCTGGCCAATGCTGGCACCTCCTTTGGGAAAGGAAGACAAAGTGTCCCTCACCAAGCAGGAGAGGAGGGGAAGAGGGTTTTAAACATCAACCTTCCGTTCAGCCCAGTCACATCAAGCTCTTACTGTTGCCAAAGGTTCAAGATTTCTGCCCAGCTGCTCTTGCTCAGCCAGTACCAAGCAACTGTAGAGTGCATTTTGTGAAGAGAAAAGCAAATGTGAGATGTCCGTGCACAGGAGTGGAAAGGTTCATAAACTAAAAGCCCTGCAAATACAGCTGTGTAACCCTTAACTGAGTTACTGCCAAGAATTCAGCAGATGCAGAACAGAAAACTAGGATTTCCTCTTCTCTGACCACAGAAACAGCTCTCTGGCAGTTTTGAAATTGTTTCATGCTTTAAAATAAAAAATAGCAATTATCTTTTGGGTCTTTTTAATTGAAAACCCTACTAGACACCATCTATGGGCTACTTTCTGACTAAAATCCACTGGAGCGTAGAAGTACCGCTGTACGTTTGTCCTGCTTTCACAGTCCACCCCACATCCCCAGCAGATAAGTGACAGCAGGATGCACAGTCCCCCACGTGGCTGTTCGTGCCCCGTTAAACACACGCAGCGCCCCTGGAACACATTCTGCTCTGCAACTCCAGGCAGGCAGAAGTGGCCCAAACAACACAAGCAAACCATGTGTTCATGATAATAATTCTAAAGCACATAAACACCCCTGACTATCGGGCATGCTGGTCCGTGATCGAATGCTTTCTCAACCGCAGTGTCACAAGCACGTGGAAGTAAATGTCAGCGAGTCTTCCTTTGTGTTTGTCTGCAGCCTCTCGCACTAACCCGGGCGGGCCACATCTGCGACCAGCTCCTCGCCGAACGTGTGGAGACAGACTGCCTTGGAGCTCCCTCTAGCCACCACTTCAGGAACCACTCAGTTACGAGAAACACGAAAACGTGCTGCCACCACGCACACAGCTGACAACAGCGCCAGGACAGTGAGAACTAAGTGGTGGCACAGATGCTCGCGTAGCTATTTCGGGGGTTACACTTTCTGAGACCTTCCCACGCCATGTCAGTATTTGAGGTGAAGGGCCTCGGTGCTGCCCTTCACAGTGGTCGATCCGACTAATCAATGTTATGTAACTGTACAGTCACCCTTTCAAAACAGTGAGTCAGGAGGTGTCAGGAGGGACAAAGCCTTTCTGAGCAGTGTCTTCCGCGGAAGTGACTGAGAAGCCAAGCGCCTACCTCCTGACAAAGACCTCTGTGCTGCTTCAGTGCCATGTCAGACTAACGATCGGGCTATATCCTGCCATCCTCGGGCACCTCCTCTGGTCAGAAGTATATATGGAATTAACATTTGTTATGATCCTGAGTTTGTTGAACCCATATTGAATAGCACAGCTGGTGAAAAGGCTAAGGGGGAAATGTTAAAAGCTTGGTTTCAGTCATGCTTATGATCTACACCCTACTGCATTTTTCAGGGGATTCCTTCTTCTCCTCACATTATACAACATTTTGCTGCAGCTCATTATTTTAAAGTCTGCTTTGGGAGATGAAGCTCTAATTTATCAGAGTTGAACTCTTTGGGCTTTTTTTTTGCTCCATCTAGCGGTGCATAAAAATCCAGCCCATTCAAGCGCAAAGTGCCCACATGCGCTGCTCGGAGCCGTTTTAATGGCCTCCCACAATCCGTTACAGAGAGAAAACAATACATGTGCAGAAAATAACAGCAAGTGAGTGGTTGCTTGGCAAAACTGAAGTCTCACTCATCTATTTTAGGCAAAACCACCCGAGAGAACGTAAGAGCTGAAAGGAGAATTCCACATTGCTGAAATTCAATCCTCATAGGTGCAAGTAGCTGAACGTGCCAAAGGAGATTCCCTAACTGAATAGACACAGAGCAGCAGCTTTTCTTCAGTTCTTTCACTTCCTCAATGAAGAAACTCAGCCTACAGAGCCATAAAAAAGTAATTTCTATTCCACCTCTCTACAATGCACAATAAGACAGTCTTTGCTCTTCACAAAACCAGCGCTAACACTCGCAGGAATCATGAGAAAAAAGAAAATGTTCCCACTGGTACCTTTCTCTGTTTTATAATGATGTGCAGCATGTAGGTCATCTACTTTTGAACACTGGTTAACTGCAAGAGAAGCCCTGCTAGGCTCAAGTGCTAAATCCTGGGATTCACAGCATGTTTTATTTAGCGAGCCATGATTTATTTAAATAGGAAAATGTTTACTTCTGTATTTATGACTTTCACTGCATCAGAGAAGGTCACCTTCTCCATTTGGTCCGTCAAGAGTAAATGCCATGATTTGATGACGCTATGGCTACCAACTCGAACTCTTTAAAATGCCAGCAACTTAAAGTGACACTATTTTCCCTTAATTGAAAAACTACTGGACGGAGAACAACCAGTGATAGTGCCCTGTTAGAGCTAATAACACTGATCAGTCCTTGACTTCATTTTCTCCTGAGACACATCATTAACTCCAACCGCATTTGGGATAATCAACTGTTTTCTCTACAAAGCAAAAAGGCTGGCACCTAGAGTTGGTGGTTTTCGTGTTTAAATAGTAGCTTTTCTTCTTTGCTTTCTTTTACACAAATATATAAAAGATAGTCATTGGATGATTAGAAAAGTCCTGCCCTATGGAAGAGAATAATTACAGCGCTTCAGTTCAGTGCACTGAGTAGAAAGAGTTAATTGCTGTTTACATTTCAAAGGGAGATAAGCAAGTCAAAATATCAGGAATTGCTACTGCTTCTGTCTTTGGAAGCAACTTGGTGAAACTCCCAATTGTAACAGTAAAAGAACAGAGTTGTGAGCAATATTCAAATATCTCAATGTTTTACCCTGCCTAGAAAATATCTGATTTAGTATAGAGATATAGAATATAGGGACATTGTAAACTGTGGTAAATTACTACACAACTTCTGCATACATGAGTTTTTACATTTTACAGTGGGAATGAAAGTCCTTCCTCTACACTGTAATGCCAAGTGATTTAGAAACGCACTGAGCTATGGCACATTCAATCCCAGATAACAGAAACAGCCATCTAATGTTCACACTGTGCAGTCAGAATTCAGGCCATAGATAAAATTGCAAAATCAGGAAGGTGGATTAGACTTCTGCAAGCAAATTCTTCCTCAGGCCTGGCACACATCCCAGTCACACTTAAGGCAAGTGCAAGAAAACATTGAACTGGAAGGACTGGAGCAGGGTATCAAATCTCGCTGTAAAGCAAATAACCCGTAATCATTTTCTATAGGGATTCCTTCATGGTCATAGAAAAGTGCAGGGTAAGAACGAGCCTCATGCTGCCTTCAGAGTTCTTCCCTTCTCACCCTTGATGGGTCACCTTTTTTCCCATCCTCATAGCCACATGTAACTGCAAATAAATACCAGCTTTTCACCCCACACCAAACGCCCTCTACCTTTACATGAGCTTCAGACAGTTTGGAGTAATATTTTAAATTTTTTTAAATACTAAGTAATAACTAAAGAGAGCAACAACAGACTTCAGAGCTTCCCCCTCTCAAGCCTCCCCCTCCTTACCTCAGTTTTATTTTCTTGTTAGCTTTGGGCTAGTAGCTGCCACTTCACAGAAATGCTGCTTCCTGTTATATTTGTTTGGGCTGTTTCAGTTTGGAAGATCCAGCCAGTAGAAACCCCTCATGTTATTTTAGAACAACAAGATGTGTATGGAAAGATGTAATCAACAAAGTGCCTTTTGGGCAATGGTAACTGAGACTCTATTCTCGGCCACCCACAGACATGGTCACGTTTATCTGGTCACAGTTACTGGGCCATTCAATCACAAGTTCATTCCTTCTATGAGAATCTTGTGCAGAGCTTAAAGAAAAAAAGCATTGCTCTATAACGTAACAGAAGTGCATGAGTAGTGATCTTGAACTTTCCCTAATGCTTAATACAAGACTTTCACAAACACAGGGAAACAAAATTAGAAGAGAAACCTCAAAGAAGCTTAGAAATGTAATCACTCATAGCTATAATAACACAGATGTGCTGCTTCCTCAGAATAATCAAAAAGCACAGAATGGTTAATCTTTATACAGCAACTTTCATAAAATGGCATGGTGGTGTTTGCCCAGCCCTGAAACAAAGATTGCTAGCAATAAAGCCAGTCGAACACAGATCCTACAAAGCAACTCCCCTCCCACCCCATATCCTCAGCATTTTGGGGGGAAGAAATCACATTAGTTTGTACCCTTTGCAGCACACAACCATGCACATACAGTAACAAAACTCTCAGTACACTTAAAGACTTATGGTACCATTTATTTTAGTTCAAAATAAACTGTGCATTTCACGTAACTGTTTACAATTTGCATGTGTTTTAAACACCAGACACAAGGAAGAGAGCTGTAGAAAAGCGTGGAGAGGAGATCACCGAGCATCAACAGTAAACATTTATGGCTGTGCCATTCTGAGTAACTCAGACTTGACATGAACCAGAATCCTATGGCATCCATGCAAGTGTCTGTCCCATACACACCAGTTAGAGAGGAGAGGAGAGATGGACTATACAGGTGTGGCACTGCCTGCACACTTAGCGACCCCGAGCTTCTCTGTTATCTTGAAGATGGACTACTAGACCCCGAAGGTGGACAGCAGAACTGGTGCAGAACATTATCTTCCCTGCCAAGGAAGAAGGAGGGCAAGAAAGAAAAAGGAGGGACAGAATCACAGGGAACAGCATTAGGAAAATTATGCTTGAGATTTTGTTCTGTTTTTAAATCCACAAATAGTGTAACTCATTTGTACATACCATCTGATCAACCCATTTCAGCTCAGAGGCAGCACTTCCAACACAATGAAGAACAACCAAATGAGCCTAGGCCAACCCTTAAACTCTGAGAAAAAGTCAGTTTGAAAGGGCAATTTCTAGTTTTTCCACAAGCAAAATTACACATTAGTAGTCTCACACACACTCAGCCTACTGTGGCCATGGATCCCTTATTTTTAACAGGTTTCAAAGAAACTTTCCATGAGTATTTTTGTTGCCCATATTCCACTGAAAATGCAGAACAGATTCATTCCCCTTCTGCTGGAGATTTCCACGCAGAAAATGTCAATGACTAACAGACCTGCACCTTACTCCTCCCCACAACTTTCTCCTAAAGCAGAAGGAAGGACTCATGCAGAGTTGCCAGCATCATGAATGGTGCTACAAAGCAGAAGGCAGCAGTCTGGAATACCTACATCTGTAATGCTGTAACGTGCTTTATGGCAGGTGGAGGAAGGGGTGCTGGCTTAGCAGGAAGCTTGTACGAGGTCACTTCTTTACCAGTAACACAACCACAAGTGGCCATTTCATTTAAACTAAATGACAAGCTAAAGGAGGAGGATGGAAAGGAACACAAAGGAGGAAGAAAACCAAGAAAATCTGAAAACAAATAGTAAGTTTCATAAAATTCTGCCAACTCCTGATATTTTTCAAACAGCTTGAACGCAAGTCACCGATTTTGCATTGCTAGATCACATAGGCATCGAGTGGAAAATTCCAAGTATTACTATAATTATGCCAGCTTTCCTTTGCCATAGGGTTTGGACACAGATGCCTTACATAACCCTCTGAACCGCACACTGACTTAGCACGGAGCATCTGATCTGGTCAGAGTTTGCATCTGGTTTGCTTTGTTCATCTGCACATTGCATCGTCACTGCAGTACGCTGGCTGCTTTCACTCCTTTGCCCAGCTGTAAAAAACACTGTCAAGCTTTGAAATCTCTGCACATTAAAAAGAGAAGCTGCAGTATTTACATGCACTAAGTTATACAGCTGGGCCACTGTTTGAAATCAGATTCCTATTCAGCACAATTTTTGGCAAAAATCCCCAAGAAATACCTGTATCAACAGTACGAAGGATTCTGCAGTACAGCTCCTGCAGCTACAGCTTCACTGGGGAACTGCCACAGGGCCAAGGAATCTGCTGCGCAGTGTGGGATGTCTTTAGAAGTGCTCGTATGAAGGACACAGGAAACGTTTGCTATGTGTCTAATCCTGGGAAACAGCACAGTGCTCATCAGTGGACAAAGGAAACTAAGAATTGCAAAGAACCAAATTTATCTGTAAATAGGTACTTTTCACTTTTAGGAATCTAAGTCAAAAGTTCCCAGTTCTTCCTTGAATGTGCCTGGTGAGCACAAATTCACACCATGCTCTTAGAAAAACTTACAAAAAACCAGACCAGTCTACTACAAAATAGAAACATCTATCAGATGGACATGATGGTATGTTAAACTTCTGTGTCAACCAGTGATGGCCACAAATAGCTACAAATGCCTACCAGACAAAAGGAAATAGCACAATCAGTCCTTCTATCATCTTCCATACAGTGCTTTGTTGCATATAAGACATTACCTGGTGAAACAAAGATTCCACATTAAAATTTCACACAAGTACAGTATTTTCAGAATAATGTTTTTACCTCCCAGAGGTGCTGATTAAACATTAAGCAGGTAGAGACTGCAAGAAAATGATGGGATTTCTTTGGTACTATAACATCCTTTGCATTATCATTTTGTTTTCACAGGTATCACTGGGGAAAAAAAAAAGAAAAAAAATCTCTAGCATCATGATTTTGAAAGTGGTCTTTGGACATGACAAGGGCATCTAATTTAGTATTAGCAGCATGGAAAGTAAAGCAGATGGAGAGAGGAATGAGCGACAGCCAACATTTCATGCAAATCAGAACAAGGAAGTCATAGTTATGAATTAACAAATCAGATGTTTAAGATGTTTAAATATTAGCGGTGAGTAAATCTGTCTGCAGCTGCAGTTGCATGGATCAGCCTATTGCGTATCCATTCCAGGAACGCACACATGAATAGGACTCTATACGCTCAAGCAGGAGCACTCTTCTACATTACATCTTCCTGCATGGAGCTATTCCTGCCAAGGCACTCTTCACACAAAAGTCTGAGGAGCTGACAGCTACAGGAGCATCAGCAACACAGGGCACTGAACACAAGACAAAACCAAGTTAAAGAATCCCCAGCCCCTGGTTTCAGCAGAGTGGGAAGCCTTCTCCAAGGGCAGGCAGCTGCATTGTCCTCAACCTAAATGAACCCTGTATGTTCAGGAGAGCAGCTGAAGAACATAAAGGTTCAAATAACCTTCTCCAAGTCGACAACTGTGAGGTGCACAGAAGCAGATGTACTTTACCAGTAGAAGTTATTTAGCACGTCTACAGATAGGCTGAAGTTTAGTGTGTAGAAAACTCTAGGAGCACATAACTCTTCAAACATGCAAATGAGATGTCTCAATTCACCTTCTTGGAATGCCAGTACATCCCTAGGCTTTGTCTCTTTGACCGTATTTCACTGCAAGGCAACTGAGATCAACGTGGCCGTAGCCAGCCAGAGGCTCAGCAACTGAAGGACAAGACTACAAAGATTCAGGCCTTTCTGGAAGCCTCTCCAGGGTGTACCATCTTCTCCTTGACACCTGCACTTAAATGATCACTAACAAATACAAAGCAGCTTTGAACCAGAGAACGTTGTTTTTAA
Organism: Rhinopomastus cyanomelas; assembly: GCA_013400115.1. Taxonomy (NCBI): domain Eukaryota; kingdom Metazoa; phylum Chordata; class Aves; order Bucerotiformes; family Rhinopomastidae; genus Rhinopomastus; species Rhinopomastus cyanomelas. Next base: position 81,629 of record VXBP01005459.1, on the reverse strand, counting down.
GGCTCTACTTTGGGAGGCAGGAAGGTAAAAAGGAGTCAAAGAAGCCAAGCTACAGACATTACTGGTATCTTTATGCTAAGATTTAATTTCCACACAAAAATAAATCGAAAAGAACAAAGGTAGGAGGCAGGTGGGCTAGCGGGAACACAAACAGACCAGTAACTATTTGGAAATACAGGATATGCTTAGGCTTCCTAAGACATTTCCTAGGAGAATGCAAGATAACATGTTATTTTTGTCTATTTTGAACATTGTAAAATGAGCAAGCAAGGGATTACTGCTATAGCTGCAGTTACTAAAAATGCATTATTTCTCTATTAACAATTCAAAACAGATGCCAAAGATTGTCTTGACTAGAAATAAAACTGCTGGAGTGAATAAAACATCCAGCAAATCAGAGATGCTCCAGATTCCACTGTAGTGCATTCATTAATTGCTTCTTTCGGGCACATTTAATTTTTAATTCTGGGTTGCAAAATTAATTCCAATGCACTCTTTCTAAATAAAGCCTCAAAACTGAAGTTAGACTGAAACATCCGTTGTTTTGTTTCAATAGTTTCTATTTATAAACTCGTAAATGGGAAGACTAAAAGCTAAATTTAATGCTATCAATGTGTGTAGAAATTTAAAGGCCAATCTTGTTGGCGCTCCAGTAGCTGATTTTCATTCACAATAACAGGATCCCCCCACGCAGGATGTTTAGAAGACCAGGTGCATGGTTTGGACTTGACTAAGAGATTACAGATGTAAGGATGTCAAGCTGCAAGCATCAGCTTGGACACAACAGCTTCAGAAATTAATCAAGCCAATTTGTGATGCAAAGGTGCAGACTAACAGCGTGGCTCTAACACACCACTCCGTTTGTGAGCAGGGTGTGTCTGGGATGGCATTAACATCTCTGCAGCATTTGCAACTAAACTCTACCAAACAAACCTGCAGCTTCTTCCCTTCCCAAGAAGAGTGCTGCGGAATCACAGGATCATTTCAGGGACTTCTGAAGGTGTCCAGAGCCCAGTCCCCTGCTCAAACCAGGATTAACTACATCAGGTTGCTCAGGACTGCACCCAGATGCACCCAGTATTGCTGCAGACTCCTCTCCTGGCCATGGTTTCGGTGTTTAAGCACACGTATGGTGAAATTCCACTCTCCATGTCTTGTGCCTAACTGAAATTTTCCTTACTGCTGTCTGCGTTTGTTGCCTCTTGTTCTACACTCCCCTGGAAAAGGCTGGTTGCACATTTTCCATACTTCCCTACTGAAGAAAGCACCAGTCCCAGGACTCCTCCAGGGTGACCAGCCACTGTTCTGTCAGCCTCTCCTCACCTGTAAAGTGCTATCACCTCTGACACCTTGATGGCCCTTTGCTGGACTTGCTCCAGCATCCTGTTGTCTTTTAAAAAGCCAGGCACTCCAGAGGAGGGCTCACAAATGGTGACAGAAGGGCAGGTACACCCAGGTAAACTTGTGTGTCAGGCTGGAGAGAAAGGGGAAAGGAGAACTAGGCCGTATCTCAACCCTTATCTACTCATGTACAATAAAAAGGAGGCAGGTCAGAGCACATGCTGCCAGGTCTAAGCTGGTTAGTCAGGAAAGGTGTGAATGAGATGCAGAGCACATGAAGTTTCCTGTCAGTTAGTGACTGACCCACTGGTTGCTGCACTACTGTTAGGTGAACGTGAGCAACACCATGTCATGACTTGTTGGAGGTGCCCCTGTCTCCACTGATTCTAGCCGAGTTATGCGTACACACAGGTAGGGAGTCTGAGATGTAAACTTTCTTGAGGATAAAAAAGGTCAATGACAAGTTCCTTCGTACACCCCAACTCTTAAAGAAAACCTGAAGGCCTTACAGCGTGTGTCTGGGCACCATCCCATACGCTGGTTTATGCATTAGCCCTCTAAAAATTGTTTGTGCTTTACAGATCCAGACATGCTTCAGGCATCTATTTTTTAAGCATGAAGCTGTTTTGCTCTAGGTTTTAATTTCAGAAGAAATACTACTCATAAAAATAATAACTTACATGGATTGAAACATTAGAGAAGCAATTGATTTTCTCATCAATACCACTATAGGAACTCTACCAAGTACTTAAAATTAAAGCATTATAAACCAAGGACAAAGGAAAAATAAAAGCCTCATTAAAAAACAAGTGGGGAACCTCACTGTCCAGCTCCTCACAGCGGGAATACTAATGTGCTTTACAACTCAGCTATGGATTCACTACCACCACATACAACTAAGAGCTCTGATGGGGGGAAGAATTAAAACATACAAATGGATGCTGCAGTGTAAACCAATGGGATGAATCCAAACATGCATGGTTAAACATAGCTAGGAGATGGGAGATTCTGATCAGAAATATGTTTATGCATTTACAGATTTAGGATTCATTGTTTGTTTTTGTCTGTCCTTATAAGCAGCACAATGGTTTGGTTTTTTCAGCACTCGACTTCCAATATTTTGATATTAATTTATTCATGAGCTGGCAATTATCACTAGTAGTAAAGGTAAAGCCTAAAGACAATTTTTTTCATGACATGCATGACTTCGTAACAGTTTTCACATTTCTAATTACTTCAATTTGCTGTCCTTTGATGCTTCTGCAAGATGGCACTGAAACACTGGCATTGAAAATGAAATATACTAGGACGTGTAGTCACTGCTCTCTACATAACTGGGGAAACACACATTACAGTGTTAAATCCCAGAATCATTTTGCTTGGAAGAGACCTTTAAGATCATGAAGTCCAACCATTAACCTAGCACTATTAGCTGGAAAACAGCTATTTTCTATAAGATGCCGATGAAAGTATTTTTTATGCGCATCTCTTCAAAACAGCATTGCTTCCCCCTCAAATCCAAAGGCAGCACAAGCCTTTTGCAGCTGCATGCCTTTCCCCTTGAGTGCCACAACATATGGCTTTCCTCACACACTGTCATGAAAACAGTCAGGGGTTAACAAAACTCTTGCTCAATATCTGACATCAGCTACATCAACGTTTGTACATGTTATTTGACAACTAAACCTACTAACTGCTTTCTTCTACCTTTCAAAGATTCTGGGAGGATGTGCCACTTACAGCACATGAAACTCACTGTGTAATTCAACAGTGTCAAAGTGAACAGAACTATCCTATAGGATGCTAAAAAGATTTGATATGTTTTTCTAGTAGGTTTTTTTTTTTCCTTTTGAACTCTAAGCTACTGTTCCTTTCCTTATATTGAATCATAACATTAGATCTCCCTTGAGAAATAAGAAGTGGGTGGACCATGTCTACTCTTACCTGTACTCTGAGTGTGTGGCAGGGACAGCTAGCTGGGTATGGTACAATGGAGCTGGACAGCAAAACTGGTGCAGAGTATTTAAAGACCTACGACACAAGGAAAAACACAAAGTCAAAACACCAAGTGTTTAGAAAGGGGCTTTTTAGGGAAAAGCAGGTGCTAATGGGTATATTTGAAACTCATGATAACTTTGGATGAAATTTGACATACAGCTGTCAATTCTGAATCTGAGGAAATAGAGAGGGAAATAGTCCCATGGTTTCAATTATACACATCAAGAATGACAGTGATGAACTGCTGCGATGACAAATTAAAATTTTGTTGCAGTGTTAAGATAAAATGCCAATTTAAGACTTTGGTTTTGCCTTGCCTCGCAGAACAGAGGCAAAAGCTAAACACTGAGGGTTAAAATTCCTATGGAAATGAAGCTTCAGACTTGCACGTTACTCTGCACCAGTCAAGCTGTTTCTTTGTTAATGAAAATACACACACAGCGCTTAAACATGAGGAGGAATAATGTGATGAATATGGAGACAAGCTCTTTTGTAGCCCAGCAATTACAAACATATTGCAATACGCCACTTAGACACTGAGAGGAATTCGAGTTTCACCCAAGTTTCAAACAATGTTCTGAAACGTGCAATGCCAGTGTAATTGCTGTGTTTGTTGAAAGCATGGAAAAACAACCATAAAGAGGCTTTACAACACCCAAAGATATGCTGCACCCCAGATCATTACGCTGGTATTGTTTCATTCAAAGCAAAGAAGAGCTGCAAAACAAGACAAGGTATTGCGTCTGGAGTAAAGCTCAGGAAACCTTTAAGCGACATACAGTGCACTTGTCAGCATTTTTTATGTTCATGCCAAGAAATACTAAACAAAGTTTAGCACAGTAAGTCCTCCATGACAAAACCACTTAATCACTTTTCTTAAGACAGAGCATTATTCTAGGAAATTATTAAAAAATTAGTATTTCCTCGCTCTTATGGTGTGCACACCCAGAAGTAGCCACTGAATTTAAAATGCTGATTTATCTTGTAAACATCCAAACGAACTATGACTAGAGAATGTGTGTATGTGTATGGAGATGCACCAATTCCCAGCCCCCATCTTTATCTTGGCATCCTGACAAACGTTTCAGAAGATTGATTTTGATTCTTCCTCATCCCTGAGGTTTACAGTGAACCCTGTGAGGTCACTTTCTTGTAAGATCAGAGTGGTTAAGCAAAACAAATCAGGCTTTGTTCCAAAAGGAGTCAGTTACTAATCCTTTAAAAAAAAAAAACCCCAAGGTCAGCCTGTTCTGATTTCTGTTGCCAACAGTGTGTCAGCAACTACACTGCCAAGATGAGTTGGATTTTTTTGTTTGATGATAGCAGCTGACGGTAACCCCCATAAAAGACTTGAAGATTTTGGCCACAGAAGTGCAACACAACCAAGCCACGAGGCAGATTGTCATCATGGGACACACCGTGCTCACGCCTGATGTGCACAGTTAGTGATCAACAGCACTTTCAAACCAATTGGAAGGATGACCAGAACAATTCTAAAGAAAGATGAACAATGTTGCTGAAAACATTGATGGACCATGATAAAAGCAGTTAGAACACACAAAAGCTGTACTTTCCAACAAGAAAAACAGACAATATTCACACAAGCTGCTCCACACAATTCACAGCACCAGGAGAACACCGTAAGTGTGCAATGCACCATAGTCTCACATCAAGTACGGGAGCTGGTCACATGGATGAAATCGCTCCTCCCGGCTTTGTGAACACCTTATTTTTTTCAGCAGAAGCAAAAGGAGGAAATTAGTATGAAAGTGTTCCAGATTCCCTAGCACCACTCTTCTTTTCCATGCAAACTTCTCTATTCTCAATCATACCTCTTTCTTCAGAGAATAACTAATAAATGCGTGAAAGAATCCATCTGGATTCAGTTGTGCTCCACAAAGTGTTTTGAACAGAGCTTGCTCCCAGCTGTTCCAAAAAAAAATCTGACCAAGTGGCTTCATAAATCTGTCCTATTGTAACTTTCCTAGGGTTCAAAACTGCTAAGAAAGAAAGTTCTCTCTATCATCTTAGCTTGCTCATCTGCAGTTAAGGTTAATACTCACCTAGCACACAAGATTGGTTTAGGAGCTCAACTGCTTTGAGTTTCTTTTCAAGGGCACAGCAGAAATGCAAGAGTCCAGTCACCTTGACAGATCAGGTGACAAAGCAGAAGTGCCAAAGGTTTATCAACTGGTAAGTGCACTGGCACTATGTGTCACAGGTGCAGGTATGCAGTAGATAAAAGAGATGATCATAGGATCATAGGATGTTAGGGGTTGGAAGGGACCCAAGAGATCATCGAGTCCAACCCCCCTGATGACAACATGCAAGCCCAGGCTTCTAATGAAATTACCACATGTCATTGCTCTCTTCCAACAAGAACATCTCAGATGTCAAAGATGTATGTTCAACACACACCGAGAGATTTCACGCATTCTTAGGGTGCTCAAAGACAGGCTTTTTGTCCAACTAGTTGCAGAAGCAAACATGAGGCTTGGACTCTGTTCCAAATTCTAGAATTCAGGCATATCATGATTCAGAGTTTTAGTTCCTCCAGATGCTACTGACTGATGCTCAGTCAGTCTGACAAATGACATGAGTAACGTTTTACAGCCTCCACCAGAGCACACTAGTTTTACCCAAAGCAAATCCCCCTTCTGCTTGCACAATCTGAACCACCTAAGTGGCATTTTGTGTCTTCAATTACCTGTTAGATCAGTACCTTCATTCATTTACTCCTCTGGACCATAACAGCAAAAGTTCAGGGTTCAAATGGCTTTTGTTTTTTAACTATATAGCTACATTTTCCAATCAGCCTTCAATACAAATACGCATTCAAAAAGAACCGCTAAGTTGTAACACCTAAAGGCACCAGAAAAAACCACAATTAAATAATTGGGAGCTGTAATAGCTTCCCCAGCTCACAGTACTGCAGGTACTTAGCCCTACCAAGTTCAGCTTCTGTGTCTCTAACCTACAGTCTGCACAAGCTGGTTAAAGATTATAGGTAGATAACAGCTGCTTCAGCACTGACAGGACACAAACGACTAAGTGGACGAACATATCTTCTCTTAATTTTAGTTTCCAAAATACTCCCACAGCATCCCAGAGCACATGGAAGCTTTGACATTCTCCAGTTCCAGGCCAAGGTTCTTCCAGCTGTCCCCACATTCTAACAGACAGGTACCAGTCTCTTGTCAATTTTGAAAGAAAGTTCTTTAAAACAGTGGAAACAGAACCAAATCAAAACACCGAAATTGCGTCTCCCCTGGGACACAAACACGATGGAAAAGCCCCAGCTATGAAGTTAAGTAAGCAGAGCCAAAGGAGGATAAACTGCTTCTCTCACTTCTTATAAATTCCATTGTGTTTGTCATCAGAAACCACTCATTCTAACAGCATTTCATATCCACAGAACAGAAATGACTATTCTTTTTATTCCTTCAGACCTAGAGTCTTGCCTAGATATACAAATAAAAAAGAAACAGATTATTGACCATCACGTAAAATTACAAGTGTCACTTTTCTTTTTCATTTTCTCTTACAATCACCAACAACAGCCCCAAACCCCATAGACAATTTTCACAAGATTGGTTCCAAAACCACTTGGGAGAACAGAGCACCAGGCTATTAACTCAAATTTCTTTGGCTTTAACAGGATCTTGCCTGGTGCCAGTGCCACATTCACCCTGAGAAGTGCCAAGAGTTTGAAGAAAGATTGGCCTCACTGCTTGGAACAGCACACAACATCTAGCACGTTACCACACCCAACACATTTTAGTTTACTACTGCTTAATGTTAAGTAAGTGTAAACCTGTGAGTAGGTGGACAGCATTATTAAACGCTTCATCACTGTCTCAGAGCTTCTTCCTAATGAGATTGTCAGCTTTCAAACAGAAGAGACTGTTGTCTCAGAGACACCTACTAAAAGTGTGTTGATACAGGACCACAGCTAGAAATCCTGCCTTTTCATGAAGGTAATGATGCGGCTGGTGAGAGAAGTCTACCGGGTACATCTGTTCATTTTAACTGCTGCATTTTTCTAAAGCTATTTCACTTAGCATCACAGAATGCACTGTATTGGAAGGGACCTTTAAAGGTCATCAAGTCCAACCTCCTGCAGTGAGCAGAGATGTCATCAACTAGATCAGGTTGCTCAGAACCTCATCCAGCCTCACCTGGAATGTCCCAAGGGATAAGGCCTGCACCACCTCTCTGGGCAACCTGTTCCAGTATTTCACCCCACCCATGGTAAAAACCCTCTTTCTTAAATCTAATCTAAATCTTCTCCTCTTTTAGTTTCAAGCCATCACCCTTTGTCCTGGCACTGCAGGCCTTGCTAAAAAAGTCCCCCAACTTTTTGTAGACTTCCTTTATGTACTGAAAGGCTGCAGCAAGGTCTCCTCTGAGTCACCTTTTCTCCTGCCTGAACAACCCCAACTCTTTCAAGCCTGTCCTCACAGCAGAGGAGCTCCAGCCTTCTGACTGTTTTTGTGGCTTCCTCTGGATCTGCTTCAAAAGGTTAATGTCCTCCTTGTGTTGAGGACACCAAATCTGGACACAGCACTCCAGGTGGGGTTTCATTAGAGCAAAGTAGAGGGGCAGAATCATCTCCCTTGACCTACTGGCCACACTACTTCTGATGTAGCCCAGGATGCAACTGGCCTTCTGGGCTGTGAGTGAACACTGTTGGCTCATTTCCAGCCTTTCAGCCATCAGTACCTCCCAGGTCTTCCTCCACAGGACTGCTCTGATTGACATCATCTCCCAGTCTGGACTGATACTGAGGATACTTCACACACTCTTCCTTCTCTTTTTATGAAATAATCTGTTCACCTTCATCTGCCCATATTCTTCTTTTTCTTCTGCTACAGTTTTCCATGACAAGTTCTGTTCCAAAGCCTGTGTGCAAGCACTAGGAAGAACTGATACCAGTACTGTCTCCTACCCTGCCGTCTATATACTCGCTGCTAGTTAATACCCTTTTGAAATTGGCCCATAAATCACAAATGTGCTGGAGGAATTCATCCCCCTATATGGGCCCATTTACTTCCACGTCATCTGAGACAGCCAGGAATGTTTTGTTTGATAGGGTTCATGCCTGTAAGCCAATGAAAGGAATAAGGCCATTTCTCACAATCTCATCCTGATGAAGAATAAGAAGCTGAGTATTTTTCTTCTCACATCAATTCAGAGTTATGGATACAGGTGAGATTAGAAAACTAAACTATAACTAAAAGCTGTAACAGTGAAGTCTGTCCTGTTCTGGTGTAATAAATCTAACAAAGTCTTTAATGGTTTCATAAATCTAGTAATTTATTTAGTGAGAAATGAGATTTGAAATATAACCCAGCCCATCTCCAAACAGGCAATGAGTCAGAACAATAGAGAATTAGAGTGGCTCCAGCTAAAAGTTTGGCTTATTAATGGGTTAATTAAGATGCTGAAAAGGCTTTCAGAATTAACACACAGATTATGCACACAAGAAAATTTGCTTTCTGGAAACTCACCCCAGCACAGAAAAAATCAGATTGCTTTATATAGCAACTCACATCATCTCCTCAAGCTGGACTAGAGCGGTCTGTGAACACATCCACTAAGAAGTGGTTTAGCAGATGATCCATTCATGTTTGCAAGGACAAACGGTTCTGACATCAAATATACTCCTTTCACTACTTCACCCAAAATTCACAGGACAGTATGATTTTGGCTTTTGAAGTAGAGTGGAAAAAACTTTCTGTTTTTCATTCTACTCATCCCACTTTTTGTCCAGCAGTTTGCAGTCAAGTATGTCAAGTGGTGGCATCCAGCAAGTACTGTGTTTTTTCAGAGTGTTTGCTTTAATCACAGTCTTTTCCATACGACTTTTTTTAAAATAGCAACTATACACAATTAAATGCTGTTATTTGGTTTATGGTTGCATATGTAAAAACTTAACAGTTCACATGGCCTTAGCAGAGATAGTCACACACTACAGAAGACCACAACTAACACCGTTATCCTATTTCCTTTCAGCAAGAAGCCTGTGTACACCCAGCTTCTTGGAAGGTAGCAGCACAACTCATTGCAAGTGAACATCAATATAATTCCCTCATGCTGTAGTCTGAGAGTCAAGAAAACTGCCCAGACATCATAAAGCAGCGCAATCATATGTCCTGGACTTGCTATGTTGGCACCTCCATCATTCCAGGTCTGTCTCCTCTTCCATGCAACAGTTATACAAACCTCTTAAAAGTACTTTAGGATAGAATATTGTTTAAATAAAAATGAGAGGTATCATGAGATATCAAGGATGCTCAATAAAATCTGTGGTTGTAAGAGATAGGCACTTGGAGGCTGGAGTACAGACCATTGAATTTTGCTCAAGAATGTCTAGAATTTGCTTATGAAAATGATGAATTATCAGTATTTGTACATATTGCAGCATAAATGCCAAGCCATCTCTGGTTTTGAGTTATACTTCCCTTTACACGTCCCCAGCTCAAGCACATCTGGATTTACCAAGAGAATGCTGGGACACGTTTTCACTGAGCAATCCTCCATCAAAGGGTCCTTAAGATAATTATCACCCCTTGGGAGACTAAAGCCAGTGCATCACGGCACACAAACCGAGAAATGCCAGTTATTTTTGTCCCGTCCTAGAACATAATGCTTACTAATGTTATGGACAATTATTTTAAAGATCGCAGAATCACTAAATCATTAGGGATTGCAAGCGACCTCGAAAGATCGTCTAGTCCAATCCCTCTGCAACAGCAGGATCGCCTAGAAAATAAGCATTATAAACGCTTTCTGTTTCATGAAAACAAAGCACAGGCCTACAGAAATAGGCAAGAGGTGACTCCTTTGCATCTGAGCCAACACACAGTCTGTAGGCAGCTTCCAGTACTGGGTTAGCTGTAACTAGGGTGAATTTAATTAAGATTCGTAATATGCAGACACAATTAGGACATGTAGATCCCTTTTGATTAAGCCTTACTATGAACCCGTCTCTTCTAAAAGGTGATGTATAGTAGTTTACAGTACGCATCAAACACTCTTGTATTATTTATGCTTAAGAGTCACATCCAAAATCTGTAGAAAAAGGTCCATACACTCCAAAAGCAGAAATCAAGAGCAGAGACATCAAGCTGCATGTGACAGAAAGAAAAATAATCTTCTAGATTTAATCATCAAATGGATAGATTTGCTGCATCCTTCCTGTATTTCCATGTCATTAAATTAGGTCCCAGAATTTCTCAAGAAACAACAACTCACATTACAGTAGATTTATAATTGCACAAAGTAATAATCACAGTCAACTCAGATCTAAATAATGACATCTATACACTTTGGATTTGAAGCTTGTGAAAGAGGAAAAACACTTACATACAAAGAGTGAAATCCCAGATACAGCATATAGGATTTATAGCAAGGCAAATCCTGTTACTTAAAACAATGGTACGACGACATCTGTTCTATTCAGTGCAGCATCCGAATAAACGTTTCTGATCATCTGGGTAGTGTGACACTGTTGTTTTGCTTTTTTTAGAACAGCACCAATCTAGCTTTTAACATTTGTGCTATAAGAGAGATTTTGGTTTTGAAAAGGCAAGTCCTTAGCATATATATTGTTAGAATGTGGACGGATTTATAGCATTTAAGTTTTCATCTTAAAACTTACTCATATATTAAAGACCTGGTGTTTTAACTCCTTAATAACTGTTTTAATATGTCTGCAGTATTCAGAACAGTGCTGAAGAACATGATGATTTTGTGTGTATGTATGTCCTAGACAGTCAGTTCTAAAAGAGCCCCAAGCTTACATTTTCCTTCTTTTTGACTATGTCCATTGACTTCCTTAAACAGGAATTAAAATACAGAATTCTAAGAGAAGTCATAGTTTGTACCTTGTTTATTACAACAGTGTGCTGAAATAAGCAAAAGATATCACACATATAAGCAGAAAGAAAAGTACTGTACGAGATGCTTCTATAAATAAGACTGCAACATCACCATTAAAGACAGTAACCTGCACATATTTCATGTAGTTTAACACCACACAGTAATGAGCACTGTAAGAAATTCCAGCCCCCACTCAGAATTACAAAATCCCCAAACCCCAGAAGTCACGTTAAAATGGAGTCTAACACAAACATTACTCCTTCTACTGTGCACAAAAATACAGCATTATATTTAAGCCTGATCCAAATATAACTGGCAGGCTACAACCTGTTTGCCAAGTCTGATTTTCTGACTTCAGCTTCCTACGTACAGTTCCATATTCTTCATCATTTTGAAGCGTTTCAGTCTGACCGTCCGTACCATCGCGTAACACAAAAGGGAGAACTTCGGAACAGATTGCAATACGCTTCCAGTGTTTATTTTGAGTAGCTTATTGTTGAATGGTTGAAATTCCCCTGCCTACAATTGCAGAGGTAATCAAATTAGGACCCTCACTGGCACTATTAAAATAACTGAAAAAAGGCTACAGATTACAATTGCATCTGCTTAATATAGGATCTCTGGCAAACCTAAATTTAACCCTAAAGAGAAAGGATCTTTAACCAGAGCTCAGAAATGCAAAGAGCAGGTACAGCCATTTCAAAGCACCGGATCAGCAAAGAGCTGATGGCAGCGAAGATGGGTGGCAGAGGACAACTTCACTGCAAACGCGTGTCTGTTCTGTTCAGATTTTTTTCCTGAAGTGGAACAACATTACGGAAAAATGAAAGCTCAGAGCAAGGGTCATGTGGAAATACTAAAATTCAGCAGGATAAAACCTTCCAGCGTGGTCTCCCTGTAAACCGTGATGCTGAAACCACAAGCAGATGCAAACTTTAGCTTTGCCCTTCCCATGGCCACAAGTGGATTAAGCACTCAGTTCTTCTGCCAAACGTGACAACTCATGCAAAGAGCTGCTGCACTGAATGAAACATTAAACTCCCACTTGTCTGGCTTTAATGTTTGAGAAACTGCTCAAATAAATAACAAGCAATTAATGAACCTTTAGGTTTAGATCAAGCATATATACAACGACAATGCAAACACAGTGACATTTTGCCTGGCAGCTATTATGTTGCTTAAGACTGTGTTGCACAGACTTGTGTTAGCATTACTGTATTTAGAAGACAGATTACAATGTAAAATGACAAAGCACTCAAACAAAATGGAAGAGAGAGTCTCGACTCGTCAGTGTTCCTAGCATCACACATCCCCTCTTGCGTGCAAAGTGGGGGGTTTGTTATTTTTCCCACTGCTAAACACAGACTACTCACTCATCTTAGCTTAAATGGATTAATACTCATATGCATTAACACAATCACCACCAATGCATTTCTGATATACAGAGCATTCATCTGCCAAACAAGGTAACACCCTAAAAATGGTTCATGGAAAGAAACCTACCAAACAATAAACTGAGCACTACTCCCACTTCTGGAATCCTCAACACAGATATCAGAGACGTGACGACAGATGAAGAAGGAAAAGGTACTCACAAATAACACCTTCTGCAAGCCATCCTTGAGTGTGCTGTGGACTTGTATTTATATTTTCTTTCACGCAATCTGAGGTAAAAAAGCTCTTTCTTAAGGAAAACAAAATAAAACAAAAAAAAATCACATTCACAGCTTTTGCATGCTCATTCAACATCAGCCATGGAGGAACATCACAGATAAGTAATCTGGTGATGTAACCAGCATCAAACACCGCATCAGATAAACCCAAAGGCTCTACAGGGTTATATTTTGCAAAACCCAAAGGTTTTTCCCAGACAGGAGGTTTAGCAAGCATAAACCAGCCACACTGCTCTCACATTCCCGGTGAGCTTGCTCTCTGCTTCCAGAAAAAGTCCCAAATCTGTATTTATTGTTAAACTTCATCACTGAGGAAAAACAATATGCTTTCTCATTTGCTATTTAGACTGAAATATAAAAGCACCAAATGTCACGTTTTCGAATGAACCATCTCTGTATGAACACTGTAGTACAGTCCAAACCAAGAAAAGGCCATTGGTCCTTTTATCTCCATGGCAACAGCAGCATCTGTGAAGACGAGCCGTATTCCCTCTTCACTGCAAAGTCAATTTATAGTCACAACTATGACATAAACTGATAAGACAGCAAAGTTAATCAGCAGCTAGGAGAAGCAGGAACCAAAGTACGAGATAAAGCTCTTGCTCAAAATAATGTTCTGCTGTCTGCAGCATTGCTTCAGTGAAAATTAAAAAATTAATAAGCAAATCAAGCTGTTCCTTTGAGCTGATCCAGGTTGGGGATTTGTGAACTTCCCACTTCAGCTAACAAGGACAGCTGCTGAATATTTTACAGAATTAGCTTCTGGTTTAAATCTCCAGCTCTACCTTATTAAATGGGGAGACAACTAAACAAAGCTGTTCTTTCCAAAAATTACTGAAGAACAATTAATTGAAAGTTTACTTTTCCCCTTCAATAGACCTGTCATCGTAAATAGCAACAGCAGAATGAGCAGTTCCACAACTCCGCAAACTACTGTCCTCCCATCTTCCTCCTCTTTAGCACTATCAGTGGTGCAAGTATCTCCGCTGCATCATGCTTCTGCACTAAGAGCCTCTCTGCAGGGAAATGACCATATGCACAGGCTTGATAAGGCACTGGACTTTGCTTTTATTTTATTTGTGTCCATAGTGGTCCTTTGTAAAAAACAAAACCAAACAAAGCAAAACAAAAAAACCAAACAACAACCCCCCCCCCAAAAGCCAGACCACAAACATTCCCTTATTGCCTCCTATTCCCTGCCTCTTTGCTCCTTCACTGTCCAGCATTCAGATCTCACATTATCAAGACAGCCAAGCTTCCTCTCTTGCTTTATGAATCAAAACAATAACCATTGGCTCACATTATTGAGTTAAATATATATCAGAACACACTGATGAAGGCAGCGCATCTGCCATTGTCAAGTGATCAATTCATAGCCAGTTGTATTATTTCCAGAATAAGAGAGAGCAGGTGGTCAACCAAATGCTCCTGTTCATCACATTACCTATTGACTCCCCCAGGCTAAAGAGGAGTAGGAACTGTCAAAGACGCTGCTAAACAATTCAACTTGGCAAAACAAGCCAAAAAAAACACAGTGAGGCAGGAGTTATTCTGTTGTTCTTTGGTCTAAACTGATTTGCAAGCCAGTATATTGTGTGTGAAAATATCCCAAGGTGCTCCATTTGAGTCAGCCATCAGCCTGAGGGTGAACTGTGAACCTCACAACCTGCTGTTCATCCCACTTAAAACATTACAAGAATTTTATCCACAGCAGACATGCACTTGGGCTACCTACTCAGCCCCACATTCCATCCTGACACAGTAAATAGAATGAGAATTTGTAGAACTGTCAGAACCCGGCAGTCACATCACCATATGTTATTGCTACAGCAGTCGAATAGGAACCCATAAGTAATGGGGAGACAAAAGGCCCTAAATTCTTCATTTCCCTTGGCCTGTAACACTTGGATACTGCATCAACAGCTATTTAAGCAGTATTCACGTTAGGAAAGCTCCCATCTGGACAGACGCTTGATGTGGTACTACCCCTTGGAGCAGAAAAAGAGTGATTTAAAAAGAATCTGGCCTTACATGGCAATTTTTTTAAATGACTTTTTCTAAAGATGGTTCACAAAACTTTCGTTCTGAGCTTGATCCTATTAAGTTTGATTAATGAAGACTCACAGTGTGGAACAGGCACCTTAGCAAAGTGTCTCCATTGCACAGTAAAGGCCTGATTTGAAGCAGCTATACACCGAAACACAAAGGTGCAGTACGGCATGACATTAACATGACTCCCTGGTATCTGCTAAGGCTGGAAATTAAATATCCTTTCCACAAACTAAGGTAATTTAGATAAATACACATTTAAGGCAAGAAGTTTTTCTGCTGCACTGAAGACAGCCTAAATGTATCTTCCTTTGCTCCAGAGAAGTTTTGTAAATATTCAAATGCTGCCTAATTTTTAGCAGATACCAAGTATTGAAAAACATTTGAAAGGTGCTTGCATGCTGTGAAATTCCATACTGCTGCCAAACCCCTCTAACAGTCATCAATACGTCACAGAGAAATGCCTGCTAAGAAAACAAAATTGCTCCCACAAGGAGTTCCATAAAACAGCTTCCTGACCCATTGTAAAGTCAAGCAGCTCCTTCACCAGTGGTGCATGAGGACAAGAAGAGCCTTGTCACTTTGCACCAATTCTTCTGGTTTTAAGTCCAGCTTCTGCAGAAATCTGGCAGTGCAGTGCATAGGCTGGATGAAAAGTGAAGTGATACTGGTGTTCAAAGAGGTGCTGTCTGGATGATCAGTCCACACTGAGAAGGAAACACTGGTCAGATAAGTGAATCTCCCAGTCTTGTGAATCAAATATTTAAGCTATTTTTTAAAAAGCCCAAGATTGAGTGATACAAAAACCAAGACTCAAAAAATCAATTCAATAGCAAATGCAAATTGCACAAGAAAGACGTGACATCTGGATTCCTGCCACGCTAATGCTACAGGAGGGTTCCCAGCTGCTGCATGCCTGTGGAATTCTGTAACACAGGGTCAGGGCTCATACCTGCTGCTCACTCCCTCAGGTTTCCTACAGGTGTCTGAGTATCAAAGATATTAAAAAGTAATAACCCAGCCTGCAGCAGTTTCTTCATATATGAAAGATCAGTAATTTAAAAGCCATTCTCCACTATTCTGTAATGAATGCCACTGAAGCTTTGGTTTTAGACAGGATAATAATCACGGAGCTTTGATAGTGCACAGCATATTTTGTGTGTTTGGTTCTCATGTGTTTGTTTTCCTGATTAGTTTTCCTGTTTGTTCTCATGAGCCCAGCCATAACCATTATCTATCTCCAAGCTCATCTGAACAATTCCTATTCTATCCACTGTTACAGACTAACTTGCACAGTCTGTGTTTCAGTGTGTGCTCTGGTTGCTGTTTGAACCAATGTATCTTTAGCTCACTTTAATTCCTCCATTCTCCCCTAGCACAACATGAAGTCAACCTGGTGAGTAAGCGGAGGATAAAGTCTGCCCACGTTTGTATCTCTGCAGAATGAATTAAGATGTTTTACAATTGATTGAATACTACAAAGTAAGAAGTTAGTAACTGCACAGGCTATTTCGCTCCAGCTTTTACCTTAGAAGAAAGGCCTTCCTTTGTAAGAAAAATATAGTAAAGTAGGACAGAGCTGGGAGCACTGGGGTTGCAGCTGTCCCTTGCATTACAAAGTGTGCTCAGCGAGATGCTTGTGCTGTATGTGACTCAATGGCGCTGTGTGAAAAGACCTGGATATAAGATGCTCAAATAGTTTGCAATCTAGAAGTATGTCACCACATATTTTATCCTCACAGTTATTGTTAACATGTTGGTCTCAGCATGACTAAGATGCTTCTAGAAAAGCAGAGCAAATTTGGTTCATGGTTAACATTACAAGTGAAATCACAAGTGATAAAGGCCATGTTGTTCACCCTGTCCCCATGAGGTCTCAAAGTGTATCTACTCAAATACACAACCGAGGAAATGTACTCCAAACACAGAAAGAATAACTATGGGAACAAAACCTTCAGATCCTCATTTTAAAAGCACTGGTGCAATTAAGAGTGGCTGTGTTGCATACTACTATCGTGACTGGCTTAGTTTGCTTTACACTGGTAGTTAATAGCAGACTCTGACCATTTGGTTCAAACACCCTCCATTTCACCCCCACCCCCTCCCCAGAATAAGGAGTTTGAGACATTTTTCTACTTGTCTCATTGCCACTGTCCAAGATGTAAATATTTCATTTCAAGACTAATTAGTCTTTTTGAACATCCAGCTCATTCTCTAAACATCACTGTCAAGAAATCTTTTTTCACTGGCCTCAGACTACACATGGTCTGGTCTGGACAAGGTTCAGAGCTCTGATTCTATTAAAGCACCAGCATCTTTGGAACTGCTAGAATGCAGGATTGTGACCGAGCTCCCCAGCAGCAAGAAGGCTCCACAGTCATTGTTTAACTGCTTCATGTGATGCACCAAGGGTCAATGCCAGGACATAACTGAGCTCTTTATTCTCATGCTGGTTACCACTGCAGTGTGTGGTACAGTCCACACCACATTTGGCCGTGATGAACAGCATCATGTACCAGCACCTCATCGACTGCCAGATAAGAACTGCTTGTCTCTTCCTGTCCTACCTCTGCTTCATTCACACTGAAATGAAAGTTTAACCTACCTGGTTCTGTCACTTGACATGGACTTTCAGTTGGTTACTATGAACATAAGAAGCAAAAGTAGCTTGATGACAGAGCACCCATGTGTGTGCTGGTGGGGCAAAGCACATCTAATACAAGCAACCCCTGTGTGTGCTGGTGGGGCAAAGCACATCTAATACAAGCAACCAGGAATTCTGAGGGAACATATACATTAGTTTCATAGGGGGAAAAATTTCCCAGGTCAGAGTACAGTATTTTCATTTCTAATCATATTTTGAAATATTTTGCATGAATACACACAGCTCTATTCTGAAGCCTCTGAATTTATGTTCCTAGTATTTATTTTAGTAAGATGCCCCAGAGTTTTCACAGGAAGCTGCTTCTAGTTTTCAGCTTGGTTGTTACTGGTTAGATGATAGACATTTCTTGTGCTCAATTTCCATTCCAATGCTAATTTTATCTTCTGAGCTTTACATACAGATGCTTATGCCTTTTTTAATTTATGGACAAGCTTGGAGAAATTAAGTGAGCTGGTCATTGAAACACTTATCCATTTCTCACCAAAGTTAAACTTGTTCTTATAATTTCCTGATAACAGTCCCTTCTGCCCCAGACCCCACCTTCCTCTCTCAGAAAACAACATTGACTAAATCCCAGCAGGTTCTTCTCCATCATCAGCTTTTTCCAGGAAGTCCTCACTCCATCAAAATGAAGCCTCAGCTAAACATTGGTTCAGCAGCTGCTGAATTAATTCATTTGCTCTCATAATGAAAAAAACTGGGGATATTAAATGTTAGCAGAATAGGGTTGTCAAAATATCTATAAATTATCTCTCACAATGTCTTCTTTTATGTGTACATTGATGTTACTATTCAGCGTCCTTCGTTATCTAGAAAGCAATTTAAGCCTTAAGTAAGTGAACCTCTTCCTGCTAAGACATGCTCACCAACTCTGCTACAACAAGGCTCTACATATCTATTTATATCTCCTCCTACTATGCAAAACAACTTCATGTGAAAGGAAGCCTACCAAAACACCAGAAAAATCCATCCAACCCAAATTAATAGAATTTTGCAAGCCTTCAGTTTGTCCTAGCACCTCCCTCCACTTGGAGTGCTTTGTATTAAATGGATTACCTCAACAAAAGCCTTCATGAAGCCTGCTTTATTTGACTACAGACACACACACGGATTAAGACGTCAGGTTCTCCTGGTGCTCTGCGTGCCTACCGAGGATTACAAACAACATTACAGCTGCCACTGGCTGCTTGTTTTTTTCCTATTTACCTTTGCAAAGATTTTGCTTGTTGGCTCGTAAAGAAAAGCCCAATATACATGAATATGGCTGATGTTACCTGTGCACAGTTCAATCATCTGGTTCCTTTTCTTTCACTGCAGCAAACACAATTAAGTGAGAGAGGACTAGCAACCATGGATAAAGTCGGGTGCATCAGCTACACCCTCCCCTCAGATATAACAGTGGCAGAGCAGAACTTCTCTTCACACCAAACACAACAGAAACATTTTGTGAGGTTTTGGTCTTTTCCTATGGTATTTGGCCAAGCCAAGTGGAGGAGCTGAAGGCCACACTAGTGTTCTGGTGGAGTGGGTAGGTACCTCAGGCTCTATCAAAGGCACAGGCACTGTCTAGGGCAAGGCACAGCCGTTCAACAGGTGTGGAAATTCAACTGCACTCACTCCATAAGCAACAGTCTAGCACATGTATTTCCAGCTCTCGGTTGTTCGTGACATAGAACGGTATCTGCTAAAGAGCGAGAGGAGGCATAGGATCTGCAAAACACTGATCAGCCAGCAACCTTTCAGAAGATCTGCAGTTAAACAGCACATGTGCTGCTTCTAGCTGCTTGCAACTGACAGAACGAAGCTTCAACCACAAGGCAAAAGATCTATTAAAAACCACAAAAGCTTAAAACACCTCAGTGACAACCTGCCTCACCAATATAACCTTTTGTCTACATCATTTTCATATGAACATTTTCACAGTGAAATCTAGACAAATGGTGCTGTTTCCAATCAACATGAAAACTGGCTTTCAAGCTTTCCTGTAATCCAGCTGCACTGGTAAAAGTTAGTGATGAAGAAAATCACCTCTAGGTGTGCTGTGCTCAGATGTGTGACCAGCTATCTATTACTTTCATATCCAAACAAGAGATGCATGTCCTCCAAACACGAGGTCCAATTTCGATTAGTCTTCAAAAGAAATTTCCTGAAGTTGTTTTTTCTTGGGTTAAATTGCTATTTTAAATAATTCTAAGTTATCCTCTTGTAACAACTGAGGAGAACCATTTCCAAATACCCATGTGTGCCAAAAAACACAAATTTACAACCAGTACTGGGTTTCAGCACATCCCTCTCAGTGATGCACACCTGACCCACTAGGCAGCACTGTCGGGTTTGTGGTTTGATTGTTTGGTTTTGGTATCGTATATTTCACATATCTTTTAACATCATTAGACATTTAATTACCAAAAACTCTGTGGTCTCTGGCAGAAAAATCAAAACTCTTAAGTAATAATTTTTAATAGCTAAAGACTACCCTACTGAGAGAACTGGCAGATGAAGTCGCTAAATCCCTGTCTACTATATTCCAAAAGTCATGGCGGTCTGGTGAAGTCCCCACTGACTGGAAAAGGGGAAACATAATTCCTATTTACAAAAAGGGTAGGAGGGAGGAGCCAGGGAACTACAGGCCAGTCAGTCTCACCTCTGTGCCTGGTAAGATCATGGAGCAGATCCTCCTGAAGGCACTGCTGAGACAGGAGAGTAGTGAAGAGGTGATTGGGCACAATCAGCATGGCTTCACCAAGGGCAAGTCCTGCCTGACAAATCTGGTGGCCTTCTATGAACAGGTCACAACATTAATGGATGAAAGGTGGGTGACTGATGTCATTTACCTGGACCTGAGCAAAGCCTTTGACACTGTCCCACACCGCATTCTGGACTCCAAGCTAGTGGAACATGGCTTTGATGTGTGGACCACTAGATGGGTAAAGAACTGGCTTGATGGCCGCACACAGAGAGTGGTTGTCGATGGATCCGTGTCCAAGTGGAGGCCAGTGACAAGTGGAGTCCCTCAGGGATCCATTCTGGGACCAGTCTTGTTCAGCATCTTTGTTGGTGACACGGACAGAGGCATTGAGTGCACCCTCAGCAAGTTTGCTGACGACACCGAGCTGTGTGGTGCAGCAGACACGCTGGAGGGCAGGGATGCCATCCAGAGGAGCCTCGACAGGCTGGAGAGGTGGGCACAAGCTAACCTCACAGGGTTCAACAGGACCAAGTGTAAGGTTCTGCATCTGGGTGGAGGCAATCCTAAGCACAAATACAGGCTGGGCAGTGACTGGCTGCAGAGTAGCCCTGAGGAGAGGGACTTTGGGGTGCTTGTGGATGAAAAGCTCCACATAAGCCGGCAGTGTGCACTTGCAGCCTGGAAGGCAAACTGGATCCTGGGCTGCATCAGGAGAAGTGTGGCCAGCAAGTCGAGGGAGGTGATTCTCCCCTTCCACTCTGCTCTGGTGAGACCCCACCTGGAGTCCTGCGTCCAGTTCTGGAGCCCTTATTACAAGAATGATGTGAACATGCTGGAGTGAGTGCAGAGGAGGGCCACGAGGATGATTAGAGGGCTGGAGCACCTTTACTATGAGGCCAGACACAGAGAGTTGGAGCTGTTCAGTCTGGAGAAGAGGAGGCTCCCAGGTGACCTTATTGTGGCCTTCCAGTTTCTGAAGGGGGCCTACAAAAAGGCTGGGGAGGGACTTCTAGGATGTCAGGTAGCGACAGGACTTGGGGAATGGAGCAAAGCTGGAGGTGGGCAGATTTAGAGTGGATGTGAGGAGGAAGTTCTTCACTGTGAGAGTGGTGAGAGCCTGGAATGGGTTGCCCAGGAAGGTGGTGGAGGCCCCATCCTTGGAGGTGTTTAAGGCCAGGCTGGATGAGGCTCTGGCCAGCCTGATCTAGGGTGGGGTGTGTTTCTGTAAGAAATTAGGGAAGAAAAAATATTCTGCACAAGTAAACCACTAAAACACCATTAGGCTGCATTTTGTACCGTTCTACTCCCAGAACATGAAATGTGATACTAATGTTGGATTTACTTGATTTTACATGCAAAATTATTTGAACAGGTCCCAGTTCCTCCACCGCCTTCAGACAACATGACCAGAGCAGAAGTCAGGTAACAGTGGATGGCTGTTATTGTCAGTGCTCAACAGACATTTTCAGCTGTGAAGAATGGACTGGTGACATTTTTTTAAAACCTGATCGTAGAATCCTGCAACCTTATCTGTCTGTTCTTGAAACACATGGCAAGAAGTGCCACATCAATGCGATTTTTCGACAAGAACAGATTGTCTTCCAAATATCAGAACTCCGCTTGACTGTCCGTAATTAGAGTTATTACCCAGAGTGAGAATTCTCAGCATGAGGCGCAACCTAGAGATACTGGACATTCCCAGTCTTTTCAGAGATAAATTAGTGCTTTAAAAAGGAAATAAAGCATTCTAATGTAATTGTTATAGAATTGCAAAGATTTTGCCTGAGATTAAATGTCTTATTTTCTCCTCTCCATTATTAATTTAAAAAATCTTCAAAGCCTGCAAATTGCATGGTATAGTCCTCTACAACAATGGAAATATTTACCCCATTGTCCTTCACTGGATAATATTAAAGCTCCCCTAAACGTAAAGACCTCAAACATGTTGTGAATGCAGATCAAATGTAGCAGAAAGTCTGTACAATTACAGGCTTGAGCATGATTGCACGACAGATTAAAACACATTGGAAAAATCCAAGACTGAACTGCTTCAGTCGCACCAAATCGCAGCAGCAGCAGCAGGAATATTTGGAACACAGCCTAGAAACAGTTGCAGACAAGGACTAAGTAGAGTATTTTGGCCTGAGTCGCTCTTCTGGGCTTTCCAATACCAGGTCACAGCTGCTGTCCTCTTGAATCGAATCATATCCTGCTAACAAATCACACACTGTAGTATGCATTTGGAAAGCAATTGTGTTTCTTCAAGACTGGGAGAAGCCTTTAAGTGCTCATTTTTATCTGGCACGTATTTCTTCCATTAAGAGTTATCCAAGTACAAAATACTTGTTCAGATTAACTCTTTTTCTGTTGGACAATGGAGCTGAAAACAAAAAAGCCAGGAATGATTCTGCTACATGCATCTCCTAACATGTGAGGTGATACATACATGACCTCAAAAAAGTCGTGACAGCAGAATTAATGCTAATGAGCAGAAGGTAATTAATGCCTGCACATCTTCTGGTCTCTAAGTGAAGCTGTATCTGTCACCATAAGATGTTTTACAAACATTAGCAAACTAATGGGCAATGTAATACATCATTTGAAAAGAGATACAAGAGAGATGAGCCTGCCTATAGCTCAAGGTACCTCCATTTGCTAGATACTGCAGATGTTTTAATTCTTTAATACACGTATTAAAGAATAACATAAAGTAATACAGACCTAACCCAGCATTACAAAGTCATTTACCCAATGACTTAAGATGTTAATCCACACCATCTTATCACAAAAGCATTCAGCTGGACTAAAAATAAGTTTAACAGTTCAGAAGTATTTCCTACATCCTACTAATCATACATTTTATTCCTCCCTTTAAACTCTGTTCGCTGTAGTTGCTATTCCATGCATTTTATATAATACACTGACATTCCCATCATTTGTTTGATTTTTTCTACATAGAAATAACCTGGCATTTGATTATTATTCCCTTAACAGTTTTAATAAAGATCCAAAAAATGGCAAATTAGCGCTCGTTCAATTGTTTTGGCCACTAGAGCCATGGCAGATTTCACAACAAGGGGCTGTGACTCTATTCTAGTTGGAATAATTGTCCCAGAATTATTAGCTAACTGTTCAGTGGATCAATTACATTAATTAAACACACAAGACTGAAGACGACTGATATCAACAAAGACGTCAATATGTTCATCAAGAAAACAGTGCCACCTCTCTCCCCAGGGTAAATATAAACAACAATCCAGTTGAATATGTCACGGGTGAAGAAGTGAGTTAGCAGAGTTACAATGGCAAGCACAGAATTTACATTGCCTGCAAGCTAAGGAGAACCTGAGGAGATAATGAAGAAATCACGGCTGAGTTCCTAAGGCAGGAGGTGTTTATTGCTGTGCTAACTCCACTCCCTGGAAATGCTAGGGAGTGCCTGGCTGCACAGCACTTGGGAAATGACAGTGGTGGGAATTGCAAAGCAAGAACATGCAGAGTGCTGCCATAAGGTCTGGTGCTTTGGGTTGGCTTTTTTTTTTTTTTATTTCCCCTTTTTAATCAACATCAGTACTGCTGTACTACTGCTATGTGGATCACCCCAACATGCTCCAGCAGGATGACAATGTGTGGAGCCCCCACAGTATCAAGGACAGGCAGAAGTGGCTGTACTGAACTGCCTACACACCTCCGAGTCACAGACTGCACCACTAGCATAGTCAGGGGCAGGAGAGATTGTCAACCCACCTGCCAGTGGTCTGCATCTACATATTGGTAGGCTACAGCAGCTCGTGGCACTGCTCCTGACAGAGGGCCTACAGAAAAAACAGCCCATGGCTAAAAACATGGGGACAGCAGAGGCACTCTGCTTTGGCACAGAGTCAGGGTGAACTGACACTCGTGTTAGGCATTCAGCATCAAACTCTGTAACCTGGGTTCCTGTGCCAGGAGGGATATATTATCCTCAACATCTATTGGTTGTGCATTTTATTTATTAGCTTTGAAAACATACTTTCAACTTAGACAAAAGTAAAAAAGGGAATTTTTTTTACACATTCCACAGTTTTGAGAATGTGAAAGCAAACCCCAGTTTGATGCTGTTTGAGTCCATCAACTCAATAATTGCAGATAAGAATGTTTCAGCAATGTTAAAAAAAAAAAAAAAGAGAGGAAGATAATTGTTCAAGGTGTTCATGGCAAGCCTGCACTGGAGCATCTAACTTATAGAAGGAGAGCAATCCCAGAATCACAGAACATTAGGGATTGGAAGGGACCTTGAAAGATATAGTCCAATCCCCCTGCCACAGCAGGAACTTGTTTAGGTGGGTCTTAAACATCTCCAGAGAAGGAGAGTCCACAAACTCTCTGGGCAGCCTGTTCCAGTGCTCTGTCACCCTCACTGTGAAGAAGTTCCTTCTCATATTTATGTGGAACCTCCTGTTTTCCAGCTTACACCCATTGCCCCTTGTCCTATGACTAGATGCCACTGAGCAGAGCCTGCGTGCATCCTCCAGACACTAATCCTTCACATATTTATTAACATTAATGAGGTCACCACTCAGGCTCCTCTTCTCCAAGCTAAAGAGACCCAGCTCCCTCAGCCTTTCCTCATAAGGGAGGTACTCTAAACCTTTCATTATCTTTGTGGCTCTCCACTGGACTTTCCCCAGTAGTTCTGTGTCCTTCTTGAACTGAGAGGCCTAGAACTGGACACAATACTTCAGATATGGTCTTACCAGGGTTGAGTAGTGGGGGAGAAAACCCCCTCTCGATCGGCTAGCCACCCTGCCTCTGATCCACCCCAGGATGCCATTGGCCTTCCTGGCCACAAGGGCACGTTGTTGGCTCATGGTCATCCTGTTCTCAACCAGTGCCCCCAGGTACCTTTCTCCTACACTGCTCTCCAACAGGTCACTCTCCAACCTATACTGGTACCTGGGGTTGTTCTTGCCCAGATGTAAGACTCTACACTTACCCTTGTTATAGTTCATTAAACTTCTTTCTGCCCAGCTCTCCAGCATGTCCAGATCTCGCTGAATGGCAGCACAGCCTGCTGGGGTGTCGGCGACACCACCCAGCTTTGTGTCATCAGCAAACTTGCTGACAGTGCACCCTAATCCCTCATCCAAGTCACCGACCTTTGGGGCACTCCACTAGATACAGGCCTCCAACTAGACTCTGTCCCATTGAGCACTACTCTCTGGCTTCTATCCTGCAGCCAGTTCATGATCCACCTCACTACCTGATCGTCCAGACCACACTGCCTCGGTTTGGCTGCGAGGATGCTGTGAAGATTTCTTGGAGAGAAAAAGCCCTGCCAATACACAGCATACATATAGAACAGGCAATAAAACTTGTAGAGCAGCTGCACATGAAATAGCATCCAGAATGTTCTTCTCATCTGTTATCGGCAGAAAGAGCAAGGAGGGAGCAGGTATTTCAGATGGGTGCATCTTCAGAGCTGCAGCTGTATAATTATGGAAAATTTAGGACATGAACTTTATGACAGTTTTAAGACAAAGGTTTAAAAAAATCCAGAATCATGCACTTGTCCTAAATATTCAAAAGCACCAATATTCAAATATGTTGTTATCCTTTACATTCTCCTGAAGCTGAGGTGATTTCAGATGAGTCAAGATTAACATGAGAGTCCAGATTGCACACCTCACAGTATGCTCTGTTCCAGGCTTCACAACAAACCCACAGCAGTGGCTTGAAACATCTTTTGCCAGTCCCACATCCCAGCAACATCCAATAAGCATCGCTTCCTCTCTTCCTTCCAACTCAGCATTTGCTTTTCTGTTGATTATATGCCTAACGTTTGCATAGCAGAGAACTAAATGTTTTAAAGAGATTAATGAGACAACCAAAACTGATACTGAATACAGGTAATTAAGTAGCTCAAATGAAAAGGCCATTAAAGGCCATTAAGGCCTAAAAGTTTCTCCCCACAAGCATGTTGCTAACACACACTAATTTACTACTGTAAAAAAATTTTCGCTAATTCCTTTTTGGCTACAAGTCAGGTTAAATTATGTAGGACAGTGGTAACCACTTCAATAGTCCATTTTTTCTCACTGTCACATCACTCTGGTATAGGATTCGTTTTGCTACCCTCCTCAGTCTTTGCTTATGTTCATAATGCTAATTATGATTTGGACAAAAGAACACCACAAAACACAACTTCTAGTACTACCTCAAAACCTGATTCATTTTCCTACCACAACCCTTCAGTCCATAATGTTTAGTTCTGAAAGAGATGAAATATGTGAGTGCAGCTTCTCTGCTGTTTCCAATACATCTACAGGCAGAGATCACAGTATTTCCTTTGGTGAATTAAGAGTAAATGAAGAAGTCAAGTATCCCTCGTCTCCCAGTTCTTCTGCAAAAGCCTTAGCAAATAAAATCCTTGAACATGGGCAGCTCAGAACATGAAAGACAACTGTATTCCAGTTTGCACACAGATAATTCATTTTCTCAGAAGGACCACAGAATACATACTTGTAGAAACAAAAAAATTCCCTCTTGAGTACCATTTGCCAGTTCTTTTTTTTCTGGCAGCCGACACTGTGGGTTTGGCTAGCATTCCTCAATGCAGAAGAGGCATCAGGCTGGTGAAACAGCTGCTTTCACAGGCAGCAGGAGCAGGAGGAGTTGGCCAGCTTCTCTTCTGAGAGGCTTTTGGAAGCCCGCCACCATCTAAGCGTGCCTGTCTGAGAGCAGCTATACTGGATGCTAATGACCTTGGGAATACATGGCATTGAAGCTGAGTGCCGCTAGAAGAATCCTAAAAACCTTTCTGCCAGGCTAACTATTGCATCCCTTTTTAATTTAGACTTCCATCTGCATCATCTGCATAGCTCTCTTGCTATAAATATTAAAAGCAGATATTAAAGTAATTTAAATGACCTTTCAGGCCAACACAAACAAATAAAGCAGCTCTGTTGTTGAAGCCACAGAAATGGGTTATTTTCAGCAGACTTTTGCAATTCAAGATGAAATTTGATATATTGAGCAGTTCAACCCAGGGCAACATCTTTGAGAGTCTGAAGGAACAGGGTCAAGTCACAGAATATTTTGTTGTCGTTATTTTATATGCAGAAATTGTTTGAAACCACTTCAGAAATTCAGAATCACTAATGTGGGAAAGATCCTGTATCCCATTTCAATTCTTCTCCGCATATCACAGCTACCACCTTGCTTTAATTAATCCGAGTAATAAGAACAAGGAACAAGATGCTGCACTTCTTGTAGCTGCTAATTAGCTACATCAGATTTAAAAACTGTCAAAGATTTACCTTTTTTCTCCCCACTTTTATTTTCTTTTCCATGTAAAATAATTTGCTACAGTAGTTTATATAAATAAAGCCATATTTTCCCCTCTGTGTTTCACTATATTTCCTAGAAATAGGTTAATATACCACAGAATCACATAATTGTTTTGGCTGGAAGAGCTTTTAAGATCATCAAGTCCAGCCATTTGGGCAATGAAGCTTTAGTCAGATCCCAGATAGCTGAAGCAATGGCATTCAGTAACATGCTTACACACTCTGTGCTCTTTGGAGTCAAAAGGAAGGAGACTTTAATAGTTAAATACTTGAATACAGCACCTGCTTCACTCAGTTTCTGAAAACAATGACAAAGTACTTATTATAAAAGTCATGTAGATCTGGAGCTCCAGGGCATGGTTTAGCAGCGGACTGGGTTCAATTAGATTAATGGTTGGACTCCGTGATCTTAAAGGTATTTTCCAACCTTAACAATTCTATGAGTCTATAATATTTTGAATTTAATAAACACACCACCACTGCATGTCTTCCTTATGTTTCCTTTTTACAGTTTTTACAGCGTAATTAATAACAGAATTAGAATATATTATTCTGAAGATGTTTATTCAGCTCTTTCTGAAAAACACTTCCAGATAAACTTTAAATATAAAATGTACAATTCTATGGCAGTGCAAACACTAGAAATGTTATAATGAATTCTAACTGTAAGCCTCTTGAACCTAAGTTTGTCAAAAAACAATTAGTCTCCTTCCCTGCAAAGTCTGAAAACAGTCAGCGCGTTACAAAATACATGTGTATTTGTGCAACCACCACGGGTTGCTTGTAAACACATTCCTAACAGCAACCACACCACACCTTGAAAATCCAGGGACCAACTACCATAACAGTATGTAACTCCACCATCTAACACTGTGGATTTTTGAAAAAAAACATATCTTTGAGAATCACAGAATGGTTTGGGTTGGAAAAGACCTTTAGAATAATCACGTCCAACCTTTAACCGAAGCGTCCCAAGGCCACTGCTAAATGCTGTCTCTAAGTGCCAGCTCAATACAACTTTTAAACATGTCCAGGGATAGTGATTCAACACCCTCTCTAGGCAATGCCCTCTCTGAGGATCCTTTCCATGATGAAGTTTTTTCTGATGTCCAACCTAAACTTCCCCTAGTGTAACTTGAAGCCATTTCCTCTTGTCCTATCACTTGTTCCTTGTGAGAAGAGACCAACATCAATCTCTCTACAACCTTCTTTCAGGTAGTTGTAGACAGCAATCAAATCTCCCCACAGCCTCCTCTTCTCCAGACTAACCAGTCCCAGCTCCTTAAGCCACTCCTTACAAGGTTTTTTTCTCCAGACACATCCCCAGCCTCACTGCCCTTCTCTGGACATCTTCCAGAATTTCAATGTCCTTCTTGTATTGAGGTGCCCAAAACTGAATCCTATAGCTATAAAAAAATACTTTCAACTTGGACGATGCTGAAACAAATGAATAAACTTTTTTTTTGTTTGTTTCTGACAAGGGCCATTAATAATACAGGCTTTGAGAAAGTAGTGGTTCTTAAGCAGACCCCCCCACCATGCTTGGCAAGGCCTGTTTCTCCAGGTAGAGCATACCCACTGCAGAAGACCAACAGACGCATAGAGAAGAGTATGGTAAAGAAGGAAATTTGGTTTATTAAGCCTTGAGGAGCTAACACCAGCTTCCCAGTGTCTGAATGAATGTTACTGGGGATGAAGAAGCCAAGCTCTTCATTGGGCTGCATAGCTGGGCATGAGAGCTGTCCACTGAAACAGAAGGATCTGACTAAACAGGCAAGTTTATGCCAGTGAGGATAACTAAGGACTCAAACAGAGCCTTACAGAAACTGTGAAATCTTAATCTTTGGAGAGTTTCAAGCTCTGGCTGGGCAGACCCTGAGCAAACCGCTTTGATTTCAGTGCAGATCCTGCTTTGAGCAGGAGGTTGGAGCAGATGACTGCCAAGGTCACTTAAACGTGAACAATTTCATGATTCATCTTGTGATGCTTCCCTGATTTCCAAGAACTTACAGTTTAGTGACTCACTAACCACAGAAGCAACTTAGAGGTTCATAATCCCAGATAAATGCTTCTTCTGTAACTGTCTTTTGAATTTGTCTGAACTTGATATCAACTATGTTCTGTATTGGAGCACCGTGAAGATGTATTACGCTTTACAGGAAAACAACTCTATTTTCTATCAGCCTTCAGTTTCTGCTCTGTAGCCATGATTGTAGGAAAGGCTGCACAATTAGTTATGCTCTCTATAAAGCTCTTAGTCCTACTGACTTTTTATTGTGTTCCATTCCCCATTTCAGCAGTCAACACTCCACAGCCACAACCATTCTCTGAACTGAAGCAATTCCTTGGATCACGTCTGATTCCTTTCTCCTTATCTTTTACCATCTACTTCAGTAAAACATTCCAGTGTGCAAACTGGAATACAGTTGTCTTTCACGTTCTAAGCTCCCTGTGTTCAAGGATTTTATTTGCCAAGGCCTTTGCAGAAGAACCGGGAGACGAGGGATGCTTCACTTCTTCATTTACCATTAATTCACCAAAGGAAATGTGGCTCACAAATTTTTTTGTACAGAAATGAAATGAAGAAATGAAAAAGTGTCTTTGGTGGCAAGCTCAACTTTTTACTTCACAGTATCACAGTAATGATAGGGTTGGAAAAGACCTTAAAGATCATCCAGTTCAACCTAAATCCAAATAAATCCAGTAATTCTAACATCTAACATCTAGATCATGCCACTCAGCACCTCATCCAGCCTAAGCTTGAACACCTCCAGGGACGCCTCTGTGGGCAGCCCATTCCAAGACTGGATCACACTTTCAGTGAAAAATATTTTCCTAATGTCAAGTCTAAACCTCCCCTGATGGAGCTTAAGACTATGACCCCTTGTCCTGTCTCCAGTGGCCAGGGAAAAAAAGACCAACCCCGTCTGACTACAACCACCTTTCAGATAGTTATAGTTATTCCTTACAGGAGTAGGAACACTGAAGGTCTGTTAATAAAAATGATGGAAGAAACTTGACCAAACAGATTATCAAGGTTGAAATTTCCAGACATAACAGTCTTTGGAGGTTCTCACTGCTTGTCTGGCCACAGAGAACAGTGATGAGGGCAATATGCCACCTTCACTAGTCACAAGGGAGACAGATGGTACTGGAGGCAGTGATCAAAGTTGCAGTAGGTAAATCTGTTCTGTTTTCATAATTGCGGAGGCTGTTAAATTTGCCAGAGGAATTTTCAAAACAGCCTGCCTATTAATTCAGGTTTTGCAAGCCTTAGGAGTATTTTTGTTCTTTTCAAAGAAATATTCAAAGATGTTTTCAGCATAAATAAATCAGAATATATTTTTCTCACTGGAAACAAAGTTAATTGGCTTCCATTGTATTTGAGTGGGAAACTGGGCAACATTTGCTCCAGAAAAATACTAATTGTAAGTTAACTTAAAATGTAATCAAAAATCCAAGTCTAGAACTGAAAATATATCAGACCACCAGCTTTCTGACAATGCTAATATCGTGATGAACTATGCAGCTAGCTGCTAGATATCTGACCAATCAGCCTTACTGATCAGCCTCAAGGAAGACTGAAAAATTCCATGTCAGGGGGACTGGATGACCTTTAAGGTGCCTTCCAACCTCAACTATTCTCCGATTCTTTATTTGTGCATTGCTTAGACAGGACAAAATTGACACTTGCTAAAACTGATGTCAGAACTTTATGGAAAGAACAAATCCAGGAGGCTCCCGAGGTAGTTGAGCAAGCTTAAGAAACCCTGCAGAAAGCCTCATTGAGTGTGTAACAGCAGAGAATGAGATGGATGAAAGTCATGACTGGAGAGGGAATGGCAAAGAATGAGAGGTGGGTTTTTTCTTTAAAGCCAGAGCTGCTTGCTCTTCCCATGAGGAGTCTGCAGGAGCTCTAACACAAACGTCAAAAAAAAAGTAAACAGAGAAAGGAAAGGCCATCACCCAAGCCTGAGAGAGTCAGCTTAGCCATGATAAATGTCTTCAAATATGAAAAGCTGCTTTGCCCAGTTTGATGTTGAATAGACATAGGTAACAAGGGTTTTAATAATAAGTTTTTAAGCAAACAGTTCAGTATCTGTACACTTAAAACTAACCCAACACACTGCTGCTATAGGCAAGAAAAGCTTTCTTGACTATTTGGTATACAGTCCAATGCGTCAAAGACCCATTTCTGTATAAATATTTCCTTTATGCCCTAGCCTTTCTATTTAGTACCACTTTTCATGGAAAAAGCCTTCCTGGGGTTGGGGGACTGAGTGTACAAACACACACACTGTTACCAACACATCCATTTCTCCCTAAATCACACCAAGCTTTCTTCCATGAACGTTTTAGTGA
Source organism: Rhinopomastus cyanomelas (assembly GCA_013400115.1). NCBI lineage: Eukaryota > Metazoa > Chordata > Aves > Bucerotiformes > Rhinopomastidae > Rhinopomastus > Rhinopomastus cyanomelas. The sequence goes on along the minus strand of VXBP01005459.1, from coordinate 49,640 downwards.
AGTACAGCCAGAGGGTGCAATGTGCCTAGCTGGGAGAAGAAAGGCAAAGGGAAAAATGAACGCAGCAGCTATCAAACCAAACACAGCCAGTGAGTGTCCTGGCTACTTTAGTTCAGACCACACTGCTTCCAGCAAATGAAGACACTTAAATGCCAAGAGTGAGTTGTCCATTGTAAGTGGAACACAACAGTCCCACCAGCAGCAATGGGTTCATCGTGGCTTTCTCAACGTATGATGAACACTTTGTTAGTGATCTGCGGTGCTTCTCTAGAAAGTACAATTAGCTAGATGCATGGATATAAGAGAGGCTTTTAAAAATAATAGAAGGAGGATGTCAAATTAGTAATGTAGGCGGTTCAGATTTTAGTCTTTAATTTAAACTGAAGGGTAGCGTATGTAAAAAAAATAAATCTTAGAAGTCCCTGAAATGTTACATGCCAATAAAATGAAAACAACCAGAAGGGTGCTGTTTTTATCCAGGACAATGGGCATTCCAGGAACCAGCATGTTGCAATAGAAAATATATTAAGTTGCATTTAATACACGTTGAGTGAGCTGATCTGGCCAAAACTGCAAAACTATTCCAAGTGTGAAATAGCCGAGTTCTGTGCAAATCAATATATGAATTACCTCGTTGCTATAACGACGCAAATTACCACCGCTAGCAGCTCCTCCATGTGAATTGCTTTTGTCATATTGTATGTCAGGTAACACATTGTGGCATTAGTGGCCCTGCAAGAGCCAAACAAAGCAAAAGTTACCCCTCTTATGAAGATCACTTGAACTGCTAATTTTTCCCTTAGCAGGTGAAGGGAATGAGCAGCCTTGGAGAAGGCTGGATGGCTACAAAACCCTGGCTACTCACCAGCCAAGAAGAGACTTATCTTAAGACATGCTCTCTGCTATATACAAGCCAAGTATCTTTCACCTCTCTTGATCAGTGCAATGCAGCGCATACAAGCTCTCTTCCAAAACAGAACTATAAGTAGATTTTACACTGTAGAGCGTAACACCAGGTCTAACACGAGATGAGTCACTACTATGACTCAGTTCTCGCTTGCTTTTGTTATTCAGACACTGATACAACACGGCACTAGTCTGCCTTATTTAAGGCGTATTTATAGAAGCTTGAGTCACTGAGTAAGAAAGTCGCCTATTCAAAACAAAACTTTCCTTAAGGAGTTGGTGCACAAAATTCTAGCTCAGACATTCACCACAGACTCTTTGAGGATCTCACTAGACACCTCTGAATCTACATTAATGCTACAAACCTCCTTATTAATAAGAAGTGCTCAGGAAATAAGTGAGGCTTGCAGCGTGTGCTAGTGTGTAGTACATAGTTTGCAGTGTGAATAGCTTGTATTGTGTAGCTTTACCAAGTAGCTTTCTTTCCTAAAGGCCACATCTCTGGATGTGTATTTAGAAGACATTAGATATGTTACTTCAGATAAAACACAAGAGTTTTCATTATTTTTCTTTACTCTTTAACCACACAAACGCTCAGCTATCACATAGAAACATTATGGAAACATAATCTATTAACACCATAACTGTTTTAGGATCAATCTCTACCCTAACTTCCTGGAGGCAGGAAAGAGAACAAACAAAATCAGAGCTTTGGTAAGTGAACCATAGACACGAGTTCATACTTCTTTCACTGCTTCCCACCCTAAAATATCACAGCCCAGACTAATTTGCAGAACTCCCAGTAACACAATATTTCTCTGTATTGTATTACAAAGCATCTTGCTAGGCAAACAAAAACAGAACCTGCAAGACTTGTTTAGAACCAATTTTAGATTAAAATAACATCCGTAAGTGAAAAAACCAACAGATTTGGTTTAAAAAACTGATTCCAAATAAAAATTACTCACTCAACATGCCTGTCTGCCTAAGTCCTACACACTGATCTCATTCACCAGGTAATTTTAATGAGTGAGGCTGGAGGCAAGACCGAAGGGAAAAGCTTATAAAGAGGCAATAACTTAATCCATAAAATGAAGGGGATTCATTCATGTTGCAATCCCTGTTAGAAGAGATTAATGAAACCTTATGATTCTATTTGTAGGAGTTGCTATAACTACAACACTGTGAAACACTGCAGAACAACTAGTGAATGAATTGTCTACAGAGAAATTTAGTTATGATGAATCCTCGGGCTGCCTGGCCAGTTCTGAAAGTCCTGCTGTGAAGAAACGCAGAACCTGCAGATATATGCTGACAAGAAAGATCTGCAACACATACAGTGAACACAAAAGCTTTCCAGCTGTATTACTTCATGCTGTCTGAATGCAAAGTTAAACACACCTTGTCCTGCAAATTTGGAGAAAAACTCCTATGTACCAAGGATCAATGTTTGCAGCACCAGAATGTTCTCCTACCCAGATACAGAGCCACTCAGTGCATAACACAGAGCCACAAGAAGGTGCTGCTGTTCACTTCTGGACTTGATTTGTTTGTTTGGGTTTTATGATTTCTAAAAAAAAATATATTTAAAGATGCCCAGTACAAAGACTGTCTTGCAATGTCTTCAGTGCTGTCTGCTTCCGGTAGAAAAGATGAAATGTGGTTACTTTTGGTGGTCACAAAATTGGAAACGTTGTTATGAAGGGGTTTGTTTGTTTCTTCCACTTGACTCCCACCCTCCTTTCTCTTGCTGTTTGGAACAAGATCAGATATGGGAGCATTTTACTCTAACAGAAACAATTCATATACCAAAGTGCCTGAAGAGCTTTTCTTCAAGCACTTACTTTTAACTATTTAATGGGAAGTATGAAAATGCCAGGTATTTTCAAATCCAAATGAAGCAAACCAATGAAATCATATTATATCAGAAGAAATGCCTACAACTGGCAGCCCAGATACTGAGTATAATAAATGCAGCTTCTCAGAAAAGTCAAGGAAGTGCTGAAGTGTTCTTTCAATTCCCCCCCCCCATATAAAGATGCTGTTAAAGCAGTTCTTTCAGCTGATTATTGAAGACTATTCAGTCAAGCTCAAGTTCTTCAACCTGGCTCGTTTCAACAATAGATGTTTCAGAGAAATATTTTCATCATCTGTTAAGCACCACTATTAAGCAACTTTTTCCCCCGCTACAGAAATAGATAATCTTATATATTGTCTATGTCAAATACTTTAGTCCACTAGTTAAAGACCGTTCTCAGAGTCACGTTTTCAGCAAAGCATCTAACAGTGAAGATTAAAGGCAGTCTGATTAACTGAGGGATATTTATAGTGTACATATGTTTCCCGATCCAAAATGTCTTTTGAAACTTTTCCTGAGTTGCCTATTCTCTCTGGGAAGCATCTGCTGAAAGGAGGCAGATGAACAGATTGACTTGTGCTAAACACAATGTTACTTGAAGCCCCACTACATTATAAATAACTCTTTTGGTGAGTCAGCAGATGAGTCCCTTGTTTGTCGAAGTTTGATAAAACACTTTGAATGGAACAATTTTGTTTCATTAAGTTTTTGTGTTTCATCAAAGCTTAACAGTGACTAAAGTAATCTCACTTAATGGTGATAGATTTACTCAGGCTGACACTCCTGACTGGGGACCGTGCTTTCCCTTCGTGGTGGGTGCTGTGGGCTCCTGCCAGGGTATTTTCATGCAGAATCCAGGAGAGGGCAATGTCTTGCTTTGGAAAGATTCATGCTCCGTTGCCTCAGCTTGGATACACAGGAAAAGAAAGTGTATGCAAGAAGGAATAAATAGCAGTGCTATTAGGAAAATCACAAGCAAATATTCTGAAAGGAAGCTAAGAAAGTGTGATTCGATTTAATTTTGCTCATTACAGAGACATGGTGGGACAGCTTGCATGTACAGAGACCTGGTGGGACGGATCACATGACTGGAATGTGGTCATGGGCAGCTATGTCCTGTTCAGGAGGGACAGGTCAGCAAGGTGGGAGGTGGGATAGAAAAGAGAGTTGAGAGTTTGTGGGTGCAGATTAAGGGGCAGTCTGGCATGGGTGACACTGTTGCGGGTGTCTATTACAAGACACCAGATCAGAATGAGGAAGTTGATGAGGCCTTCTACAGGCAGCTGACAGCAGTCTCATAGCTACAGGCCATGGTTCTCATGGGGAATTTTAACTACCCTGATATTTGCTGGAAAACCTGCTCAGTCAACCATCCACAATGCAGGAGGTTCCTCAAGTGCATTGGTGATAACTTCCTGATGCAAATGGTGGAGGAGCCCACTAGGAGAGGAGCCCTGCTGCATCTTATACTCAGCAACAAGGCAGGTCTGGTTGAAGCAGTGGAAGTGGAGGGGAGCCTCGGTTGCAGTGACCGCGAGATCGTGGAGTTCAGGATTTCATGTGGCAGGAACAGAATACCTAGCAGAATCACAACCCGCGACTTCAGGAGGGCCAACATTGACTTTTTCAAGAATTTGGTAGGGGAAATCCCATGGGACAGGGATTTCCCATGAGGCAGGTAAAGGGACCCAAGATAGTTGGTCAACATTCTAAAACTACTTCTTTGAAGCACAAGAGAAGAGCATTTCAACAGGAAGGAACTCCAGGAAGGGATCCAGAAGACCTGCATGGTTAAACAGGGAGCTGCTGGGCAAACTGAAGAGGAGGAAGAAAGTTCATAGGTCATGGAAGGAGGGAATGGCCACTTGGGCTGATTATAAGGCTCTAGTGAGAGAATGTAGGGATGCAACTAGGAAAGCCAAGGCCTCCTTGGAATTCAACCTTGCAAGAGAGNGGGGACTGACCTGCTGTAGAGCAGTGTAGGAGAAAGGGACCTGGGGGTCCTGGTGGACAGCAGGATCAGCCATCAGTGTGCTCTTGTGGCCAACAGAGCCAACAGCTTTCTGGGGTGGATCAGAAGTGGGGTGATTAGCAGATTGATAGAGGTTCTTCTCCCCCTCTATTCTGCCCTGGTGAGACTGCATATGAAATGTTGTATCCAGTTGTGGACCCCTCAGTTTATGGACACAGAACTGCTGGAGAGTCCAGCACAGAGTCACAAAGATGGTGAAGGGATTAGAGAACCTCTCTTATGAGGAGAGGCTGAGGGAGCTGGGTCTCTTTAGCTTGGAGAAGAGGAGCTTGAGAGGTGACCTCATTAATGTCTATAAATATGTGAAGGGTGGGTGTCAGGAGGATGGAGCCAGGCTATTAGCAATGTCATCTAGTGATAGGACAAGGGGCAATGGGTGTAAGCTGCAACACAGGAGGTTCCACATAAATATCATAAGGAACTTTTTTACAGCGAGAGTGACAGAGCATTGGAACAGGATGCCCAGAGAGTTTGTGGAGTCTTCTATGGAGATGNAAAGGGACCTGGGGGTCCTGGTGGACAGCAGGATCAGCCATCAGTGTGCTCTTGTGGCCAACAGAGCCAACAGCTTTCTGGGGTGGATCAGAAGTGGGGTGATTAGCAGATTGATAGAGGTTCTTCTCCCCCTCTATTCTGCCCTGGTGAGACTGCATATGAAATGTTGTATCCAGTTGTGGACCCCTCAGTTTATGGACACAGAACTGCTGGAGAGTCCAGCACAGAGTCACAAAGATGGTGAAGGGATTAGAGAACCTCTCTTATGAGGAGAGGCTGAGGGAGCTGGGTCTCTTTAGCTTGGAGAAGAGGAGCTTGAGAGGTGACCTCATTAATGTCTATAAATATGTGAAGGGTGGGTGTCAGGAGGATGGAGCCAGGCTATTAGCAATGTCATCTAGTGATAGGACAAGGGGCAATGGGTGTAAGCTGCAACACAGGAGGTTCCACATAAATATCATAAGGAACTTTTTTACAGCGAGAGTGACAGAGCATTGGAACAGGATGCCCAGAGAGTTTGTGGAGTCTTCTATGGAGATGTTAAAAACCCACCTGGATGCGTTCCTGTGCAACTTGGTCTAGGTGGTCCTTCTGTGGCAGGGGGATTGGACTAGATGATCTTTCTAGATCCCTTCCAATTTCTAATCTTCCGTGATTCTGTGATTTCCAGCTAGTATCAGAGCCATCCAAAATATAGTGATATTTTAATTTCCCAGGAAATGAGATAAACTGATAGAATTTATCCAGCCACAAAGTGATTCACTGCTTCTTCTGATCTGACAGGAAGACTTCATCAAGAGTTTCAACATCCAAACATTAGCTAACTTGATGGAAAACACTCTTGAAATGGTGTTATCCCAGTTCAGGACTGTCTATATCATCATACTCTTCTGACTGTTTGAGGCAAGTGTAATAGAGAATGATCAACAGTTTCTCCTTCAATACTCAAATACTTCTAAAGTGAAGCAAGAAGTTAAGACCTGCCTGGATGTGTTCCTGTGTGACTTGGTCTAGGTGATCCTGCTGTTGCAGGGGGATTGGACTAGATAATCTTTCAAGGTCCCTTCCAATCCCTAACGATTCTATGATTCTATGTCAATAGCAGTAGTATTGTCCAATTACTCTCTGCAAAGCAACCTTTCACACTGCCTTTTCCCTAAGGAGAGAACAGTGTAGACATTGAGTACCTGGTTTTGTTAGTCACAATGGTTTTCTTGGAGTTTTTGCTTGGTTTGGGTTGGGATTTTTTTTGTTTTGTGGGGTTTTTGTTTTTCTTTTTAAGATGAAGCATCAGAACCCAAAATCCTCCGAAGTGTGACTGTAATAAAGAGCACTGAAACTGCCTGGAGACATCACAATTGCTATAACCGCATTATAAAAATCAATCACTCTTCACAGCACAATAAACCCCCCAGTGCTGCCTTTGGTGTGTTTCAAAGGCTGAAAAGAACGTTGGTAAGAAATTATGAACTTCAATTCCTTGATGTCACAACTTGTTGAATAAAGCTACGATATCCTAAAATGCATCAAAACTTGATGTTTCAAATACATAAACTACACCTATCTGAAGTATTCATCTCCATTTTCCCTCATCTATTTGCAATGGTATAAAATATGTCACTGTTATTGTAAAACACTTGCTGCCTAGGACAGAGAAAAAACTACTGTAGTTGAAGATCCTCAGCACCATTAGAGGATACAGGTAGGAATTGGCAAAGGTAAACAAGGACGGAATGGAAATAGGAAAGATTTAAACTGTATGATAGCCTTGGCATAGGTAAGATGCCTTGTGTGCTCTCAAGCCAGGCTTCTGACAGTTTGCATCTACACAACAGCTTCTAAGCAGAGCAGGGAAATTAATTTCACATTTAACCTCCACGTTAATTTAATGGCTGTGGAACAGTGTAAGTGAGCCATAATACCTTGTTTTCCTTCCTTTAGAAAAGGACCACTACTCCATTGTGAGTCATAAAATTTCCTAAAGACACGTTGCAGCTGTAGGAAGCAGCAGTCCACAGAAAACATGCTCACAGAAAATATTTATCCACTGAAATGTACAAGTAAGCATTCACTGAAGTGTACGTAGTAAGACCTGTCACATTTACATGCACATCACAACCCAGGATTTTATGGAGTTCTCACCATTTCATTCTGTCCGTGTTGGTCAGTGTTTCTACTCCTGTAAAGGAAAACCAAGTTCTGTTTTCCCTTCCCCTATATGTCTAACCCATAAGGTTAAAAATCCCTATTAACCTGCATGTTGCTGCCTGACACTGCCAGGGAATCACAGCTTCTCTTCCATAAATATCTGCTTGTAATTGCTCCACTGCAGTGACTGAATCCCAGGAACAGTTGATCCTGACTTTAGCACTGCCTTCAGCAAAGCACATGCAGCTCTTCCGCTCAAGCTTCAAAGTCCAGAACTGAGAGAAGGTAGGACACACAGACGCTCTGACAGATGGCAGCTGGCACTTGGTTCTTGCACACAGAAAGCTCCCAGTGCTGCAGTGGGTGCAGCGCTGTTTAACATCCAAGACCAGCACTTGACCAGAATCACAGCAGCAGCAAGCTTGGGTGTCCTTCCTTCTTCAAACAGTGGAGAGCTTCACGGAGCCAGGACTATCTCAACTCCCCACAAATTCTTACAAACAAAATTAGCACAGAAGCACCACAAATGGATTTGGCATTTCTAAACATAAGTGCACATACATGCCTGTGCAGGGGTTTCAAGAGGCTACAAAACATGGTTGATTAATAGCTCTGGACACTGCCCAGAGCTCAGCTGAAAGCTCCAGCAGTAGCACCCCAGCTGGAACATCCAGCCCTCTGGGCAGTACAGGCTATAGAACAGCCTGCTGGTTCTGCAACACTCAGTTATGACAACTGTACTCAAGGTGCCACTGTCCTACCACCAAAACTCAGTGAGACTACTGAGATCATATCTCTGTATTTAGGGTTTGAGTTGTGCTTTTGGGGATTAGGTTTCTCTTTTGGGGTTTGTGGGTAGGGTTTTTGTCAGAGTTTTGGGTTCTTTTCTCTGGATGACTTTTGTAGGCCAATGTACCCTATTGATTCGAGGTACTGAGCTTCAATGGGATTATGACATACACTCAGTGTAGTATTTCATGTTACCAACACATAACCTACGATGTCAACACCTACAATTCAACAAGGAAAATAAGCCTTTTTGTGGCCACAGACAGAAAGTAATCACATTTCAAGCAAACCTGTGCAGCAGCTCCTCATTCCCCCAACACAACAAGCTCAGCTAGACACATTTGAATTCAGCAACAGGATTTCTAAGTGGACACACATGGAGGTGAACTGTGTCTCAGAAGGCACCTCTGTCCAGTGCACAAAGTCCTGCACCCCTTTTGCCCTGCTCATGATCTAGACTGTCATCTAAAAACATAATCTCCCTTTTACTACTTGCAACTCAGCGCAACCAGTCAAAGCTGCAGAGTCATCTAAAATATATCAGTTCCTCATTATATTTAATGTTTTGCATAACACATCATTTCTTTAAAAACAACAACTTGCTTCAGTTAGGGCCATCATCTTAAACTCCAGTTCTCTAAAATTTCAGTAAAGCTTCCATAAATCTGAACATAAGCAATTTAGAACCTATCAGTAACTTCAAGTATTTAAATCAACTGAATGAACGTAATGAAGCTGAAGCGTTGACTGAAATGTAAAGTCAGACACTATGAATATTCCTTAGCAGCCTCTCCACACATTAAGTACAGGTTTGGGAGCAACCTAAGCAAGAAGTAACCCATGGTGCACACTTGTGAATGCAAACACACTTGACGTGCTTTAGACATCTCTGGAGCACATGGAACTTCCTGAAACGCCATTTACAATAATGAGAGGTAGAAGAACAGGGAATTTCAGTTACTAGAGATCCTCATGACTTCCCTGTGTACAGTTGCTGGAAGTTTGGACTAATGACTGAGCTCAACATCCATCATAACAAGACACCAAAAGACAGAGAACATGTCAACCTAAAAAGGAAAAGCACTCTTTTACCAGAAGCACCAATGCTGCATTACAGTGTCTCAGAGCCACTTACAAGCCCTATTAGTAGTCCACTGTGTGCAGTACTTCTCCTCATCTCTAGTAACTCAGAATTTCATCTTACAAGCTGATACATTTGAAAGGGTGAAAAGAAATATCAGACCGTGAGATACCATTGTTGTTTCTACAGAGCATTTCAAAAGCCTCTGATAAGCAACACATTTCTGCCTCTAAATAGATATGTTTTATACATGGGATTACAAATTTCTTGGAATGGATTTCAGAGGCATGGGAGCGCTGACCTGCATTACATCACACAGTACAAAGTGATGTGAAAAGCACTGCTGTAATGCTTTCCTCCAATTTTAAGGGGTTTTTTCCAAACCATACTGGATATGGCCTACTGGGGAAAAGAATAAATCTGAATTAAGGCAAAAGCAGCTTCTGCTTCTTTCCTGCCAATTCATTTTGAGTACAGACATTCCCTGTACTAAGAAACAAAAGACCTCAACTCAGTGTACGCTCAGATCTACCAACATGCTGCTGGGACTGGGGATTGACTTGTAATACAAACCTAATCTCCAGCATAAGGTTTTCTGAGTAGGAAAAGCATACAGCTGAGCTTTTAATTACTCTAACAACAAACTCTGCGTCTACTAGATAAAAATGCTGCAATAGGAGATCAAACAGTTGTACGAATACTAGGCAAGAAACCACACAGCGTTGGAAATACAAAGCCTTCTTGGAGGTTATGACAAGCTTGCCCTGACTAGACACAAAATAAAGCACTAGGGGCATTTCATTCTATGTTATAATTATTTATGCTGCCTCCCTCCCAAGTGTGCTAGTTTCTGCTAGTTTCACAAGTGCTAGCATTGGGTTCCCTGGTTGCTGCAGCAATCAAATGTTAAATCCCAAACATCTTCTCAATTGAACTTTTATTTTTATCAAGTCTGGATGACATCTCTTTTACACAGGCAATTGGCAGGAAAACAGATGTGCAACTGTAGACTACAGATGTGTCTGCCATAGCACTATGTTGAAGTTGTACTAAAAAAGCATCAGGGATCAAGAAAAAGAGCAGCATTTTTTACTTTCAAAAGACACCTCTGTGCATGTATTCCCTGCTTAATGGTTGAACACAAAAAGGACAGTGCCATGGGAGCCTGCAGGTTTTGAAACCCAGATGCCAGCTGTGGTCATAAGAAGATTACTTCAGAGCAGTGTGCTCCCTTCGCAGTCACCCCTCCACACTTACCCATCTAAAGGTGAAAACCCCAGGGCACAGAGCTAGGAGGGATTTGGGCAGCCTTGGATCTACACGGTGTAAGGCAGCACCCACAGTCAGCCAAAGTGTTGCCACTTTCATCCACCCTGAAATTAAACCAAACACTGCTGAAAAACAGAAATGGAAACACACTGAGTGACTTTTCCCCAGGCAACCACCCTTCCTCAGGGAGAACACACGTGATGGGACTGACATTTCACATTTGGAAATAACCACCAAATACACCAATAGAGCCACAGAAGTGAAAAAAACCCCTCAAAATCCCAACCAAACAGAATTGCTTTTGAATTTGTGTTTTCTACCTCCTCTTAGTTTTCTATCACTAAGGAACCTGCTAGATTCTTGAGGCCTAGCAAGGCATGAATCAAATTCTTACGAACAGATTTCACTTTGCTCATTATTTGTATAATGGTAACCACAAGTGGAGGTTTATAAAAAAAACTCGTAATTGCCTATCACAGCCTTGAACACAGAAAATAACTAGGAGATTGTTATCAAAAGACCAAAGCATCAAACCTGGGATGTACCAATTTCCAAAAGGGAGTTTGGATGCTGCGAAGGAAGGGGAGAGCCTCAAAGCAGCCATGAAGCTGTTTTTATTATTTGTCTTTTTTCTAATACGTGAAAGCTAAATGTCCCTAGTTATCAAACTCCTAGAAGATTTACGTCTCAATTTCACAAACTTAAAAAAAAAAAAAAAGAGAAGATATCCATGAAGATCCTGCACATGAATCTTAGCAACATACTTGCAGAAATACTCTCACATATCGTATGAGTGAATGTGATAAACTCACATGTACCTCACAGGTATTTTTCCATAGTCATCATAGGATCATAGGATGTTAGGGGTTGGAAGGGACCCAAGAGATCATCGAGTCCAACCCCCCTGCCGCAGCAGGACAAAACTATCTAACACAGATCACAGAGGAACACATCCAGGCGGGCCTTGAAAGTCCCCAGAGAAGGAGACTCCACGACCTCCCTGGGGAGTCTGTTCCAGTGCTCTGTGACCCTCACAGCAAAGAAGTTCCCCCTTGTGTTGAGACGGAACCTCCTCTGATGCAACTTACACCCATTGCTCCTTGTCCTTATCACAGGGAGCAAGTGAAAAGGGCACCGTGATCACAAGAGCAGATAAAGGCCTTAATTAAATCGAACTTTGCTCTGAACATCAGGAAATCAAAGAGTGTGCAGGTCTAACATGACAAAAACACACCTCAGTTCTGTTGACATCTATTTCTGCACACAGATAAACACATTCACACATGAGTAAACACAAAACTACGTGCCTCTGCAAGTTTACAAAAAACCCAACAAAACCCCAAGGTGGAATGGATGATAATAATAAAAACTTGTATCAACCATACAGTCATGAACATAACCCATTGCTGAACCTTAGTAACTGGACTGTCGAGGCAAACAGCCAGGTTTAGGAGGCTTAATTCACTTTCTGTTGCGAACAGGCACCTAATGATCCTCTTGCTGATGGGTACAGAGCTTTGTTACCTGGGAAAGTGAAATAAATGCTGAAAAGTCTTACTGAAATATTACAACACACAGGAGTTGTAGGAAACCTTTTCTTAATTGTTTTTATACTAAAACACTGAACAATCTCATCAACATTCACAACTCATATTTGTTTCTTACTGACTCTTCCACACCGCCTACCATGATAACATAAAAGACAAAGGCATTATGAGCCACCATGACTATTATTTTGCTATAATGTGATTTTCCTACATGCACACTCGTTTAAGAAAGCACTGAAATTGTAATTTCAGACTCACAAGAGCCATGAGTTTACTGAAGTGTTCCTTTTTCATCTGTACAGATCTTCATGGGACAGAAAGATGCATCATCTGCAAACCGCTAATGTGGCACTACTTCATGGTACGTGGCCCAGTGGCCACTTGCACCTAACTCAAACCATCTGTCTGCTGGGCTTAATCTACATAAGCCAAGGTCAGTACCCTCCTGATAGCTTCCATGTGTTAAGCTACTTAATGCTTCTTTACTTAAGCTAAGTGTTCCTGTATTGTTAGGATTTTCAATGACTGTAATTATGTCATGCAGTGCTACAAACTACGCTTTTCTATGGGAATATTACTTATAAATAGAATTTTTACTGCCTTCTCTCTGGAGCTGGATGTTAATGAGCTAGTTGGATAACAAGTCTCATAATGCCACGACAGCATGGGGGCCTCCTACTTTTCTTTCAGCCCAGTTTCCATAACACAAATATACTGGGAATTCAGCAACCTTTCGGAATTGTGGAGGACTTGATCATCCCACCATCCGTGTTTTGTCATGCCACTAAGGAGCTCATGCTTACGCTTCAAAGTTACAAGACGTTTTTCAAATTCAACTTTAAACGTTTTTCTAGATGACTTTCCTTTGATGAGTATTAACATGATCTAGGTCTGGAACCATAATTTGTTCACCTGAAGCCAGTGCGACGAGGTAGGAACAAAACTACTTGCAAAACCACCTTCACATCACAACCTTTTTTTATTTGCTTCTCTCTCCAAATGAAACAGGCAGCCCTAAAGGACTTGAACAAATCATGGCTGCAGTTCATGGTCATATGTCGGTGGAACAGCAGCGTGTGCCTGAGGGGTTCTGTCTGTTAATGCTATTAATAACTTGACTGCTTCAAGTGAAACGTGTATCTAGTTCACTGAGACAAAAATCTGCTCTGAGCAAATTATCTGAAGGCAGATTTGTTACAGACCAGTGTTTGTCTGTAGTACCCCATCTCATTAGCAGATGCTGATCCCACTAAGCAATTAGCATGTTCCGTCAGCTCTTAATCCTACCCTGATATACAGCAGAGAGAAGCATCCATGGCAAAGACAGCAGTAGTCAGAGCGGGCAGCTCTGCAGGAAATGAAACAAAATTGACCTCACATTAGCTAAGCAAACTTAGCGGGGGGCTGAGCTTGAAGGAAATGCTGGGGCTTTTATGCAGTGTCTAGAAAACAGACTTGAGGAGGACACCCTTCTTCTCTAATCTATTTTGAGTGGTACACAAATCTACTGTCTCATACTGGGGCTGATTAGACTTGTTGGCTTAATCTCCAGCACTATGACAAGTTGCACATATTGTGCCTGACCAGTCTAACAGGCTTCTATGATGGCATGATTGGATGGGCACATGAGGGGAGAGCAGTGGATGCTGTCCACCTTGACTTCAGCAAGGCTTTTGAGACTGTCTCATATCACATCCTCAGTGGTAACCTTAGGAAGGCTAGGTTAGAAGAGTGGACAGTGAGGTGCACTGAGAACTGGCTGAAGGCATAGTTCAGAGGGTTGTGATTGGTGGTGCAGAGTCTAGTTGAAGGTCCTGCAGCTTGTGGTGTTTGGCAAGAGCCAGGACTGAGTCCAGGTCTCTTCAACATATTCATCAGTGACTTGGATCTTGTTTTCCCCTCTGGCTGAGAATACTCTGGAAAGTTACAGGTCAAAGCTGAAAACAAAGTGGCTAGAAAAGAATAATTTGAGCTGTACAGAATACCACATGGTATTTTAAAAGAAAAAGCAAATGATAAAAAACTTAAAGCAGCTGCCACAATTTCAGGATTGGAAAGCAGTTTTCTTCGGTCTTCAAGAGTGAGCAGCCAGAGGCTCAGAAGTAAAAGAGACTCAGAACTGATAACAAGGTCTAGTGCATTGATGAGGCAGTTGGAAATCAGTCACTGCAGTGGCCCTGGTCCCTACAATTCCTTGGTGACAAGCTTGAAATCCTTAAACTTCTAGAGTTTTCCATATTGTACCAATACAGACATGTCAAAGCTGACATCACCAAGTCAGCTCCTTAAGTACTTCACATGGGAACTTTTGGCTAAATACTTTTGAAATGAATTATTAGCTGAGAAAGGCAATTGTAGCACAGAGCTTAAAATCCCTGTCATAAATACAAGCCCACCTGACAAAACACACAAAGGTAACTCAACTTCTAACAAGATTCTTAATTTCCAAATGTATCTTGTAATCACACCAAGAGAACTCTATTCATTGTTTGTGACTTACTGGATTTTGACCAAGACGTCTTGATTATCATCATGTATCTCCTCTGTATGGTCCCACTTCAATAACTTATAATAAAGGTGATCCTCTGCTCAACTACAACATACAGGTACTAATCAGCATTCAGAACATATTCCCTTAGTTTAAACAACAGGCATCCTCATAACCATCCCAGAACAAGGCAGGTTGGAGCTTTTGACCACTGACCCCAAGCCAGATTCCTCTGCTTGCACAGACAATTCTTTTTTTTCCTCCTTCTCCAAGGGTGCTGGTGAGTTACTTTGTATAATTTTGAAGAAGTCCTCTAGTAGTACTTCAAATTGGTTTCATTCAGACTAAAAGATTCACTTTTAGTGTAATATTTGCTGTAAATATTAGTGTCATTGATTTTATACTCCATGTAAAACAAAGGTCTTATTTGACCTTTACAAAGCTGTTCAATCAATCAACTCCGTAACAGAGAAACTTCAGCAAGCTGCCCCTGGCATATACAAAGTACCCTTACGGAACATCAGTGTCACTGCCTCCACTGCCCCTGTGAAAAGGGACCATAACTCTCTCCTACCTCCCTAACACCACCCAAGCTGTCTGATTTTCATCAATATTACCTGCTCTGTCTCCATCAGGGGAATCTACAGCTTCCTCCAGTCCATGTTGTTTTTCTTCCATAAAGTGATCTTCCAACAGCTTTACAACATGCTGGAAGCAGTGTAGTAGTTTCTTTCATTTTCATACATGCAGGTGAAACAACCATGGTAATGTTTATGCTGGAGTTAAACTGAAAATCAGTGAAACAGCGTATAGCTGGAGATAACCAATGGAAAGCCACGTGAAGATCCGTCTTTTATCAGTACTGCTAAATGAAGGCAGGAGAAGAAGAACAAAGTGGTGCTTTCCAAAACATGCATCACATTGCTAGAGATTCTTTCAAGAGATGACACGGGTTGGACTAGACTGAGTTTTCCTTGTGTTTTTATACAGTTAAAAAAAGAAGTTTTTTCAAAATACCATTTTTAAATATACAAAATATATTTTAAAAGAGCGTTCCATGAAAATGAATTTGCTGTTATGTTCAAGCACCTGACAAAAATAACCCAAACATGGACTTGTAAACTAATTTTTCCCTCCAACTGCTGTTTTCCTCCTTCACTATGCAAGTCTGAAGACACTGTACCCAAAACGATCACCTACTTTTGTGCTTGTGCTCTGGGATCTTTAGGAGCATGAAGGGGTCAAGACGTCTGCCTCCTCTAATGTTTGCTCTGACAAAGCGTTGCAAGAAAGTGCCTAGAGCAGGCAGATGTTTCCTGGGGTAGGTGACACACGGGCTGGGTATCAGCTGCCATCCTTGTTTTGTCAAAGAGAATTAAGTTCATGAGATGCACCCAATACATTCACTGGTGCCAGAAGGGGATTAAGTGGCCAGTTTGGAAGCTCTGCTTCATCCATTCTGCCACACACCTAGGGCAAGCAAAGTGGTTGAGAGGAAAATTGAGTCACTTCTATGCTGCTGGCTTAATCTTATGCCACTGTTGAGGCAAATGGGGTCTTTTATGGGGCCCTCCAGTAGGGTACAAATCAAAACCCATCTGCCTGGTAGGCAGCTTCAGGCTACCTACCAGTAATGCAGACTGTATTTTGTTTTGCTGACCAGTATTTTGTTTTGCTCCTCTACAGCTGTTAAACAGCCCATTGACTTTAGCAGCTGTACATTCACTGTAACATGAACAGGAATGCAGAAAGAAAGAAATACAACATGTTCAAACCAGCGAACTGATAACACTAAAGCAAAAACCATAGTTCACCAGATACTTTTGGTTTCTAAAACTTGTATTTGTCATATTATACACAGTAGAAGAAGCTTCTAGCCTTTACATAGTCTAATAAGACAAATGACACTGTTACTGAGCTACTCCCAGAAGTAATCTGAGCTGTAGAATAAAATCACTGACTACAGCAGCCTTAAGAAGAGGAAGAGAAAAAAGATCAATAAAAATATTATCTGGAAAATAAGCTGCTGTGAATGAGAGGGAAATAATTGTGTGTCAAAAAGAAGTGTTCAACTAAGCGTTATGTGACTTTGCAGCAGGTTACTTGAAACCAGGCCTTTCTAGGAACACATCAGTAGCAGAAGACCCAAACCTCTGTAACCTCATGACTGAAACCTTCCCTGCCCCCCACAAGAAAGCCAGACTGATGTAACCTGGTACCTGTGGACAGGGATCCTACCCGGGTTGCAATCAGCAGCAAGATTTTGAGACTGCGTCAGTCCTGTGGTGGCACTGACATCTTCATCACTGAACTCTGATGGAATCACTGTGCTGAAGACACAGGTAGGAGCCACGTGCAGTTTTCAGGAGTAACCCTTGGCCACAAGAAGTCCATCTTGTGCATGCTCTTCAGAGCAAAATTCATCTCTAGAGGCATCAGAGATGTTTGGGAAGCCTGTCTTTAATGCTAGATTGAAGGTATCTGTCCCAACACCTAAGAAGATGTCAGCTGTCTCGCTGAATTGTTGGCCATGATGTCAGCAAGCATTCATGTTGTGGTGCCACAGCCATACAGTTAATGAGCAAGTCAACACACATCACAGATGACTTTTGCTTCGACGCTAAGCGGAAAGATATTTTTCACCATTCACAGCTACAAATGGTCGCAATCTGATCTACGGAAATCCTTTGGGGTGTCTCCACAATCCCATAACGGTTCTTTGTGTTTTGTTTCTTAACAGCATATGCCTTGTTCTCCTTGCAACATCTAACCTTTCAAACCCATTTTCACCGCTGCTGCCGCTACATGGAAATCTGCTACGAAATGACAATCCTTTCTTAAATTTTGAAAAACTGAAGGGGGAAAAAAAAAAAACAGCTTAGTTTCACAGGTAAAGAAAGATCTGATGTGCCTTCTGGCAAGCACCACTGGATGTTCACAGCAGTGTTGGTACTCAGACCACCAACAATGGTGGTCTGAGGAACAGTTAGTACAAGAGACACAAGAGACAAGATCTTTTACAGACTCACAGAATGTTAGAGGTTGGAAGGGACCTGGAAAGATCATCTAAGTCCAACCCCCCACTGCTGGAGCAGGGTAAGCCTACAGTACTGTCTCAAGATGTCCTATATGGGGCTCAAACGCATGACCCCAGGAATTCAGAGTCCCATGCTCTACCAACTGAGCCAGCCAGATGCTAAGGTGAAGCACCCAGTTCTCAAACTGAGCTATTAGGAAGCAGAAGCAGTGGTTATTCATTGCAAAAGAGCAGAATTCCACCCCATGAAAGCCTCTTGAAGCATGAGTGAAACTGAGAGCAAGCCATCAAAACATGACAGCAGAAAGCCTCAACCTAAATGCCAGAAAAGTGGTTCCAAACCAGAACACAGTCAAATCTGTGCTAGGATTCTGTTGTTCAAAACTAGAAAGTCATAGACACAGTAACATCGCTCTATCCAAGCTTTAGTTTTCTTAGGACAGGGTGAGCAAAACAGGCTATTTCCTCACTTTGGGGTGTTGCTTGTGCACGTTTCTCTAAAAAATGGCATAAAAATAAAGAACTAGAGCAGGAACTAGAGCCTGTATGGGTACCACAAAAGAGCCAAATTCTCCACTGAAATTTTCTCTGCAGCAGCTCGTATTATGATTTTGGATCTAGCTCCATTCACAGCACTGTGGTTCTTGGCAGCACACACGGGAACACTTCTTATTGCAATCCCTACTATTTGTGCAGCCTGCAGCCTCTCCTCTGAGTGAGGGAAAGCTCAAACCACTGGATCATCAAACTCTAAAGCCTGTGATAAAAATAACTTCTCACATACTATTATACATGTCTTGGCAAATGCTCAGCAAAATAAGCTATGGGTATGCGATTTTCTCGGAGGCACTTACCATAGAATGGTCTAGGTTGAAAGAGACCTCAGAGATCATCTCTTTCCAACCCTCTGCCTTAGGGAAGGACACCTCTCACTAGAGTTTGCCCAGAGCCCCATCCAACCTGGTCCTGAGTACTTCCAGGGATGGAGCAGCCACAGTCTCCCTGGGTAACCTGTTCCATTGCCTCAGCACCCTCACAGGGAAGAAGTTCCTAAAATCTAACTGAAATCTATCCTGTTTTAGCTTGAAACCATCCCCCTTGTCATATCACAAGAGTCCTTCGTAAAAATCTCCAGCTTTCCTGTAGCCCTCTTCAGGTCCTGGAAGTTGCTATAAGGTCCACTCAAAGCCTTCTGCAGGCTGAACAGCTCCAACTCCCTCAGCATGTCCTCAAGGAGAGGTGCTCCAGTCTTCTAATTGTCCTTGTCCCTACTCTGGACTTGCTTCGACAGTTCCATGTCCTTCTTACATTGGGGACTACAGAACTGAACACAGTCTTCTATGTGAGATCTCACAAGAGCAGAGGGGGAGAATCACCCCCACTGACCAGCTGTTCACACGTATTTTGAGACAGATCAGGACACAGTTGGCTTCTGGGCTGCCTTTATACATTGGCAGCTCATGTTCAGCTTCTCATCCACCAAACCCCCAAGTTTTTTTCCTTGGGACTGCTCTCAATCCATTCACCGTGGATTTGTGCTTGGGGTGCCCTTGCACTTGGACTTGTTGAACTTCATGCAGTTTGCTAAGGCCCAGTTCTCAAGCCTGTTCAGGTCCCTCTGGATGGCCTCACTTCCCTCCAGCATGTCGACCACCCCATACAGCTTGGTGTCATCAGCACTGACGGCACTAGCACTTAACCTGTGTCCATTGAGACAGGCCAATATTTTTCAGGAGAAGGCTTTTCCAGCCCAGGTGACAATACACACAGCCAGATCGGTTTGGCGTTTCTGTTTGAGTGTGACTATTTTAGACTGGAAAAAGAGATGTAGCACATTCATAGCTTCTACTTCTCAAGTTCATCTGACTACTGGAAATTCAGACAGTAAGTAGAGATTCTCAAATCAGACAGGTCTTGGATAGAACAGGTCAAAACCTCAGTGCTGGGATTCAATAATAGGAGCTCATTACTCTCTGAATGGAATAAAGCACAGGCTAACCAGTAACTGAAAACTAGTCTGATGGCAGGAAAACAATTTCCATTAGATAAATGTTGCTAAGAAAAAAGCAGAGTTGAAGTGATCTGGATCTGAAAGCCTTAAGTCTTGAGAGGGCTTCTTTTCCTGCTGGCAAGATTTAACACAGAACTAGACAAATGGTTTTGAATTTTAAAAAATATAGTATTTTCTTACTTCCTTCCTCACTTCTTTGAAACTGGTTTTGTAAATGAAAGTGACAGGTCACTTTCTTCACTTGACATCAGTGTTTAACTGGACTTTGAACCTGGTTCAGAGACTACAGAGGCATCTGTCCAGTTAGCAGCAGCTCTTCTCTCCCACTCACTTCTCCAGTGCTCTGACGCCAGAGCTCAGCATTGAACAGCATCCACGTTAATTAATTCTAATTTTAGTTCCACTTCTTTTTGACCACCAATAAGTCCATGATGCTTTGCAATCCAGAACAGGAGTATGTTCCAGTATTACAGAATTTGGCATTTTAAACCCATTTCAGCACCTATCCCAACTATCTGTTTGGCTCATGAAAAAACCTAGGTATCTGCTTTAGGGTCATGAAAAGCCTATGGGATGTTAATTCAACAGCAGTATAATTCCTGGAAGCACCCACAGTAGAGCATAGTGATGCCATTTGGTATGGAAATGGCTTTCTCTGAAGAAACAACATGATCTATTTGTCATTAAAGCATTCTGACCTTCTTTCAAGGGATCAGCTCCTACAAATGGCAGTTCTGCATGAAAATCCCTTTCTCTGAAAATCCTTTACTTTTCCCTTATGTAGCTTTTATACCAAGGGAAAACTTTCATTCTAAAAAAATCCCAACACCCCCTGCTTTATTTGCAACTTTGAAGCTTTTAGATACAGAAGTAATTACAGAACAACATTTTCGCTGGTCTCAAGGCTGTTGTCCAATTATTCCTCAGGTATTTTATAAACTAAATATATTTCAAAGAGCTGCCAAAAATACTAATTTTATTTAATTAAAGTAACAGCTACATATTTAAAACTATGCCTTTCTATGAACCCTTCTGTGATGACAGCTATTATCTGCTGTGCTTATGCTAGGCAGTGCTGGTCCTCGGGTTTATTACTGAGGAAATTAAGCATTATAGGTGGCGTCAGACCAACACTGTGCCGAGTTTCTTACCTTCAGGCACCTTCAAATTACAATAAAGCAGAGGAGACTAGCACTACCTTCCCATACAAAGCACTAAATACGACTGCAATCTTCAAAAAGGATAAGAAGGAGGACCCAGGTAACTATAGACCAGTCAGCCTCACCTCCATCCCAAGAAAGGTGACGGAACACCTTCTTGATGCTGTCTCCCTAATGACAGGAGGGTCATTAAGGAGAGTCAGCATGGCTTCACTAAGGGGAAGTCATGCTTGACCAACCTGATAGCCTTTTATGAGGGCATAACCAGGTGGATAGATGATGGCAGAGCAGTGGATGTGGTCTATCTTGACTTCAGTAAGGCATTTGACACAGTCTCCCACAGCATCCTTGCAGCCAGACTGAGGCAGTGTAGATTGGATGATCAGGTAGTGAGGTGGATCATGATCTGGCTGCAGGATAGAAGCCAGAAAGTGGTGGTCAATGCATCAGTCCCCCAAGAGTCAGTACTGGGGCCAGTACTATTCAATCTATTCATTGATGACTTGGATGAGGGATTAGGGTGCACTGTCAGCAAAATTGCTGATGACACAAAGCTGGGTGGTGTCGCCGACACCCCTGCAGACTGTGCTGCCATTCAGCCAGACCTGGACAGGCTGGAGAGCTGGGCAGAGAGAAATTGAATGAACTATAACAAGGGTAAGTGTAGAGCTTTGCATCTGGGCAAGAACAACCCCAGGTACCAGTATAGGTTGGGAACTGACCTGCTGGAAAGCAGTGTAGGAGAAAGGGACCTGGGGGTCCTGGTGGACAGCAGGATGAGCCATCAGTATGCTCTTATGGCCGAAAGGGTCAACAGCATCCTGAGGTGGATCAGAAGCAGGGTGGTTAGCAGATCAAGAGAGGCTATTCTCCCCCTCTACTCTGTACTTGTGCGACCACATCTGAAGTATTGTGGCCAGTTTTGGGCCCGTCAGCTCAAGAGGCACACAGAGCTGCTGGAGGGAGTCCAGCATAGAGCAACGAGGATGATAAAGGAAGTGGAACACCTCCCTTATGAGGAAAAGCTGAAGGAGCTGGGTGTCTAGCTTGGAGGAGACTGAGGGGTGACCTCACTAATGTCTATAAATATGTGAAGGGTTAGTGTCAGGTGGATGGACCTAGGCTCTTCTCAATGTCATTTAGTTATAGGACAAGGGGCAATGGGTGTAAGCAGGAACATAGAAGGTTCCACATAAATATGAGAAGGTAATTCTTCACAGTGAGGGTGACAGAGCACTGGAAGGGGCTGTCCGGGGCAGTTGTGGAGTCTTCTTTACTGGAGACATTTAAAACCCACTTGGATGTGTTCCTGTGTGACTTGGTCTAGGTCATCCTGCTGTATCAGGGGGATTTGACTAGATGCTCTTTCAAGGTTCCTTCCAATCCCTAATGATTCTATCATCTATGACTGAATGGGGAAACAGGGAGAACAACTTGCTTCCAGCACGGAGTACTTGTTGGCCTTTACAGATCTGATGGCTGTGTACTGTTTCTCAAGGACGGCAGGAGATTCCAGCCCAAACCTATTCCACTGGTTCACCTGGATTTTGAGTACTTGGAAGGATATTTGTCAATGTAGAAACAAAGGGGTATGATCAATAATACAGAGCCTAGCAATGGTGTAATTGTATTAAACGCTTAAGACAGTCTTTACGCATGAGACTCATCCCATTTACAGGCATTTCCAGTCTAGGAGTCACTAGACGCAAACAGAATTGTGATTAATCCCACTGTGGAGTCTCTCTGTCCAATGTATATTCTGCAGCTTAGAAGGATATTCCAAACTGTGATGAATACTCATAGCTACTACATTTAGAGAAAAGCTGACTTAGTAATGTGCTCAGCCTTATCTCTTTATAACTGATTTTGATAACCAAAAAGCAGCAAGAAATTCAAAATCCAGAAAAGCATCATTTTCTGTGGGTGCAATCACCTGAGTTCTGCTGAGGTTTTAAAGGGGCAAGTCCTGCCACAACACAGAAACTTCTGAGGCTGAACCATCATGTTGCAATAGGCTGCTAAGTTTATCTGGCTCCAAATTTGGCTGAAAGCATCTTAAAGTGTTTACAGGTACATAAAAATTATTACGGTTTTCTAAAATAATTTCATTTAGCTTCTAAAGAAAACCCTCTCTAAGCAGACAGGCTTTTGTTTATGAAGCTGACCATGATGTATTAACATTTCAAAAGCAGAGGTCAAAGTATCCATACATTTTTTGGAGGCTGACTTGTTCTCCCCTCTTTTTTGAACAGAAAACCTGCTGAAATGTTCACCTCAGTGCAATGGAACAATCACACAGAGTCTATATTTCACTTTACAAAATATGACCCTTGAAAATTATTGAACATCTTTTGGAAGTGGAACAACACACAAAACTTTAATACTTACCTCATTATCATAACACCATTTAAGCATATAGAAGAAACACAGGTATTTCTAAAAATACATCCACTAAGGGCAAAGCTACTTACTGAACATTTAGACAGAAATAGCTAAAGATATTTAACTTCCAGCACTGATACTCAAATGCTTAGACTGCTACAGAATATTCCTAAAAGGTGTTCCTGCCTTTTATACCCTACAGAAGGTTGTGGATTTTTTTAAAACAAGAGATGCAATACATATATTTTTACTCTATAATTTCCACTTTAAAGCTCAGATTATACTTTCAGCTGCAGGTTGCTGTTTACATACTGATCCAGCTGACAGCTACCATAATTTGCTTTGCCTCAACTATCTATGCTTTAATGTAAGATTTGTAAGGCTCAGCCACGTAAAGCTGCTGAATTCCAACAGGAAGGCACTATTATCTTCATATGGGCAAATTCATACATGCTATATTCTGGTATCAGCATAAGAAAAACACCGTCTTTGTATTTTAAATAAATTCTGTGCTTTTCTGCTTGAAAACTGTAAACGAACATAAGTTTTAATTAACAGGCATTTAAATCACTTTATGCAGAAGCACTATGAGCTTTCTACTTCAGGGAGGTTACCCAGGCAGGCTGCAGTAAAGTGGAAATGGAACCTTCATCCCCAGTCTGCCACCGCTGAAACATCCTCTCCCTGATGTAGGTGTTTATCGGTTAAAAAGCTTCGTTTCAGAACACATAGCAAGGTATTTTCTTTGAACCTCTTTGCAGGTTCTTGTAAACTGAAGAGGATTCAATCCCTCATAAGTCTTTTCCGAGAACTAGCAGTATTTCTTGCCATAAGAGAGACAGAAGTAACCAGGGTTAACAAAGACATGGATGATGCAATGAAATAAATCAGAAGCGTCTGTTTGTCTCTATCAGAGGAGGTCCCTGTTAGTCCCTGTCTGAAGCAGTTTTCCAGACAAAATCCATCCAGCAATGCTAAAATTCTCCCTTGCAAAGCTAAGACTGGAAAGAGGAGAACAAGAAGTTGCACCACGACTTCCAATTCTAAGTTAGGGTAAACACTGCAATTTATGCTGCTTTGACAAAACTGCAATATAGACTATAAACTCAGTAGGTAGTTTCCCCTGCTCTCCTAATAACTGCCCGGAGAAGGCTGTCAATCTGGAACAGATCTTGCAAAAACAGAAGAAAGTTGCTGTGATTTTGAGATCAGTATTTTTAAAGAAAACTAGCCATGAGAGCTCATGGTGTAAGAAAATTTAGAAAAGATAGTGCCAAGCACATTTTTTCCTAGACTCTAACAAATATCCTGTTTTCTGGACAGAAATTCCCAACGAATTTCCAGGTAGTGGATCTGGGTCTTTACTTGAACCTTCTCTAAGGCTTGGTTTCTTCAGTAGACCAACACAAAACATTCTACTGTACCAATCCTCTCCTAACTTGGGAAACAGCTGCAGCAGGCTGGATGGCAGAGCTTCCCCAATGCAGAAAGACACCCCAGTAGCAAGACCACACCATGGGTAGGAGGGAGCTGGGGTGAGAACCCCAAACTATCTGAACACAGGCACAAATGATGTGTTAGCAACACAACTTCAAGCACTTCATTTTGAAAAAACTATTGGCCTTTTTGCCTGCATTGCTGAAAAGTAAATACTGTGAGCAATACTTGAGGCTTTGGATACTTATTACAACTCTGAGCTGACACATTTCCAGATCTTTAAAGCAAAAAGTGCTGGGCAAAGAGGCAAAAAGGTGTCCAGACACATCTTGCAGCAAAGAAACAGTGACCCTAGAAAACATTTGAAAGGCAGGAGAGAACGCAGGCTGGAAGGTACTAACAATGGCAGACTAACAAGCAGCCATTAGTGCAATGGCAGAGTTAAAGCAGGGATTAGGAAGATGGGTTCAAAGGGAACATGAAGCCAAATATTCCCATTACAGGCCATTGCATAGACCAGAATGGTCCACAACATGATTAACCTCATAGCACACAACTCAGTGCAACTACTCAAAGGCTTCACAGCAGCAACCATGCGGTCACGGGTACATGGGGCTCTGAGAAATGTGCTGGAAGAAAGCATGTAAGTAGCCTTACATTTATACCCCACCTTGGTGTTTGCCAATTGTTTGGTTTGCTTATTTTTAAGCTCTAAGTGCCCACTGTTGCACAGTCACAATCCCTTGCCAGCACTGAGACACTTCTCCTCCCATGTTGAGCAGAAATTGAAAATCCAGGAGTTAAAAAAATTATTATTTGTGCTAGATCTCGTGAAGACCTTTTGAACTGCAAAAATATGAGGCTCCTTTGCCAAGGAGTTTAAGTTGCAATGTAAAAAACATGTTAGGGGCAGATTTGCTAGAAGAATTGGTTCAACTTCTTTGCAACAAAGATGAGGTTTCCCTTGGTTTGTGCCCACTATAGCTCGGACTCTGTAGGCTTTGCGTAACATTCACCACCACCATGCACAACACAAATACCACTACACATTTCCACAGCTTCCAAATCAATCCAGTCTTTTATTCTACACGGATCACCTAGCTCATTCCCAAAAAAATCATTCTTTATCTACATCTAGCACTGCACAAGGAGGAAAGTGGCTTCTACTGTACTGATCAGAAGCAAAATGACAAACGAGAATCCTTCCAGGGTCATCCGGGACTATTAGTATCTACTTACTGAGACCACTGGTATAAGAAGAAATAAGGAGCTTCATAAGAAGCTCTCTCAAAAGTGCAAGGGGAACAATATTAATACATTAAAAAAAATACAGAGTTAACTACACTGAAAGTAAAGCTCAGTACACACCAAATCTTCCAACAAAATCCTCTGCTGCAGCCCCCCGATTTCTAAATATGTGTTTTAAAACCTGAATTCAGACAAAGTATTACCATGTCACATCTGACTAGCAGGAGGTACCAACATAGACAGGATGACAGGACCACCACAAACAACAGAGGCAGAAATGTTTTGGGGTTGTTTCTCAGGTCTCAGCATCTGGTGGAATTTTATCACATCAGCACAGGAACATTCACAGAATCCCAGAAAGGTCTGGGTTGGAAAGGACCTTAAAGATCATCTAGTTCCAACTCCTACATGATGTCCAGTGAAGAATGATGAACAGCAAAGAATTGGTGCAACCACAGTTAAAATATCCTCTGTAGTTTGCCACTGATACTTTACTAGGGCACAGCACATCAGAAAGTCCCAATCACAGCTAACAGGCTGCTCCTGACTCAGACTGGTAACTAGTATCGGCTCCCAGTGCTGCTGAGCCTGGCACAAGGTGGAGAAGCAAGAGGTCCTGTCTGGTCCCCAGCTCCACAGTGCTATGTCTCACTTCCCTTCTGCATTCAGTACGCTGAGCTCTTCCTTCTGTGCATGCTTAATCCACTAAGCATCCTGTGAGTACATGCTTAGAGTCTAATGACTTCGCTTGATCTTGCCTCTTTCAGTACTGAAGCTGGGAATTAATGAACATAAACCTCTGCTGCCACCACCACATCCTTCACATTAGGGAGCACAGCCCAACAACATAAACTACAAGCAGTCAATGCAGACAATGCACCAACAGGAGACTCCTATAACACACTGCAGTGCCTTACTCCCATGTGTAGACTTTCTTACTGTAGAAGCAGTCCAGCAGTAGGAATGCTTCTACCAGGGATGAGGAAATCCAGCCACCATTGGTGCTAAGAGCAGTGGCAACTTAAGGACCAAAATCTTAACACCAAATCTGGGGATTAATTTTACTCAGCTTTCTCTCCTTGTACCTTTGCACTGAGGTCTTGGCAAAGCAAAATTACACTCCTATAAAAGAGAATTCATATCTATTTTAATATCTTTTAAAAAGCTATGTAAAAGCAAAGAATCTGGAGGACATGTTGTATTTTTCAAAGCATCCTATAATGCAGTATGAAAGGACAAGCAGCCTGTAAGGCTTTGTTTGACAGCTACATACACACCAACACTTGTCACTGTTTCAGTTAGACAGATAACAATAAAATAATCTCACTCTGAGTTGACTGCTAATGAATTAAACTAATTCCCCCAAATCGAGTCAGTTTGGTCTATGATAGTAACTGGTGAAGGATCTTCCTGTCCTTATCTCAGCCCACAAGCCTTTCATTGTATTTTGTCTCCCTTGTCCAGCTGATAAGGGGAGTGACAAAGCAGCTCTGGTGAGCACTCAGCTTCGAGCCACCACAAGTTAGTTCTTCACATTGCTGTTCAGAGCATTTCAAAACATCAGTAAATTCTTTCCTGGTGCAAGGTAGATCAGTATCTTGCAGGTGCCACTGTTTCACGGACATACATGGCATTCTCTTCATCAAACACCTACTACAGGGGTTTGATCATCCTGTATGCCAGAGACAGCATCTTTTCTTTTTGCTTTCATGAAAGGAGAATTACCATTTCAGTGAGAATATGAACAGCATGCCAACACAGAAAAGGTGGTAAATATTTAACATTATGAAAAACTATTTACCTTTTAAAGTGCAAGATGCTGGCAGAACAGTCTCCTCTCTCTTCTACTCTGCTTTACTGAGTTGTCCTTTCTTCTGCAGGGCCAAGAGTTTAACAAGTAACTGAAACTTGGCCGACAACCTCATGAGGAAATGAGAATATGGGCCAAGTTTCACACCCCCCACAGAAAGTCTAAGAGTAGATGCTATTTGCTGCAAAGCTGTTCTGTAATTTTGCTGTTTCACAACAGACCAACGTTACATTCTGGCTATAGAACGTCAATGAAAACAACACTTCAAAAGGAACATGCAATGTGTGACCAGGAAAAACTGACATTGCAGGGGCCTCCTGCCACAACTATCATGGAATAATGCCCCTCTAGAAAATCTGTCCATCATTTTAGGAAGTACCATGAACTGGAAGCTTTAAGCCTGGGTGATTTAATTCACCCTTAGCATAAAGTGCAGGAGAAATGTTTCATAACCAAGAACCACACATGGAGTCAGTAACACCATTTCATTTTCTTCAGCTGTTTGGGTTTTTTTTCCCCCACTGTAACCCAAACAGGGAAAAAACCCAAATCAATACACAGCAGCCTTGCTGTTGCAACAAGCTCCCTCAATTTTAAGTAGCAGCAATAGAAACAGTTGTAAACCAAAAAGTTGATTCCAAATCATATTTACTGCATTTGTAGCATAACCCAGCATCTTCCTTTTCCACTTGGCAAGAACAAGCCAATTAGAACACTGCATCCTTGAGCTCATCTCCAGTCTTCAAACCCGCACCCTTGTTTAGAGAGTTAAAAGTAAAGAGGACCCAAAGGCATTTGGCGTCAGTGAAGGAAGCACAGCACCGATTCAGGGACTGAGCAGTGGTAGGGGAACCAGCACTACCCAGCTCAATTCCCACAGCTATCAGGTACATTCTCAGCCTCTTGGGATTTGGACACTCTGGAGTAAGAAAACAGTCAAAAGTGCTTTGGTGCTTTTGAAGAATGAGCCCAAGTTTGGCAGTTTGCCCTTCATCCTTAAACGGAAGCTTTAAAATTTCATATAGCAGGAATCTCTACACCAGTAATAATTCAACTTGTAAGTACTGGAAGCTATTCAAGAAAGTGAATCCCAGGCACTAAATCAGACTAACTTATCTTTTATTCATACCACACCATGAATTTCTTTAAAAGCAGCAAATACAGGTTAAAACGACTGTTGTGTCCCTTCTCTTCAGTTCTTTTTCAACCTGATAACAAGCATGTTTGCTTCTGCTAGTGCTTCCTAGGTTGAATAGCTGTTAGCACATATAAACCCAACCCATTCCACTGCTCCATGCAGTGAGCAGAGTAGAGTAATTCACTACAGGATTTCAAATTATATTTGCACACAGCGATCAGTATGAATGTAACACAAATCCACTCCAAAAGCGGCACAAAGCAAACCCATGGGCTCAGTTCAGCCGTGACCATTGTGGCTCAGGTCCACAGAAAGACTCAAGAGGTTTAACATACCACAGAACCTGCTATTGTCTGTAAATGAATGCCAGGAGATGGCCAAATTTCAGCCATAAAGAAAAACACAGAGCAAAATTTCAAACCAAGTTAGAAGGCAGTTTCCTAAAGTTCACTTTGTGATAAAAATAGATAACTTACCAAATTCCTCAGTTTGGTTAATTAAGAGTAACTAATTTTGGTTAATTAAGACTAGTTAGTCTCAAATAGTTAACTTCACAAACATTTGATAAATTTACAAGTGTCTACCTAACTGTAGCATTTCTCCTCCCTATGCCCACACAACCCTTGAGGAATGCGAGGTACGTACTTAGGATTCACAATAAGCTTCTAAATATCTTGGTTGAATAACAGAAATAGTATCTGATAGCACCCAAGCACAGATAGAACACAAGAAACAGCTCATGGAAAAATGGAAAAAGCCTTTCAAGTATCAAAGTACTTTGCTAGGAAGTAAAACAACATTATCCAGCATCAGTGTAACAAATCTCTGTCCTGGGTCTTTCAAAGCAAGCGTTCAGTGATGTATTAGCAGACATCAACCTGAGTCATAGGATGGTTCTCTTCATTTTTTTTGTCTTCTTGCTCTTCCCATCTTTGTCTCTGCCTGTGGTGTAAAGAGGGAAGAACCACTTCCTCCAAGAATTTCAATGAATACTTACCTATTCCAGTGGCTTCCAACATTTTTGTAAGATCTTTTGACTCAGCTGCAAGCAGATCTCTCAATGTTCTAAACAAGGAAATTTGGTAAGTCTGACCAATAAGATTCCCCAAATTCCCAATTCAATTGGTTTGGGAAAAAAGTCCCTAAGGCTTGAACAAAGAAAACCGCAGACAGGACTGTCCATCCAGCCAAACACAACCAATGCTGCTTGATGGGTGTTTGACACAACCAGTCCAGCCAAACTGGACCAAACTCCAGAAGATGAAACATTCCTGATTGGTTTAATAAGGGAGCAGCTGTCCTTCCTCCACCAGGAGTCATTCTGATTTGGAGAGGATTGAAAAGAAAAACCCGAGATGCAAGGACAACTCAAGCAAACTCTTGCAGCTTTTATTAGAGAGCATCAGCACTGACAAGGGTTCTCAGAAACAATCCTTTTGAAGGGAGGTGAAAGATACAGACTTTAAAGATGTTAAGTTAGTTCTCTGCCAACCGACAAAAGGCAATTAGAACTTCAATGCTGATTTCCAGTAGCTACTCATTTGTTCACAAGCAGGAAGTACTAATGAGACACACAAAAAACCAGTTTGCACAAGGGGGCAATGTCTTTAGTTTTAAATCCAGTCAAAACACTGAAGAAGTGCATCTTCCTTTGACAGGAAAAATGAAGAGGGGCAGGTATAAAGCCTCTTTGAAGTGAGAAGGCAGCAGTTTTTGAGCTTCAATCAGCCAGTTAGACCAAGGCTCATCTGATTTGACACAGGAAAGAAAACTACTGCAAAAGCCCTAGAAGCACCAGCCACAGAGCAGTCTGCCGGTGTCATACTATTCCTACCCTATCTCTGGCGATATTCAGTTCAGCAGAACACTACTGATTGAATTATCTTTTCATCCTGGAGCAATAAATTCCCTTTTCACTCTGGAGCTGTACTACCTCTTTCATCACCATTTCCCACAGTAGCACTCCCCTGTGATGCAGTGAAACACCAGGCCCAGTCTTCTGCACATCCCTTCATCTTGGGAGAGGCAGGCTAGCAGAGAGGAGGCATTAATTTGAAATAAGATTGTGGTTATTCACTTTGTTTCCCATGAGTTCATTTATATCCCAGAGCTGCCAATTTCTTATTCCAGAAACATGATTGTGGTTTTTCACAGGAGCTTTTCATGAACAGTTGAGGGCTTGTTTGTCCTTCAACATAAACTCTTATCATCATTTACAAAATCGTTTGGATACAAGCAGTCCAGGCTGAGCACTGATTTCACCACATCACATGCTTTCCTTTCAGAACATACTTGGATTCACAATTTCTTCAGAACCACAGCTCTGCTGCTGCTTCACACGTGAGCAAGTGAAAGAAGTTCTGAGGCTCAGTCTTCAGCTGGACCGTGACTGCTGTCAGCTACTAATACTACTTTGACAGGGCCAAAACATAACCAGGAGAACCCTCTGGCTTCCAACTGCAGCAAAATATCTGAACAACCTCACTCAGCTGGCAAGCTTAACATCAGATTTAGGCAAATGGGTATAAAACCGCTGGAACAGCCCCACATTCACTGTAGTGGAGTTGGCAGTATCCTGGTCCTAGTGGCTGTGGAACTGTTCAAGTGAAAACATCTGAACCACCTCAATCAGCAATAGAATTCAAGCCCTACATGTATTTAGATGTATATGGAACGTGCATACATGCCCACAAAAATCATCCTCTCTTGCAGAACTAGAAATTAACAACATCTAATTTAATATAGTCAGTCCATGGTGGAGAGACTGAACAAAACAATCTCTCTTCACTAGGGAAAATACTCTGTCTTGCTACAGGACCGTTTCTCCAGTGGAAAGCTAAACCTTCACAGCATTCCAGAATGCAGAACTGAGAGACAGGAGTGTTTTTTTAGCATAGTGATAGACTATCTACAGAAACAGATTCACAGCGACCTGGTGGCTGTGAGAACAAAGGGAGATACAAAAAGTACATGAGAAATGCTGAGTTCTCCCCAACAACACCCAGCACACTTCCTAAAAGCAAAATTTGTATTTCAAGTATGTCTGAATGTGCAACAAAAAAACCCCAAGCTTGGGACCATTTCACAGATTTAAAAAATATAACTCTCATAATTTGTATGAATCCATATACCACAACAGCAAGAAACTTTCAAGGATTAGTTTTTGTATGTTGCTCTGACTTTGGGAAGGAAACGGGCAGAGGAAGAGCCTTCCCAGCACCATTTCAGTTTATCGCAAAGCTAATCTCCATTGTAAGAATGGGGTAGATAAGCCTGTGTGGGCCTGGGCAAGAGCTAAACATGCCTGCAGTCACTCTGCAGGAAAACCTGTACTGAAAAGAAGCATCGCCAGTATTCACCCCACAGAAAAACCCACACAGCAAAGTGGCATCTCCAATATACTTGCCATCAGCTGGCAACTGAGTTCAAAATGCTTCTCCTGTCTTGTAGAAGTTGAATATCTAAATGCTTTGAATATCTAAACCACACTCTACCCAATACTATGGGGGTTTGTATAGCGTGGCCTTAGAAGCTGGTGGAATTTACATTGCTGGGTTCTG
Organism: Rhinopomastus cyanomelas; assembly: GCA_013400115.1. Taxonomy (NCBI): domain Eukaryota; kingdom Metazoa; phylum Chordata; class Aves; order Bucerotiformes; family Rhinopomastidae; genus Rhinopomastus; species Rhinopomastus cyanomelas. The sequence goes on along the minus strand of VXBP01005459.1, from coordinate 17,244 downwards.
TGCCTGCCCTGTTTTTCAGCCTCAAAACCAGTATTAAGTGCATTAAGCTTGAGCAACAGTGCACAGAGGCCTGATGTTAATATTACAAAAGGACAACATCACTCCAAATCCCCATAATCTTCAAACGAGCTCCTAGAGCCAGAGCAGTAGCTCTCAGGAGTAACTGATCCTGTAACTCAGGACATTACAGGATCACTGAGCTCAACTCTGGTGTTGAGCACTGCAGTGCCTACTCACTAAGTGGGAAGATTTCTGCCAATGGGATTTATAATGCTTAGCTCCTCAACATCACGGCCATTTAATCACCACAGTAAGTAACCTAGGAGCTACTTAACACTTGACAGTAGCAGCAGAAAACAATTGAGGAGAATTAAAGACAATTCCTATATTAAACTGAAGAGATAACCAGGCAATCAAGAAATAACAAACACAAAAGATCAATAGTGAATTTCGCATCTCACCTTCCGTGAAGAACAACAAGGTATTTTCAAAGACTAGGAACAGCTGTATTTAACGCAGGAGAAAAATACAGGAGTTTTTCATCAAGTCTACCTTCAGTCCCAACTGTTCCCCATTTTCTGGAGCTATTGGAACATTTTATACATTAACGTTCACCTACCCAGAAATAAAATCTACTTGTGCACAGAAGAGCAAACACAAGTCAATTCTTACTGAACTCTCAATGCTGTTTCACCCTGTCCACATATAAAACCCATCTGAATATAAAAACCTCCATTTAGTTCTAAGCAAGTACCTCATTGCCTTTACAAACAACTTATTTCAACAGTATCTTTTACATCCTACACTGTCGATCAGTTCCCAGTCTTGTTTCTTTACCTTGCGACAAATTTAAAGGCAACACGAGGCTCCTCAGTGTGTTGTTCTGCACAATTGAGTCCTGTACCTTCCCTCCAGCTGAATGTGACACAGGAAAATGATTTGGTTGCAGAGACTCTCTCTTCCTAGACCCCTGAAGCATATTAAAGCTGCAACTTGGGAAGTGACACGACTGACTGGAGAATGCTTCCCAAAGAAACAGAACAGTTTCAGTGTTGTACTATTAAAATCTATTTATTGTCTAATCTACACTATTAGAATGAAGGCTAAACCTCGTGTGGGTTTTTTTGGATTTAGGTTGGACTGGATGATCTTTAAGGTCTTTTCCAACCTCATCATTACTGTAATACTGTGATGCCATCAGAATGCGGTACGGTCCATAGTCTATTCCATACACAGTAAATGGATGACACCATATACTCCAGTCCTTAGCCCTACAGTAAAGAGAAAAGCCTGAAGCTCTATCAGTGTTTGAAACAGCTTTTCAAGCACTTATTCCACCACCTGTACAAGAAACAAACCTACTACACACTGATTCTGCACTGGTACCACCACCTAACACCATTGTGTTCATTTCTGAGGAATTTTTTCTTTCCCTGCTTTAAACACACAGACTTATTTTCCTCCTAACCAGTGCTGCAGAGCTTCAAATGGTAGCGCATAAATACGGACTGTTTTCCTTAAATATGTACTTGGTTGTTTTCTAGGCAATTGAACTTTTCAGACAAAAGTATCAGCTGAAGAGAGCAAACATTTGAATGGTATTCAGTACAAAAAAATTGATGACTAACAGAACAAAGTGGTGTAATTTCAAGAGCTGTACTTTATAATCATCATTTTGAGCAGAGCAGGGAACAGCAGCACAAGCAGCAGGGGTACAAACCAAACACTTGCTGCAAAGAAACAGGAGTTGATTACAGAGATTCTGTAGCCTCATACAGCTGACACATTTATAAACCACCCTTGGGGTGTTCAGATCTATGATAAGAGCTTTGGAATCCTTGGGAGCAGGCGGGACATCCCTGTGCAGAAAAAAGGTTCACCAGCACCTATTGTGTCCAAGACACAAAGCAGTGTATGAAGCGAGCTCCTGCCTGTCCCCCTCAATCCAGCGCTCCCAGACTTGTAGTGAAGCCTTGCTCACACCTGACAAGCCATGTGTGCCCTGATGCAAGCTGCACGGGGCTGATCGCTATTTGGGTCCTATAGCAGGAGAATTGCTGGTACAACTGCCAGACATTACGAAACACGAATAGAGGAGTGTGTAGCGGAAGCTTAATTTCCACTGCTACCAAGGTCTTCATTAGGATCCCAACAGGCAGCGTTCCTACTGCTGCCCTGGTAATTGACTGCCCAACCCTCCGTCTTGTGTAAATCTCCGATCAAGGCTGCACTTTATGCATATAAAACTTTAATGCACTGAAGAAGGTGTGCAGAGTCTAACAAAAAGCACATGCAATTTGTGCCTGGCTGCAAACTGCAATAATAGCCTTAAAAAACATTCCTTCTATCCTCACTAGGTGAAAAATCAGTCATACCAAGGCAGGCAGCAGACTGCTTATGCATAATTTAAGAGTCTCATTTAGTTTCTACCAAGTCAATGAAAAATCTCCTACAAACCTTAATGCCAAATGAATTGGGCCACAGGGACTGAACCACACAATTCCTGGTTCCTAGGCTGGTTCTTTGTACCAGCTGAACTTTGCAAAGGGAGATGAGCAACTCTGCTTACCTCCATTTTTGCTCTTAGCTCAATTAAAATGAAATTAATTTAAAGCAAAAACTGGAAACAAGAAGTAAATCCAAGCATCCTATAAACAGAAGAATCAGTTGGAAGGACAGCAGAGTCATGGTTCAGGTCACTGAAGTGGTTGGTACAACATAATTTGGTGGGGTGGGAGGGGTCAGGTGTGTGCAAAAAGGCAAAGATGTTTATGCCGCCCAGATCACACCAAATAGACTCAGCAATTTTTCCAATTAAAATAAATAGGAAACCAAACACACCCCATCACCCAAAACAACCCACCAGCAAAAAGAAAACCCAAGTCAGAAGCTTTTTTGCCACAACTGCAGTATTAATTAGGATGAGGCAGAAGGGAGAAGAGCCAGTTCTTGAAGCACCTGCCACACTGTGCACAGCAGTGAGATGCTAGGAGGTCAAAACAATTAGAACCTAAACCAAGTGAAAACATCAGAAAACTGGTAGCAAGGTACAAACAGTCTTTACAAAAAAGCTTCATAAAAAGCTCTCACGTAAAGTATTCTGCCACAGGCAGAGGCTCACTCCAGTGTTGCAGTCACACAGCCTAGCATCGTGTGCTGCAGTAACAGGTACCTTTTGATGGTGTGTGAATTAGCGTGAAGCTGCTCTATCTGAAAATGTCCAGATTTGTGGCTAGCAGCTACTAATGACACAGTGTGGGCTATGGGTAAATCAGGAATTTTCCCAAGCTCTGCAATCCAGAGCATGAAGCTTTCTGGTTCAGACAGGAAAGATGAGCAGTTTTTCTGCTCATCTTAATCCTACATTTTTGTGTTACCTCAGTGCTGTCTCCTTACACATTACGAAATAAGTCACTGCTCTTCAAAAGTTTTAGTCAGCAATTAGCTTTGGGTTCAAGCTCCTTTTTGTTTTAAGTGGTGCAAGGAGTGAAAGAAACTTAAAGTGGCTCTTTTCTGCGAAGAGCTGTTCTGTTCCCGCACTGCACTGCCCCGGCACTCAGCACTGCTGCTTGACTTTCAGATCTGCAGCTCGACCTCAAACATTTGTCAGGCTTCATCCTATTGTAGAGATCAGACTGCCCACAGAGCTGAGAGCTTTGAGAATGTATTTTTAGAGGCTGAAAAGAAAAAATCTAAGGCCACCTCTCCTTAGTTCTGATGGGACATCCCAGCCCTGTTTCACCTGCAGAGATTCTTTAGGTATTTGATTTAAGAACAGCTATAATGTTATGCTGGGGTTTTTATTAAAAGGGTCATCTTGGATCTGTCTGTGGAGTCATCTCAGTGTGAACCCACACTTATGTGAGCAAACCAGCCCCAAGATCCTTCAAATATTTCAATATTTTCTCAGATTTGCATTTTTGAGAAGTCTGAGGAAACCAAAACCTATACCAACTCCACAGCACTCATCTTGTGAAGCAGGAGGAGACACTTGGCCTAATTCTGTGTCCTGTCTCACACCTAATTTCTGCAAGTTCCATCCAAAAAAATTATAGACAATATTTCCCATATAAACTTGTGTACTGAAGTGGAGGACTACATTCTTTTTGCCACAGAGCCATTTCCAGGCCTTGACTGGAAGCCTGTGAAGTCTTGCACTACCTCCAAAGTGAGCAACAAGTCTGCCCCAGCATCTGCATGAAGTATTTCAGCCTCACAAATGTGACTACAGGCAGAGATTTCCCATGTAGCTCACTTTTATGTTGATACAGTGGTTTTAAAGACACATTTTGAGTATATCAGTGTTACAAAGCTCTTTCACACTGCATTAAAAAGATTGAACCATCCATTAGCCTCGTGTATCTCTGCATTATAAAATATTTCTCAAGAGCATAGATTACAGGGTCCTTACTGCTGAAGCTGGCTCATCACAGCCAGGATTGGGAGCTGCCTAATCTCTTAAGTGGTTGAAGTCAGCTCTTTCAAACCATACGAGCTGCTGTGTGTTGAAAAAGAACCCATACAAATGGTCTCCTACCAGCTCTCCACAAGGGCTTTGGGCAATAATCTGCAGCCCAATTTGCACACAGCACATGCACATAAAAAGCAAACACGAAGCCATGAATGGTAGGTAGCAGTTAACAGTAGATAGTAGTTAATCTCTTGCTGTAAATTCACAAGCAACTTACAGCACACCTTGTGAACAGTTGTGTGAGAGGAAGGAGGTGCTGTAGAACCATGCCTGTGACAGAAACTCATCCTCTTAAAAAGATCATACTTCAGTAAAGAGGTTGTTCATTAGGATCAGACAAATTTTTGATTTCTATGTATTTTTATTTATCGCATCCTGTTCTCCTACAGCACTTAATACCAGGAAGAACTATCCTTAAAATCTGCCCTCAGCCAGGATTAACAAAGACTGTCACTTCTTGCCTTGTTCCTCTCTCCTTTGAGGATAGAAGAAATTCCACTTTGTAGGCACCAGGTAAGGTTACCCAGCTATCCCTCTTTTTTCTCCCTACCACCATCCTCTTGGCTAAAGCACCACCAGTGTGGCAGATTCTGAACCTTCCACATCCACAGTATCTTTTCTTATGAGGAAAATCAATACAGAAGTGGACGCTGAGGTAGTTGGGGGCACGGGAACAGGTTTCTTGGCCACCCAGCTAAGAACCATAATAAATTCCAAGCCACTGCACTAGAGTTATTGGTTGCTAATGATGTATATTTCAGGTGCAGTCTAGGAAACTGCAGGTTAATTTCAGTGATTTAGCTTAAAGGTTCTCTCTGCGTGATTTGTTCTGTTTTGTTGGGGTTTGGTTTTTCGGTCTTGTAGGGTTTTTTACTGGTTTGTGGTTTGGGTTTTCTTGGACTTCCAAGGAATGACTTCTGCAACAAAAACCAAGCCAAAAAATCAAAAGTGGTTGGTATTACTGGCTGATGCTTCAAAAGGAAGGAAACTGAAACCCCAGGTATAATCTAACTGATGTACAATTTGTTCCTACACTTCTCCTGCCTCATTGCCATTGTGTTTGCCTTTTTCTCGATCCCCACACGCCCTCTCAAGAGCTTAGCTACCCATAAACCCCATACCTGCCTTCTTCACACTTGACATTTTGGCCTCCAAATGCATTTACTGTTTGCTGTAAACAGTTCTTTCCCCAGAAGACAAAGAGCTGTCATCTAAGAACTATCTGAACTATCAGGTGAAAAGCACCTAAAGGACACTGAGAACCAGACTGATTTCTTGTACCACCTGGAAGGAAATGTCAGCTGATGGCCATACAGCTCCATGGAGGATGAGAAACTGCATCCATGTTAGGAATAAAATTACTTGTAAGGTTATTGCTTAAATACATTGAAGATTCTGGTGCTGGACACATCTTTTGTAGGTGTACTGTGAAAGAAGCCTAAGTAGAAAGGTTGACTGGAGGCAAATTCAAGGCGATGGCATGGCAGAAGGCAAGTACTCTCCTTGCCTGCCTCACCTCCCTGGGCGCCTCTGAGAAATAGATATGAACCCCTCCTGGAAGACAGTCAGCCTAACAAGAATATTGATGATAGGCAACCTATTCTGGAGTTGTTATCACAATTGGATAAATCAGACAGGCCTTCCAGTGATATGATAACCTCATTCACAAAGAAGAAGAGAAGGGTACTAGTTATCAGAGACTCAGTTCTGAAGGGAACTGGAATTCCAGTATGCAGCGTTGACCCTCATGACAGGGAAGTCTGAAGTCTACCTGGAGCCCAAATCATTGATATCACTAATATGCTCCCTAATCTGGAGAAATCAGCTGACTACTAGTCACTGCTGATCTTCCAGACAGGTGGGGAGGAAGCTGTATTCCATAGCCTGAGGGGAATGAAGAAAGACGTCAAGGCCTTAGGATGTTTGGTGAAAGAGTCTGGGGTGCAAATTATATTCTCCTCATTACTTCAATTTTGGGGTGAGGACACAAGCTGGAATAGAAGGATTCAGGCCATAAATGCCTGGCTATGAGACTGGTGCTATGGGCAGGGCTTTGGGCTATTTGATTATGGCTGCTTTTGTAAGACACCAGAGCTGACAGTTACACATAAGAAAGGTTTATCTCAGAAGGAAAAAAGGGTTCTGGGGCAGGAATTGGCAGGGCTCACTCAGAGGGCTTTAAACAAGATTCAAAGGGAGGTGAGATTCTTGCTAGGTGGCCACCAGTGGGGCAGCGCTCTGGTCTTGATGAAGACCATGAGGCCTCCCACCGTTCTAGGGTGAAATAAGAGCACTCAGCTCCCTCCCTGAAATGCCTGTGCAGCATGGGGAACAAGCAGAAGGAGTTAGAAATCTGTGTCCAGTCAGGTGATTATGATGTGGTGGCAATTATGGTAACATGGTGGGATGGATCACATGACTGGAATATGGTCATGGGTGACTATGTCCTTTTCAGGAGGAACAGGTCAGCAAGGCAGGGTAGTGGAGTTGCTCTTTACGTGAGAGAGCAACTGGAATATATTGAGTTCTGTACAGGGGTGGAAGAAGAGAGAATTGAGAGTTTGAGGGTGTGGATTAATGGGCAGGCTGGCATGGGTGACACTGTTGCGGGTGTCTATTACAGGCCACCAGATGAGAATGAGGAAGTGGATGAGGCCTTCTACAGGCAGCTGACAGGAGCTTCACAGATACAGGCAGTGGTTATCATGGTGGTATTTGATATTTACTGGAAGAGCTACTCAGCCAACCACCCACAGTCCAGGAGGCTCCTCCAGTGACTTGGTGACAATTTCCTGATGCAAATGGTGAGGGAGCCCTCCCCCAAGAAGGAGGGTCTGGCAGAAGCAGTGGAAGTGGAGGGGAGCCTCGGTTGCAGTGACCGCGAGATCGTGGAGTTCAGGTTTTCATGTGGCAGGAACAGAATACCTAGCAGAATCACAACCCGCAACTTCAGGAGGGCCAACATTGACTTTTTCAAGAATTTGGTAGGGGAAATCCCATGGGACAGGGATTTCCCATGAGGCAGGTAAAGGGACCCAAGATAGTTGGTTAACATTCAAAGACCACTTCTTTGAATCACAAGTGAAGAGCATCCCAACAGGTAGGAAGTCAAGGAAAGGAGCCAGAAGACCTGCATGGTTAAACAGGGAGCTGCTGGGCAAACTGAAGAGGAGGAAGAAAGTTCATAGGTCATGGAAGGAGGGAATGGCCACTTGGGCTGATTATAAGGCTCTGGTGAGAGAATGTAGGGATGCAACTAGGAAAGCCAAGGCCTCCTTGGAATTCAACCTTGCAAGAGAGGTCAAGGGCAACAAAAAGGGCTTCTTCAAATACATTGCAGGTAAAACTAAACCTAGAGGCAATGTAGGACCCCTGCTGAATGAGGTGGGTGCCCTGGAGACAGAGGAGACAGAGAAAGCAGAGACACTCAACACCTTATTTGCCTCTGTTGATACTTCTGGGGCTGTCCTGATATCAAGCCCCAGACTGCTGAGGCTCCAGAGGAAGTCGAGGCAAGAGAGGAGCGTGCCTTGGTTGATGAGGACTGGGTTAGGGATCAGTTGAGCAAACTGGATGGACATAAATCAATGAGCCCTGATGGGATGCACCCACAAGTGCTAAGGGAGATGGCAGAGGTCATTGCTAGGTCACTATCCATCATCTTTGCTAAGTCACGGGAATAAGGAGAGATGCCTAGGGACTGGAGGATAACAAATGTCACTCCAAACTTCAAAAAGGGTAAGAAAGGGGACCCAGGTAACTGTAGACCAGTCAGCCTCACCTCCATAGCAGCAAAGGTGAGGGAGCAAGTTATCCTTAACATTGTCTTTAGGCACATCAAAGACAAGAGGGTCATTAGGGACAGTCAGCATGGCTTCACTAAGGGGAAGTCATGCTTGACCAGCCTGAGAACTTAATGGCAGAGCAGTGGATGTGGTCTATCTTGAGTCAGTAAAGCATTTGACACAGTCCCCACAGCATCTTCGCAGGCAAACTGAGGCAGTGTGGACTGGATGATTGGGTAGTGAGGTGGATCATGATTGGGCTGCAGGATAGAAGCCAGAGAGCAGTGGTCAATGGGACAGAGTCTAGCTGGAGGCCTGTATCTAGTGGAGTCTCCCAATGGTCAGTACTGGGACCAGTCCTATTCAATCTATTCATTAATGACTTGGATGAGGGATTAGGGTGCACTGTCAGCAAGTTTGCTGATGACGCAAAGCTGGGTGGTGTCGCCGACACCCCAGCAGGCTGTGCTGCCATTCAGCGAGACCTGGACATGCTGGAGAGCTGGGCAGAGAGAAATTTAATGAACTATAACAAGGGTAAGTGTAGAGCCTTGCATCTGGGCAAGAACAACCCCAGGTACCAGCATAGGTTGGGCACTGACCTGTTGGAAAGCAGTGTAGGAGAAAGGGACCTGGGGGCACTGGTGAACAGCAGGATGACCATGAGCCAGCAATCTGCCCTTGTGGCTAGGAAGGCCAACAGCATCCTGGGATGGATCAGAATCAGTGTGGCTAGTAGATTGAGGTTCTTCTCCCCCTCTATTGTTCCCTGGTGAGACTGCATATGGAATGTTGTGTCCAGTTCTGGGCCCCTTAGTTTAAGAAGGACATGGATCTGCTGGAGGGAGTCCAGAGCAGAGCCACAAAGATGATTAAGGGCGTAGAGCCTCTCTCTTATGAGGAGAGGCTAAGGGAGCTGGGTCACTTTAGCTTGGAGGAGACTGAGGGGTGACCTCGTTAATGTTTATAAATTTGTGAAGGGTGGGTGTCAGAAGGATGGAGCCAGGCTCCGCTCAGTGGCATCTAGTCATAGGACAAAGGGCAATGGGTGTAAGCTGGAATATAGAAAGTTCCATATAAATATGAGAAGGAACTTCTTCACAGTGAGGGTGATGGAGCACTAAGAATGGGCTGCTCAGGGGGGTTGTGGAGTCTCCTTCACTGGAGACATTTAAGACATTAATGAGGTCACCCCTCAGTCTCCTCTTTTCCAGGCTAAAGAGACCCAGTTCCCTCAGCCTCTCCTCATAAGGGAGGTGCTCCATCTCCTTAATCGTCCTCGTTGCCCTACACTGGACTCTCTCTAGCAGCTCCACATCTCTCTTGAACTGAGGGGCCCAGGACTGGACATAATACTCCAGATGTGCTCTCACCAGGGCAGAGTACAGGGGGAGCTCCCTGGGGAGAAAAGAGTCACCTGAGCAGAGGATCTGGTGGGTGCAGCAAATAGTAATATTCTAGGATTTGATCTCCTATATGGCAGGGTGTGGAAACTCCCTGATGGAACAGTATGGAGTTTTGCTAGGCAGTGTGAACCAAAAACTATTAATTTGTGGGGGATGGCTATACCACTTCCCCCATCTAAAATTACAAATACAAAACAGTACCCCCTGCTAGCAGCTGCACAGTCAGGTACTGATGGGGTGGTGGCAGACTTGGAGAAAAGAGACATTATTAAGCGCCATCATTCTCCATATAACTCTCCTGTCTGGCCAAATAAGAAGGCCAATGGACAATGGCGACTCACAGTTGATTATAGGCAACTGAATGCAAATACTGCTTTGCTGACAGCAGCTGTGCCAAAAATGGCCACATTAGTAACTCAAATTCAGGGAGCATCCTATTCCTGGATGGCAACCCTGGATATTAAGGGTATGTTTCTAATGATACCTCTTCAGGAAAATGATGAGTCAGTTTGCATTCACTGGGAAGAGAATACAGTACACCTTTAATAGGTTACCTCAGGGGTACAAACATTCTCCCACCATTGCCCACAATGCATTGGCAAAGGTTTTAAAAGAGATTGTTAACCTTCCAGATGTCACAGTATATCAATATATTGATGACATACTGATAGGAGGGGAAAACCCTGAGGAAGTCCAGCAGGCCATGACAAACATACATGGAAAACTGACAGCCTTAGGGCTGGATATCCCTGAAGCTAAATGTCAGGGACCAGCTCGAGAAGTTAAATTCTTAGGAGTATGGTGGATAAAAGGAGCTGCTGCTGTTCCCCCAGACACCGTGGAAAAGATAGAACAGGGCCAGAACCCAGCTGACTGAAAGGAATTGCAACAAATTTTAGGGACGTTAGGCTACTGGCGCAAACACATACCTGGCTTTTCTATTGTCGCCCACCCATTATACTCAATTTGCTAAAAAAGGGTAGATCGTGGAAATGGACTGAGCAGCATGAGATAGCACTGAATTTACTAATAAGGGAATCGAGAATTTTCCAGCAGTTGGGTCCCTTACATCCAACTGATCCAATCCATGTAGAATGGGGATTCAGTGAACATGGTTCACACTGTAATTTATGGCAAAAGGGGCTGGAAGGACCAGAGAGACCACTGGGATTTAGCTCTCACTCTTTCAGTGATAGCGAAACCTGGTATTCTGACCATGTCAGAAAGTGTTTACACTGGAGATTGCTTTCTACTGCTTAAAAATAGGCTTTAAACAAAAGCAACGCAGACGGCTAGAGTCACAAAAGATGTAGGACTGTCACATTTTGCCTTTCCTGCCCTGATTCTGGCAGACACTCAATCTAATCTATTAAAACTACAGTAAATCGATTTTGGATAAGAAAAATTCCATAGGAAAATTTGCTATACAATTCCTATGTTTCCTCACTTCAAGAGTAGGCCCTCCAGATGTAATTTAAAACACTGTTAAATATTTTAATTTTATTGATAATGAAAATAATGAAACTGCTAGCATGGACATGTTCAATGTTCAGTCTACTACTCGTTAGCAGTTCTGCATTACTTTTGGCTTTCTATTGTATTTTCCACCAAAAGTGCAGTAACTGTGCACACTTCATGCCAGGTACCCTGCTTCAGTGTCGTGAACAAGATTTCTTTGGAAGAATATATTAATATTATAATAAAATATAGAAGATAATGCTAAAAAGTCACCAATATTCCATTCAGTTGAATTTTAAAGACAAGAATAAATCAAGACAGATCAGTACCTTACACGAATTGAAATAATAGCCTTGTACCTCAGTTTGTTCAGCAACTACCCAAAGCACCTAAACCATTTGACCTTCTAATTCCTACGGCACAGATCACCAGGATCAATGCTGTCACCAGCGCATCAGCTGTCTGACAACTTGTTACAGAAGACGTTGGGTTTAACCCACTTCTTATGGCCTGGCTGTGAAGGCAATTCTCTCCACTTTCCAGAAAATGAAACCAGGTAATGGAAACACCTAGTGCAGCCCTGGTAAAAAAAGCCAATCACACTACAAGTCCACCTAATGTATCCCAACTTCAGTGCCTTGCACCATCTATTCTGCATTTCAAAGCGCATCATTTCTCCAAACAGCAGAACCCTGTTTTCACAAGCAGCAGTCTGCACAGATGTTACGTTAATCGGGTTTCTAACTAAGGTAGGTTTAAATGTTTTCCTCTCCCATGTAACAGGACACTAAAGAGCAGCAGCAGTCTTAATACAGAGATCTTCTGAATTTTGAGATGAGAAGAAGTTATTCACAAGCAAGTCCTAGGCATCGTAAGCAAAACAAATGGACCTTTATTCCGGGATACCGCAACTCCTAGAGCTGCTTCTATGACCAAACAGGCCCCAGCAATACTCGTATTTATACAGGTTTTCCAGAACTGACCCCATAGACACCTGCAAAAGCCCTTCCACAAGAACAACTTCTCAGTTAACAAGAAGTCAGAATGAACGAGCAATCTTGGTTAAGGACCATTTTAAAAACTTCTTAAATGTAGTATTGTGCTTCAGGAAACAGTCCAGCAGCAAGGAATTTTAAGATTTCTGAACATTTAAATGGTTAGTATTTGTTCTGAAGCTCCATTACCTCATGCCTGCCAGCTTCATAATTTGTTATTAGCAATTAGTAACTCTAACAGAAGGCAAAGAGTGCAGGAACAGGCAGAGATTCAAGTGTAGATATACTCGCTCTTCCCATAGCACAGCAAGGCAGCATTGCTTCATTATACATCAGAGGCTGTTGACAGAACACACTGGGTGTTATTTCAGCAGGGTCTCTGAGCAGGAACTTTCTAAAAATATTTTCACTTCTATTGACTGAGAACGCCTTCCTATTTTTTTCTTCATATCAACTAGGCAAGCTGCAACACAAGCAATCAGCCGGTGTCATAAATATGCCAACAAATAAGAACAAGCTTAGAGCAATCATATTTCATTCATTGGAACAGTGCAGAAATCCCACAACCTTAAACAGGGATAAAAACCCCAACCCCTTATACAAACAACACACTGCTGAGAAAAAGAACAAAGCGACATCCTCTGTCCTGCCCATCCCAAAATTTGTTGTTTATCATGCCCTGGAAGGCACATCGCTACACAGAGAAGACCAATACAGGCCATTAGTTGAAAATCAGAATGAATTCCTAAAGCCAGTTATATCTCCATAGTTTAATACAGGCACATTATAACCTCAGACAAGCCCCTTTTCAAGCAGCATTTTGAAAATGGGAACTGGCACACTGAGAGAGGCTGCATTAATTTTTGCAGGTATTTTAATGTAATTAGGAAAGCTGCTTCAGGCTGCCATTACCTCCATTATGACAGCGCTGTGAAATGCCAATTAGTGGTCAGGCGCTGAAGACACACAAGATAAATTGCTTCCTTCACAAAGGCAACACTGAGAGATGGAAAAGTAGCATCTCCAGTGTTAAGAGCAGAAGTAAATCAGGCAGTGGACAGCAAAGATTTTTTATCTGTCAGCAGCGTTCAATGCACACAGCTCTGAGACAGGTTTCTAGAGTCCTGGGATGATTCAGACACCCAGAAGATATGTTTACATCTAATGAACAATAAGGAAAAGGGAGACTAGAAAGAATAAGGCACTTCAAAGAAATGAGTTCCAGCCCATTTTTTTAACCTCTAAATAGATTTGCTGTCTATATGCCGGTTTAAACTAAAAGGAGAAGTGGCAGTGAATGAGGTTTTGCTGCACAATGCCTTTTTAAGAGAGAGAAACATCCATTAAGAACTTTTAAAATGCAGCAATAGCAAACTGTGCTGTGTTTATCTCATCACTTGACATATCAAAATACCCACTTAGTGTCAGCAGAGCACACACAAGTGTCTACAAAAGCAGAATTTTGCTCTGTGATTGGAATACTTGCCCTTATTTCAATGACAAGTCTTACTAATAGAAAAGATTCTTAATTACACACCACTTTGCAGTATTTATGACACTGCATACCATCAGTCACATAACAGAACAAAGGCTGGATGCGCGAATGCATCTTCAGATGCTGTTTAGTAAATGTTTGGAGACAGACTGCTTTTATGAGGCACTGAGATTGCAAGATGCATTAAACATCATAAATTCACACCACAACTCCTCTGAGACTATTTGGTCCAGACCACAGAGGGACATATTTTATAAAGGGATTTCTAAATAGCAACAGCATTTCATCTGCTTTCATTAACCTTACAGAGCAGATTATTTATTCATTATAAAGGTATTAAAATGCATTAAGTATTCTCTTATCTCATGGTATTTGTCATCATTTCGCACAGAAAATGACATCAAGGAAGCTATCTGAAGTCACTGTCACTTCTTTTTAATTACTGTTTGCACTTGCTTGGCTCCCAGTCATGTTAAATGCAGGAGACTCAGAGACTGGTTGAACTGCCTAGGTCTCAGGCCTCACCAGAAGAGCCATAATTTTGACACCACTTTCTCTCTCCTGCTCCTTGTACTCCTTAGCTTCTAATACCAGCTCCTACAGCAGCACTAGGAGTCCTGACAGTTCCCAGTTCCAGAACTGGGTCGCAGGGCCTCACCAGTGGTCCACATGGGCTGTGCCCAGTCACAGCTTCTACAAGCCATCACTGCTGAACAGAGGAGCAACAGCAAGAAACTGGAATGAGAAGGCTATGGCAAATGGGCAGGGGGTGTGTGTCTGCACAGTCTGCTCTGCACCAGAGACATGCCATGGCATAACCTGTTCTGAGCTAATCTGCTTCAGGAACTGCGTCCTCCTTCCCTTGCCTGAATAACCAGAGAAGTTGGCTTATTCCCAGTTGCCAGTGCTTACTGATGTGGAAGTTACTTGACAGCATCTAGGTGGCCAAGATCTACCAATGCCAAGTTTATAGTTTTCTGCAAGTCTGGGTTTTTTCTAAATGGTTTTCTAACTTCTCGCTATAGACAGCTTGTACCATTTTGATATCCTGACAGTCAGAACTGTGTGAAGGGATGTGCTGTGAAACATAGTTTTGCTTTACCAGGGAAAGGGGAATTTGCTTTGAGATTGGCTGAAAATGTGGGGGGTTAGTAAAACAAAATGTCTGGTTGCCAGCCCTGAAGTACAGATGGAGAGGAGGAGAGGGGAGAAAACAACTAATCTTCAGACAGCAGAGCTAAGTGGATTACAAGATGTTCAAGGTTATTTTCCCAGGTTTGGGTCTGTAACATCTGGGTACTCTTGCCAAGGAGGTCCAGTTACTGTGAAAAGGGACTTGTGTCAGTCAAGAGACCACGCCTGATACCCCAAGACGAACTGTGCAGATGCAAACAGGATGATAACAATTAATTGTTTATGCATATGTATGAAGAGATTGTATATAACCTGATGAAATCTGCACTTCGGCGCACACGATTTTGGAAGTGTGCCTGCCGGCGATAATAAATTACCTCCTCAAAAACTCTAAACAGAGTTCTTGGGCCTTTCCGTGCGTCAGTTTCATACTTCATCTTTATTTTAAGTATGAGCATCTTCTATTATGGTAGATATCAAGGTAACAGAATGCTAATACTCTGTGTTACCTTCGTTTCAAATATTAGTAGAGTAAAATACCTAATCTGGGTACCCAGTGGTACATTTGTATTCACTGGGTGCTCACACAAACACAAAATCAGTGCTCACCTGTTCTTTGTAATTCACAGTTATTTTCTGTTTTGTTCAATCAGCTTTTCTGCTCACTACAGCATTAATTTAATAACTCGGTTAAATTATGTGATCAATCAAATTCTCAGCACAGAACCCTAGAACAGGGTAAATCCCAGCACTCCATGGCAGAACAAACCTTCAAATAATTTAATAGCTTCCTGCCTGGATTCACCTACAAGTTCAGGGACAAAGAAGAAATAAATTGGAAGGAATAATGGAATTCTTGCTTCTGACCCTGCTTTGTGACCTCTTCTTTGTCCTAGATGTGCAGCATCACACTGTTTACCTACTGAATCCTACAACAGAGAATATAACAAAATATTTTCAGATCATACGTAGTTCTGTAGCTTTGAAGCAACTGGCTGACAGGACAGGGAATAGAAACACCTATTGTTTCAAAATCACTGCCCTAAAAATCACCTCCCACCTTCACACACAGTTAGTTCAGCCCTGATTGCCAAGAGCAAGCCACACATATTCAACATACTTAGTTTTGAGAGATTATCCCAACTAATTTAATTTAAAAAGCCAAACACCCCAAATAACACATAAAAAAATCCCCAAATCCTCCAAATCTAGTCCTCCATGCCCTAAGACAGCTACACAGACATCTTCATGAAAGGATTGCTGCTTTTTCGTCTTTGTCAGGAGACTCGTGGTAGATAATCTGATAATTTTGGACTTCAGAAGCTCGGGTTTCCTCTGAAGTGCAAGGCAATACTTCCTCACAATTTTATTATACTTTGAGTTGTCTCACCTCAAGGTGGTACAAGCCAGTTTTAATCAGAGACTCCGCTACATGAATCACACCTACAATCCCTGCTATACCAGACAATTTCAACACCATCATCGACATTCCAAGCTCTTCCCTGAGCTTTTTGCAACAACAGAGGCACACAACTTTTGGCAATTTTTTCTTTGTTTGTTTGTTCTTCCCATTTCTGCAGGTTTAAAATGGACATTTTCTCTCCTGGAAAAGAGCTATTCGGCCACACATGCATATAAAATTGTTCCACTGTAATAGAGTGCATTTGAATGCTTGGCTCAGTTAGTGTCAGTTCTTTTCCCTCTGACTCAGAATACGCACATTTAGGGCTTGCATGCAAAACAAACTGAACAGAGTCCAGGAGAGAAGCCACTGTAATAGTAATGAACAAGGCAGTACCACCATAGTTAAAGAACAAATATGTAGGATAGCAGGTTTACCTTTGGCTTCTCCCCAAAATGAACACAAATTACAAGCTTATGTTTTCTAATGAATGTTATTTACAGCTGCGTGACATTCATGGAGCTTCAGCAGATGTTTCTCTGTATCCTCCATCATCCCAGCAGGATAGTTCATTTGCTACTTCAGTGATCCAGGAAAACAGGAAGATGCTCAGCCAGAGATTCAACATCACTTGGGAGAACTTACAGAAGGAAGAATGAGTTTACTTCAAGAACAGTTCAGACTAAGTCCATTTGCTTAGGTGTTAAATTTAAGAGGAATTTCCCTGCTCATCATGTGTTACTTTCTACTACTGTTAGGAGAATACATGACAATACCAAAGCCCGCGTTTGTCTTGTGGATATCAGAAGAGAAACTAAAAACTCCTCTTGGTTTATTAGCCACCTGGGACTAAGACCAAACAAACTTTAATTCTCATATCATCCTTTCTGAATTAAGAACAGGTAACTCATTTGTTTGCTTAACAGTTTCACTGCACCTGTCAGTCCTCCTGCTATTGTTAACGATTCCTTTTGTAAGAACTTCCTTCTTTCAGAGAGGACATTTATAAAATGTACCACTGGTTAAGTGACAAGAATCATAGAATCATTAGGGATTTGAAGACACCTGGAAAGATCATCTAGTCCAATCCCACTGACA